>OW679194.1:200996519-201043825 GCA_940337035.1 Agriotes lineatus
CTGCTAACCTCGAATTTAACATAGCCTACAGCGTCACCAACAATACACTTCAGTACTGCCAAACGTAAAACGAATCGCCGTTGCTATGCAGACAAGTGTTGCTAATGCATAAAAGTACCACATTTCTAAACGATTTTGAATGCAGAAATGTAGTATATTACCAAATAAAGTACGATAAATTATATTATTACATAAATAGAAAAGCAAGTGAAAGGGGAAAAATTTGAGATAATCTTAAGCTTTTTATTTAATTTCTCATTTTCGAGTTATAATGCAGATTTTTTAAAAAGACAAACAGTAATTTAGTCTTGACAATGTTAAGGTTGGGGTGTAAGATTAAATTTAGCACTCTTTGTGGAGCTCTAGGCAGCGCATGTTTTGTGTTTACAAATTCATTTAAAAGCATTGCTTTTATTCGTCGTTATTTAGAGTTCGTAACATCCTTTATCTCTTGATTAGGATACAGGATATAATAAAATTTGCAGGTCCTTGATCAACTTGTAATTATTTAAAACACACCATTTTTAACTTGATCTTACATGCTTTATCTATTTTCAGATTATCTCATAACGTTGAGATTGCATTTATCACTATTTTAATTAGAGTTGTTAATACAGTAAAGTACACCAGAGTGTCGTTGTGAGTGCGGAGGAAATCTTAAAGGCTTGTAATATACATAAAAACGGAACAAATATGTGTCTAAAGTGTCTCCTATAGTGCATAGTAATGGAATTTAATAAATGTTTATATTAACCCTTGATGTTTCAATAAGGTTTCATATTGCGGAACACTTTGTGTATATCCAAAGTTTTAATTTCATTAGTTACGCCTTCTCTCTACGAGGATTAACAACTTCATTGCAGCAACATCAACTTGTAAATACGTTTTTCCGATGGCAATCGCGTTTCCTCCCTATCGTTAAGAAGGATAGCGCACTCTCTTGAGTCTGCAATGATTACTTATTTAATGGAACAACGAACAAATTTAATTGCAGCTTGCTTATCTCCAAAGTAGTTCCCTTTAGTGCTAGAATTATTTTTCCCTGTCGCCGTCTTTTGTTTAGTCTGTTTTCAAGGACTGTTTTATCAGCAATTAGTTCTAAACTTTGTTAATTTCAAGCGTTTAAAATCCGTGGACCATTGTTAACCGTTAAATGTAGTAGAAGTTTGGGTTGTAAATCGTTTTCCAGAACAGTTTATTGTTTAAAATAAATTAAACTGTTATATTTCATTAAACTATGGTTATGAACATGCACGTATATACTCAGGTTCTAGGTTCCCTCGTCTAAAAGACAAGGGAAGTATTGTAATCGTGAGAAAAACATCTTTTAAAATTTCTTCAGATTTTCACGTTTCACAGTCCCTGGAGGACGAAAAACAGGTTTTCTCAATTTTGTCTGTTTGTCTGTCTGCCTGTTGGTGGTATAACTCAAAATCTATTTGTTGGTGGAACACGATATTTTGCAGATTACATATCTACCTGGCATAAAACCGAAAAAATTTCGGAGAAATATATTCAGGGTGAGCACCTTAAAAAGATTTTGTTTATTTTTGCTTTAACTGAGAAATGGATAAAAGTAGCACAAACCTGAGGCTTTACCCTTGAAGAATATGGGAACCCACAGATACACAATCAATGTTCTAAAAAATAAAACATGGGTTATCAATAAATTCGTTCTATTTAAGGCAGCCGCATGTCATCGATCGGAGGCGTCTTTGGTGGGCGAGGCAGCAAACGCGTGCTTTACTTCGTGCTACACTTAGATCATTGAAATTGCATTCGCTGGCTCGTTCGCAGGCGCGAATCCCATCGCCGGTAATGTCTTTTTTATTTGAAAAGTTATATAATTTACATTGCCAAGTGTTTTATTTTATGGTTTCAATATTATTGTGAACGTGAGTTTTACCCTTATTTTCCTTTAATTTTTAAAACTGTTTGGTGTCACAACGTCCACTTGCGCGAAAAATTCTAAGTAAAACCCTTTACAGATTTTCATAACTACGTTTAAACCGTGTGTTACTTGAAATCATTCACAAGTACATTCAATTATTGTGCTAAGAATGCATGCTCCTTCTAGAATGCTAATATGAAAGTAGCAATTAGGGAAATATCAAAATATCTTAAAATTAATGAAAAAGCAGTGAAAAGAATCCTACAAAATCAGTTCTATTTTCAATGAATATTATTTTAATATTATTCGATGAAGCCATAAATTCTTTTAATTATAAAATGTGTCTTTTGTCGTCTTCCAACCTTAGGTAAATAAATATCAAACATGGGCAAGATTCTTTTTTAATGTTAAATAAGTGTAATCTTTTGATATCTATAGTTGCTCAATACGAGTATTTAAAAAAGTATTTTAAAGAAATTAATTGAGAAAGTTGAAAAAAGTAAACAGCCGCTTCATTCTTTTAACCGTTAATAATGTTTGCGAAAAGTAGAAGCCACTACATGGAAGACTATTAATTTCATTGTGTAAAACATTAAAACATTATCCTTTCGCTTAAGTAAAATTAAGATAAACTCAAAGAGGGTCGTTACAGATTTTTCGCTCGGAACTAATCTGACTGCATAACCGCCTGGCGTTATACTGCCGCTTCTGGGACACCCCGTATTTAAAACACAAATCGTTTACTTAGTTTAGTTCATTTGTCGATTTTGTTTTAATCAAAGCTATTAACACGTAAAATTCTTATGGCACGGTCGGCCTTTTATTTAATCCACCGATTGGTTGTAAATGGGAAGTCAATTTTTACGATTTTGGAATGCACTGGTTCAATAGTTCAATAGCCACATCGAAACCTTCGCTAGCTATTTTTTAACTGATTGTAGTGTAAGCTAACCGCTAGTTTTTATGATTTACCTTCTTATTACTTCCTTTTACAATAAAGAAAGTATTGGATTCACCCCAAAAATTCGAAATTGAGTTTTCAACAGATCTTCACGTTTTAGAGTCCCCTGATCCCAAAAAACAATTTTTTTTTTCATTGGTCTGTCTGTGTGTCTGTGTGTCTGCCTGTGAACAGAATATATCAAAAACGGAAAGAGGTATGGAGTTGAAACTTCATATATAAGTTTTGTGTACTATGTAGATGCGACAGCAAGCTTTTGAAGAAAAGCGCATAACCGGCTCTAACGATTTTTTTTAAACTTTACATTTTTATTACATTTTTAAAGTGTATTGATGTGAGATAGGTGATTTTCCAGTTGAATACTTATAAAATGGGTTTCTTTTTATCAACTCCTATTTTAAATAGAACACCCGGTATATCATTACATTTTTGAATTCAGCTTAAAATTCTAGAGGAAATTTGTCTCTTGAACTAAACTCTATTTTGTACCGTTTTTGTAAAATTTGTAATTATGGAAATTTTTGACAAATGCTTAAAAATTTAAAATCAAATTTTTGGCTAATTATAAGATCACTGTAAAAGGAAGTTGTGTGCGTGTATCACACCAGATTTTATAATTACGGAAAATAGCTATTTAAGTAACAAGGAATGTAAGGACCTATTAACATTTGAGGTAGGCAAGTACAAGCCAAGACGAAGGCGCGGCTTGTTGCCTGCCAAAAATTTCCTAGATTTTTGAAAAAATCGTTTGGTTTGTCACCTTTCGCCAGGATTAGTTTTCCTGAGTCGTGTTACCTGTAAGTGTCACATGTCACATTAACACTTGCAATTTGTAAACAAAACGTCTAAATCTGCATCTTGCTTTGCTAATTTTATTATCTTAGGAACTTAATAATAATATTAAGTTCCGTTGTCAAGAAAAAGCAGCAAACAAATATAATCACCGACTTACACGTTTTGTTACTAAGGCTGTATCACTGACTTACATGATCAGCAGCGGGAAAATGTATTTTTTTTTAAATTCACAGAGAAAAATGTGCGGATGGTATTATTAATGTTTCGAAAATTGATATATTCTTTCGTAGTGAAGTAAATTCGATATTTATATTTACAGCGAGCTATTTTTAGTTACCAAAGTTTTGATTACAGTGCGTCAGTTGCAATACATTCGCTATAGGTCTGTAACATCAGCCCCTCTTTGTAGGGGTTGTACTATTTTATCTACCACGGGTTAGCTCATTAGATCGGAGATAGGTTCGATCGCTAGCTCAGATATACCATAAATAAGCAAAACACACTAACGGAGTATCCTGTATAACATTTATTTTATATATCTATCATACATAAGTAAATTGTTGTGAAATTAACATTATTGACTTGAAATATCGCTGTTTGTCCCTGCGGTTGCTGCAACCCGCGTCACGTCCGTGCTGGCAGGGTCGGTCTACTTCCTAGGAGCTCCGCTTCGAAAGCGTCGAGAATTGTCGTCGCTTCCCGAACGGCGTTGAACTGCGCGCTGTTGGCGGCGCGGTGATGTCCGTCGGAATTTGCCGGTTTGCGGTTTCTGATTTCTGTAAACAAATAACAATTAAAACTGCTAATGCGGGTTTTCACCCTAAACGTGTAACTATAGTTCGGTGGTGAAATACTCTGAAGAATTCGCCGCACGACGGGACTTCGTTTGAAGAACGAAACTCCGGCTCGGCGTGACTTTTGAGGTTAACAATCCTCACCACCTGCAAGTGAACTCCGTGGTGGAGCTAACGGTGCGGCCCGCAGAGTTCCCAAGCAAGCCGGCCGCTACAATTCTCCGGGATTAATTCAGGTAAATTCAAATTAGGTAGCTTGAAGCTTTTAATTCTACTTGAATAGCAAGGCGGTGAATTTAAAATACAAGGGAGCTGGGATTTTGACATTACGTTAATTGCTATTTGACCAGCGGGTTTCGGCGTAGGAGATTTTCAGGATTAATTAGCGGGCGTTCCAGGATTAATTAGCTGGCGTTCCAGGCGTTCTCAAAGAACCACTGAATTCAACTCAGCTGTCAGGGATTTTCAGGATTAATTAGCTGGCGTTCCAGGCGTTCTCAAAGAACCACTGAATTAAACTCAGCTGTCAGGGATTTTCAGGATTAATTAGCTGGCGTTCCAGGCGTTCTCAAAGAACCACTGAATTAAACTCAGCTGTCAGGGATTTTCAGGATTAATTAGCTGGCGTTCCAGGCGTTCTTATAGAACCACTGAATTAAACTCAGCCTCAGGACGGCTTGGCGGAGGGACTCTCTGGACAGGGCAGGATGAAGGATGGATCGGGAACTAGGTGTTTGCTGGAGGAGTATCAGGTATCTCTGGGAAATCTCTCGGGAATCTCTGTTTAAATGCGTTCTGCAAGCAGTTTTATATGCCTTGAAATGCTGTTAGGTGGGGAGAAACGGCGCGCGTCATCACTTTGTTTGCGCTGTTTTCACGGGCGGAACTTCGGTCTGGCTATCTTATCTCGCTGGAACACACCGGGTTCTTGATAACGCTAAAGGTCGGCGACGTTTAAATCAGCAAATATTATTTAATATTGAATTAATCGGATTCAAACGGGAGCTAGCGTTACATATGCCGGTCCCTTCGGAGGAAACGGGAGTTCGGTGGGCACCTCCTTCAAGGGGGTTCTCAAAACAACGCAGAGATCACCTGGAGATCTCGTGATTATTGAGACCGGACACAGAAAACATTCAAACTGGGGGATAATCGGGAACTATATACAGGCTGAGTAAAATTGTAATCTTTAGAAACTATATACAGGATGAGTACAATTTTAACGGGTGTTTCTTTCGAAACTATATACAGGATGAGTACAATTTTAACGGGTGTTTCTTTCGAAACTATATACAGGATGAGTACAATTTTAACGGGTGTTTCTTTCGAAACTATATACAGGATGAGTACAATTTTAACGGGTGTTTCTTTCGAAACTATATACAGGATGAGTACAATTTTAACGGGTGTTTCTTTCGAAACTATATACAGGATGAGTACAATTTTAACGGGTGTTTCTTTCGAAACTATATACAGGATGAGTACAATTTGTACTCTAAATTCTGGCTTAGTCGAATACAGAGGTTGCGGTTTCAACCTATATTCTGTCGGCGGAGGAACATACATATGCGATGCACATGCACTCTTCAGGACACGGCGGCGTCGCGGTTTCGACCTACAGGTCCTACAGGATATCATTCCCATTCATTCGGCATACATTCTGGGATTATGTATTCCTGGCAATGGCCTGGATGCCATTTCATAGGGTGCATTCTATTGCACAAAAGTGTGCACTCGACGGAGTGAACGCGCGCTTCTTACAGGCACTGGGGCGAAATGCTACGTTCAAGGAGTGCACACAAACTCACGTTACAGGCGGTTGCAAAACTGCGGTCTCAGTTTGCAATTCGGCCAACGCAAACTTTCAAATGTACAAAAACATTCAACATTTAAATACTGGAGCCGGTACAGTCGCGGTTTCGACCTTCATTTATTCCGGGATTCTCGCAGCGTGTGAAACATCTAGGTTTCAGGATAACCTATACTCATACATTCTCACACAATTACTCGGGAAATTGTAGAGGCTGCGGAGACCAGCATACAATTTCAAAAAAAAACGGTGCGCAGGATCGCTCTGGGACGCATTCTAAAATACGCTCTCTGGACGGTATTCTGGTACGGAAAACACATTCTCTCCTTCGAGCTTCGACTATTCGTCTACGATCTCCTGTCATTATCCGGTTTTACGGTGGCAGAGAGCACGCTCCAAAAGGAAGAATGACATTCGGGATAGCACTAGCAAACATTCTGGCATTCTAGCATTCTCACTAACTAGGGCGGCATTTAAACTCGCATTCGGCAATCATGTATATTTACATTCATTCATTTACAGGCGCACCAGGTGCTTACACGGGTACCTGCAGATATTCCGGCGGACGAGACATCAGGATTGTCTTCATCTGGCATTTCACGGACGGGCTGCGGATTACGGATTTCTTCTGAAATTATTCTGGCATTGCAGAAGACGGTACTACGCGGGAGGTCCGTAGTATTGTCGGCAATTTAGCTAAGGTACCTCGGGGACGCAAAATCCCGTACCAGCAGTGAAGCTGCTGGCCCCGGAGGGTCGGAGAAGGATTTTCTGGACTGGACGGGATCTCGGAAAGATCTTATCTGGAACGGACAGGACCTGGACGGGGATCTGGGAATTCTAGACTGGAACATCTCGGTTTCTGGGCTCTGGTAGATTCCCCTGGATGGCTAGGCTGAAACAGGTTTTGTGCATTATTCAAATTACAACAAAATTTACTGGTTCGGTATTTTCAGAGTTTACCGGGCTCGGGCGCCATCTGGAGCTGCAGGTGTGTGTTTGCCAATCTATGTACATATATCTGAGTTCACGTCCCTGCTCGGGCGCCATGTAACATCAGCCCCTCTTTGTAGGGGTTGTACTATTTTATCTACCACGGGTTAGCTCATTAGATCGGAGATAGGTTCGATCGCTAGCTCAGATATACCATAAATAAGCAAAACACACTAACGGAGTATCCTGTATAACATTTATTTTATATATCTATCATACATAAGTAAATTGTTGTGAAATTAACATTATTGACTTGAAATATCGCTGTTTGTCCCTGCGGTTGCTGCAACCCGCGTCACGTCCGTGCTGGCAGGGTCGGTCTACTTCCTAGGAGCTCCGCTTCGAAAGCGTCGAGAATTGTCGTCGCTTCCCGAACGGCGTTGAACTGCGCGCTGTTGGCGGCGCGGTGAAGTCCGTCGGAATTTGCCGGTTTGCGGTTTCTGATTTCTGTAAACAAATAACAATTAAAACTGCTAATGCGGGTTTTCACCCTAAACGTGTAACTATAGTTCGGTGGTGAAATACTCTGAAGAATTCGCCGCACGACGGGACTTCGTTTGAAGAACGAAACTCCGGCTCGGCGTGACTTTTGAGGTTAACAATCCTCACCACCTGCAAGTGAACTCCGTGGTGGAGCTAACGGTGCGGCCCGCAGAGTTCCCAAGCAAGCCGGCCGCTACAATTCTCCGGGATTAATTCAGGTAAATTCAAATTAGGTAGCTTGAAGCTTTTAATTCTACTTGAATAGCAAGGCGGTGAATTTAAAATACAAGGGAGCTGGGATTTTGACATTACGTTAATTGCTATTTGACCAGCGGGTTTCGGCGTAGGAGATTTTCAGGATTAATTAGCGGGCGTTCCAGGATTAATTAGCTGGCGTTCCAGGCGTTCTCAAAGAACCACTGAATTCAACTCAGCTGTCAGGGATTTTCAGGATTAATTAGCTGGCGTTCCAGGCGTTCTCAAAGAACCACTGAATTAAACTCAGCTGTCAGGGATTTTCAGGATTAATTAGCTGGCGTTCCAGGCGTTCTCAAAGAACCACTGAATTAAACTCAGCTGTCAGGGATTTTCAGGATTAATTAGCTGGCGTTCCAGGCGTTCTTATAGAACCACTGAATTAAACTCAGCCTCAGGACGGCTTGGCGGAGGGACTCTCTGGACAGGGCAGGATGAAGGATGGATCGGGAACTAGGTGTTTGCTGGAGGAGTATCAGGTATCTCTGGGAAATCTCTCGGGAATCTCTGTTTAAATGCGTTCTGCAAGCAGTTTTATATGCCTTGAAATGCTGTTAGGTGGGGAGAAACGGCGCGCGTCATCACTTTGTTTGCGCTGTTTTCACGGGCGGAACTTCGGTCTGGCTATCTTATCTCGCTGGAACACACCGGGTTCTTGATAACGCTAAAGGTCGGCGACGTTTAAATCAGCAAATATTATTTAATATTGAATTAATCGGATTCAAACGGGAGCTAGCGTTACAGGTCTATTAGTTGTAAAATATTAATCATGATGCCATAACGAAATAAATATCCGGAAATTAACGTGGAAATATATATTTTTTGTGAGCTTTACTAGTCAGGAGCTTACTGATATTAACAAGGATTATGTGTATGGTAAAAGCCTTTTAACTGCCCATTTCGCTGTTTCCTTCGCTTCCTTGTTGCGCCCATTATGTTGTTTGTGGGATTTAATAACCGATCATAATTTTTAAATATCTGCAGTAAACATCTCTATGGTAATAAGCTTGAAAGTAATCGTAGGATAAATCACCACAGTGAGTGTGGCGCTGCCAACAAAAGCACTAATTAGGGTAGAAGTTGCATGCCCGCCACCAAAACAAAAAGCCCTGAAAACACGCAAACGCAGCTCTTGCATAATTTCAACCCTGCAAGTACTCCGTGCCGTTAATTGAAAATCGAGAATAAAAGAAACTTGGTTGGCAAAGAACAAAAGTTTGCAAATGAAAGCGAACAAAGCGGTTCGCAACACAAACCTGCGGTTTGCTCCCGGAAGCGAAGTTCGGTACACATTTGCTCCGGGAACGTCGTTTCGGCGATGGAATGATAAATCGTTCCAAGCAAAGTTTCGCTGGTTGGCCTAATGAAAGCGAGATCAAACCGATTCTGGTAATTTTCGAACATAAGTACTGCCGCGAATCCGAAATCGCCTTCGGGTGCAAACACAAATACAAAGGTGCGTAAATTGAAATTGGTACAAGATTATATTCTGCCGAATTCTGTAATGTATCCAATTAAATGAAGTATCGCAAAATACTACGAGAGCCCTATGCTATCTCCATTTAATCGATTAACTGATATACAGAAATATTACTGTAGACGAGATCTCTAAGCTACAAAAACGAAAATCATATGTTGTTGAACAGAATTCGGCTGCTCCATCGAAAAACACAGTATCCAACATTTTTTGTGAAATTGAGCTGAATGTTCCTATGTAGATACTGTGTTGTCCCGCATCTTTCTAGCTAATCAGATTTGAGCTATCTATACTGGTTACGTATTTAGAGCTACCCATAAACACAGTATCTACATGCATTTCTTCTGTTCTCCAATTCAAAACACAGCAAGTCATTATAATGTTCGAAAGAACCAAAGAAAACACAGTATCTGGTAGTTACTGTGTTTTAGAAAAACAACGAGCAAACTTTTTTGTCAAAATTCTGTGTATAACACAGTATCTACGAGATACTGTGTTTTGTTGCAGATCATAAATTTTGAATATTTTTATTGTTTTTGTATTTGTTTAAGTTGTCCATCATATATTTTTGATAAAAAAAATTCGTATAGCTATCGTAAAAAAAATAATAAAACTGTTCTTGTAGATACTGTGTAGAAAATTAATTTTATTCTCACTTCCGCCCACCCATTGGATTTCAAAACACAGTAACTACATTTTACCATGAAACTTTAGGGTTGCAAGATTTTTGGTCAGACAGTAAAAATTATACTTTAATACAGACTGCAAATATGCGGGATTTAACTTTGGGAATGCATGCAGAGTGTGGGGCCATCGATCTAAAGTGTTTCCTTGTTTCCCAAAATTTTACTCATTATCACATACTGTGTTATTCGATGGAGCAGCCGAATTGTCTAGGTAGTGACACAATGCTTAGTTAAGCATTATGTTATGTTTTTAGACGAAACATATCAACATATCAACATATCAACATGAACAACAGCACCATTATGCTGAAATTCATTTTCTAACATCTATTTAATATGTAGCACTTGTTAAAAGACTATACTACGTTTAACCAACTGATAGAGTAGAAGCCTTTCCCACAAATGAGCGCTAATTTTGAATAGAGGATTGGTATCTGTAAACCGGATGTACATAGCTAAATTTAATAGAAATTAAGCGCTTTTTGAATTATACGGAGTTTTTTATTTGTAACGTGTGTTATGTTTCTGCAATCTAGGCTCTACCCAGTGTATACCAGTGATATTAAAAACAATTAATAATAATTATAACCAATGTTCGAAAAAAAAAAATAGTACTGGTACAGAAGGTTTCTTTGGTAACTAGCGTGCGATATTTTCGGATGTTATAAAAGAAATCATTTGAGTCAAATTTGTTAATCATAATGTGTCCGATTCTTATCCATGTAAGTGCTAAAATATTGAACTCACATGCTCAATAACTGTGTAATTTAATACTATTTTCATTTTCACATGGCCGTGTCCTTTAAAAGCCATTACTTTAGTTTATTCAACAGATATTTATTGTAACTTTTAGAATTTCATATTAATACAACTTATTAGAATTGTAGCAGTGTTTGTATTTTAAATCAATAATTTTGTCAGTACAGGGACAAAATTGAAGATAAAATATGTGTTTTATATATTTTTTAACATAAACTTTCAAAGAGTGTCGTGTTGTCTTCCATAATATTTGTATGTATAAAAGCTACACACTTCTAAAATAACTGCTTGTTCAGATGTCTTTCTTAATATAACAAAACAACATTTCAGACATTTTCAACGCGAATCAAATTCGCACAAATTGAAAATTTTCTTTTGTCTACTTTGCATCAGGTGTGATGTCAAAATGTCTAAAGAATTCTGTATAAAGTTCCTCAAATTTTAAATGCAAGAGGAAGTAAGCCCAGAGTTTAGAATTATAATAACTATTTACCTTGCTTAGCGCCTTAACAATAATTACGAAATTAGGTAGAACTCGGCTAGAGGTCCTTGTTTGCCTCCAAAAATGGACTTTAAGTAAATATGCAATCTCTTTTTGGCTTTAAACATAATGGCATATAATTTGATCGTTTGCTTCAAGCTACTTCATTTCGGAGCTTACGGTTTTAAAAGAACCTTTGTACAAATCGGCTTGCAATATCGAATAGAGAAGTTTAAACCTTTATCTATCCAATGACTCGAAAAAGATTAGACCCCTTATAATAACAACTGAAGCAAAACGCCAGAATTTGTCAATGGTTGGAATGCTTTCCTTTGGGCTTTATAAATTTCTTCTTCTTCCTGTTATTATAGGTAAGTGGCCTATTTTTAACCACAAAGTGGTTCTATGAGCCCTTTTTACTAGTAAGTCGGGTGGATGGCTCGCCTTGCCCGTCGAAAGTTAGGAGAAGTTTCATTGTTAGGGGTTAACGACTACCACAGGTATCAGCGTGGTAGCCGAGGAGCCTACGGTTTTCAGAGTCGCCAGGAATTGAACTCGGGCACGCTGGACCATCCGCTCATGATTAATGAACGATTTCTATAATTATAAAAAATTCGCTTGAACTCAGAAGAAAACTGATGAAAATATACTATTATTCATTTTGATTTTATAGTATTTAACGGTATTAAGCTAATGTTGAACATATAACGGAGGATGATAAATTTTGTGGCCGAGGCCGAATGTGCCGAGGATAATAAATGATCCCAATCAGTTATATGTAATATCGGAAGTATGTTGTTTAACAGTGTTTGTAATATCTACTAAAAGTGGTCGATTTAAAGGTTTCTGATTTTAATATAATTAATAGAAATAGAACTTACTGGTAATATGAGTTTCGTACATAATTTGGTAGTGTAGCAATCGTTATAATGACCGTGGCTGTTAAATGTTAACGGCTTTGGCTATTATGGATGATATTTCTATCAAGCAGACAGTACTGATATAGTACGATAACATGTAGGTATTATGTACAATATTTATTGATATTCGAGATGTTCGGTAATCCTTTTTTATACTTATTGCATTTCCATAGCGTTTTGCTAAATAAATTTATTTCCGTTTATGTATGTGAATTATAATACACTGCAGCAATCTGTCTTTATCTTTCAAAGTTTACAAAGAACTTAACGTTTCCAAGAGTCTCATTTCCATACAGCCACGTACAAATAAACCTGATTAAAGCTCTTTTACTGTTCACTAAAAAATCAGACTTTACAAACAGCTCACGGACATCGCAATCCTATGAAAATGTCGCCATCCGGAACTGCCCATTGTTTGGGAAACAAACAACAAAAGCTTGCCGAAATCTAAAGATAACAGTGCAAAGTTGGACCGCGATCTCACTACAGCAATAGTCGCGTTAGCGCTTACTATAGTTTTTTCTACAAATTTCTACTTGTATACGTTTCAGTATTACATTAGTTTATTCGTTTTGCTCATTTGTTTCATTTATTTATGTGCGAGTGAAGCGATAATTTAAGACAGTAAAACGGGATCATGTAGCAAGGGCCTAGTAAACAGCTACCGGATTCGCAACCCCTCGCAGAATGTCGACATGCAAGCAACCTTGAAAACTTTAAAATTTTGTTTTTCGGCATATTTCCGTCTCCTTAAATATTTAATATTAGAAAAATTGCTTACTAAAATATTAATTCCAAATTGCTGAATCCATAGACCTAATGCAAATAAAAAAACTGATTTTGGTCTTCTGCCATGTTCGAATTTATTTGCAAACGAATATACTCGGTAACTTGTTCTTTTAATAAACTGCTAATATTTTCCTTCAGTCTTCATATTCTTGATACTGACTGCTAATTTATACTGTACGTCGATGTAAAATGGGGTTACTAGTAATCATGCTGCAAGTAGCTTTTCTTAGACACGTTATATACTCTTATAAATATAATTAAGTTCATATTGTAGGCTCATAAATTCGAGGTTCGGGGCTAATATATGTTTTCTGGATTTAGATCGGCCTTTGCGCATACATTTACACTTACACCAAAAAATTCCGGTACGCCCCTTCGGTCTAAGAGTTGTGAATTAGAAGGGTCCTTTCATGTGGCATATCGTCACACACACTCACTCGTAAAAATAAAAACATGCCAAATTCCACAATCAGACATACAAGCTAGAACTTACAGGGGGTTTTGTGGCCCCCGCTGCGTTCCCACGTAGCATCTAGTAGAGTACCTCGTCCAGTAACAATTTTCAGGTGCACCGCCGCGCCGATGATGTATCTATAATACTCTGCAATGCGGATGCGTATTGCATGTAGTGCATATTATCCGAATGCTAGCTAGACCAATGAGCTACAACTCATGCCAGTGTGATGTGCATCTACGATTGCCGTCCCCGAACAAGACCAAAATCGTTAGGCATTTGTTAGAAAGGAGCATCCCAGGCTATTCAGGTGCGCTTCCTGATTACTAATGAACTAGCTGCTTATCAGGTCAAGGGTTAGCGGGCATTCCGCTGGATGTCCATTAGTGCCAGGCACGATAGTACTATCTGCGGACCTCGTTGGGCACCAAAAATCACATTAGAGCCCTAGCATTATAAAACTGCCACTCCGGTCGTGTCAGGTTTCACAACATTCACACATGCACGTTCTCAGCTAACTGACCGCCAAGCCCACGAGATTTTAATGCTATCCTCGACCCACTAAAATAACCGGGCTCGGTTCAATTCTCTAAATATTTATTGTATTTAAGCTCCTGAATTATCCAAAGGTCAATAATCATACGAATACCAATAATTGATATATGAATATTTATAAGCAACTCAAAGGACGCAAAGGTAAATATGACAACAATACGAATTATATAGACACTTACTGAACAAGTAAATATCTCAATTTTGTAGTACTGCTATAATTTGCAACTCTTTTAGATGTAAAACTTTTCGTATCGATTGAACATTTGCATATATATATTATATGATGACATTTTATTACATAGAACAAGAGCAGCCACCTGAGTAGTGGTTGATTCCAGAAACATAATAGAAATGAATATTAATCTTTTACTGGTGCAAAACGAATGTACCTAAAATGTCTTAAACATGCGTCGCCAAGTAATTATTTAAGTAATTTGTATTGGACTCCAATCGTCAACAATTATGTACTGCCACTCTGAGAGTGTGGCCGTTGTAAGTGCAGCGCTAATGGAAAAACCTCTGAAAGCACGGAAATTACACCCCTCGCATGGTGCACATTAATGCAGCCCTGACGATAATTACCCCAGTGAAGGGTCATGTTAATTCAGGCCAAGTCAGATTGAAGCTAACTTTGTGCATAATGACGTAATTCCCCAAATGGTTGGTGATACATTATACATTTATGCTCGTATCTCATTCGGCCCCTTCCCACACTTGGCTTAGATTAGCTCCAATTGCGTAACAATGCTCAGCTTTATCGCTTTATTCAGAGATGAAACGATTTGTCTACCTGAAGAGGGACCTGGAACTATCTTAATCCAAACCAGAATAGCTAACTTTAAGTAGATAATTATTATCCACTTACACAAGCTGAGTTAATTAATTTTTAATGTTTCCATATTTTAAAATGTTGAGGGTATTAGGCTTAAAGATAAAAACGATAAAAAAAGTGTGTATGTTTCCCTAAGCTATTCGTATATCGATGGGAAAAATTTCCAGATAATCTAGTCATTAATGGTACTTATGTGCGCATCAACGTTTAATTAATCGCTTACAGGAATTTGCTCTTCTCAGGCTTTCTATATTCTTCGGCTTCCCTTAATATTTACTCCAGTGTTAAGCCCTTTGATGTTGTAATTAACGTATACGTCGATACTTTGTTTAGACGAAACACTATAGAGAATAATATATAACTAGATAATGGCGACTCTAAAATTAATAGTCTTCTAAATGATGTACATCATCTAAATAAGATCGTAAAGCATGTTCTTTTTTAATTTTAACAGCAATTGCTCTAAGATTGCAACCAATTCAGTTGTCAGCCATATTTAATACATTGTAAACTGAAAAATGCCCTTCATTAATTACCTCTAACTTGGAAGATCATTGACTATGTTGCGTAACTTACTATTACAATCGCAGCATTCATGTGGTATGACAAAAAGTAATGCCATTCTGCAAGGGAAGAAACTGCGCTCCAGATTGGAAATACTAATAAAGCGGACAATATCGATTGAATTTCAGTACTTTTTCGGTTGGAGTAAGCTGTCAGCCTACGTTATGGAAATTGAATATACCCAAATCTAAACCCTAGATTATTAGGGTAGAACAGGATATCGGCACACTCAAGTTGCGGTCAGTTCAAATTAGGTGGCTGTTGAAATGTCTTCGGCCTGGATATCTGCTACATTTTACCACCTTAACTTTATCAACGGTCATATAGCGAACGCTCTGTGAACTCCGATTAGAAAATTTTAATTATAGTTTCGGTTTCCCCTATTCCAGGAGAAAATTAGTGACAAATAGTAATTTTTATACGTTAGTATGTTCTAATATATGTACTTATTAGCATAGATAAGCTTAATAGGTTTTCCTAAAAAATTTATAAATTGTAGATAAAAGTGTTTTAATAAATGTTCATGCTTAATGCATAGCCAACAAAACAGAGCCACGGTCCAAAATTGGTAAAAAGATTGACATTAGTTGAAAACTGGACTTCTACAGTAAATATCATTACCAAGTAAGAAGAACAAATCTCTGCTAGAGTGTTTCCATCATGATTGCCGTATGGATGTCATATTTAGAACCTCTTTCACTGCGTTACACCGATTTAAACGATGCGACGCTGTAAGCTTTATAAGCAAGTCGTGGTAATACATTTCAGGAATAACGATACGTCGGGAGGGTGAGAGAATTTTTTATTCATGAAAAAACTTGTTCCGCTAATACAAAGACAATAGAACAAGACATAAATAATCATGCAAATAGCCTAAGCAATATTGAATCTAATCCATGGTAGAAGTGAAAATACACACACACTTGAACCTTAACAGTGAGAATTTCTCGCGAGATACTGTCATTGAAAGTTTCTGAGCGTCAGCAGTTATGTTTTTGTGCAAAACGCTATTATTGAAATCTTGCTGACTGTTTTTCCGGCGCGAGGCTTTAAACAATTGCCGTTGAAAAGTTACGAGTGAGCGGTTCGCGCGTGCAGTAAACTGCTGGACAAAATTATCGCATCACAAAAAAAATTTTCGTGAGCGTCTCTAGTCTTTTCCGAACAGATGCAGTTGTTTCGTGTAGTTGGCTGCAATAAATGTCTCTTCAGAATAGTCCTTTTTACTGTTGCGAAGCTCTAACACTTATAATAATAAGAAACAAATAGTTTTCAAAATATTTTTTTGTGATAATTTTGTCCAGCAGTTTAGAATCGCATGTATGCGAAGTACGTTCGGATTTTGTAATACATAGTCTGCGGGCGCTGAAAAATTTGAAAATTAATATTTTATTTAGTCACGTAAAACATAAAAACTATGCAGTTTTTTAGCTGCTGTCTAGTCCTTAAGTACCTATTGGGAAAATTAAGAGTTTTCTAAAACAAGTTGTACGGGAGCATAGTTAAACAATGATTTATTTTTAAATATTTTGGTACGACCAGGTTTACAATGCTAGCTTAGACTGCATCTTCAGGAGTAATGGATCAAAACCACTGGAAATCCTGTCTGAAGTCACTTTCTACCAGTGTTGAATTCAGACTGATTACTCCGGGGGGGAAAATAAAACGTCTGGGGGGTATTTTTACATATTCCACCGCAATCCGCCCATTATTTTATAGATTTTAAGAAACATGAATATGAAGTGGTAATGTTTCCGGGGGGGAATTTTGTTCTGCCCGGGGGGGAATTTCACCCCCGGTCACCCCCCTGGATTCAACACTGCTTTCTACCTTCAGCAAATAGAAATCGACTAGTGTATTAAAATGCAGCAATTGTAGACCCTCTGGCATTAAGTACGGTCCATATTATGCAAAGCTACTTGAAATATGATACAGTCCAAGTTTCATGTTTATTAAAGTATTATACAAAGACATAAATAATTAGTATAGATTACGTCACCAATAACATCAAGGGATTTAGTGAATTGAATGTTCTAATGTTGCATCCCAGGACCTATTTGACATTTTTGAGCACTGACGTTCGCTGTGTAGTGGTGAATTCTCATGCTGCCTTAATTTTCTAGCTTACTTGAACTTATAGGTTTTTTCGATTTCTCCATATATACTTAAATAGCGAATATGTTTATTATCGTACATTTAATATTTATTTCTAGAATAAATTTTGTACGTTGAACACATAAAATATTCACATATATAAATTTGAATTCTTAAAAACATATTTTGCTGTAGTATTATTAGCTTTATATTGAGTTTTCGTTGTGAAGTGAGTGAAATTTTTTAATAGCAATCCCCTTTAATCTCCTTAAACATTAATCTCCTTGTAAAATTCTTAAACAATTCATTTGGTTTAATTAGCTCAAGAATGGTCATGATCGGCACTGGGTTGCGTATAGTATTACACAACACTATTTAGCAAAAATTCATTTACAACGTGGTAATGAACTGCATAATTTCCTAATTATTTGTTTCGTGTTGACTTTTAACAATTACGTCGTTAAGCATTACTCGGTTATCAGGTGTTTGTTAATATTATTTAGGATAAGTTTGTACAAAAAATGTATAAAAAGAACGAGTTCTATCAATAAATTCAGCATTAGTTTTAATCATTTTTACTCATTCATATCCACAAGGGTATATAGTATTCCAACCAAAATTGGAAAGCTATTTAAAATCAGTAGAGTAGGTCACTTCGTAATTTAATTCATAAAATAACCATTTGATTGTCATTCAGTGACACTTCCATAATAACCTTCAAATTTGACATATGCATTAGGAATTTTGGAAGACAGATATACATTTTTCAACATTTTCTATGCTAGTATGCGGCTTTAAAAACTAGGGTGCAACAATTAGTACCTGCGTAAATCATGCAAAATGTTACAATGCCTTAACAACACAGTTACATGTACAATTTATACATGAACTGTCATTACTTGAAAGCTGCTTGACATTAGAAATTTTTTTATTGGTTGTATGAAACCAACTTAGACATGACTTACACTTTCCATGACGTACTTGATTTTAAATAATTTTCCAACTTTTGGTTGGAATACTATACCTTCCAAGCCGTAATTGCTTGGTATCTGAGGTGGAGACCGGAATAATCGTTTCCACTTCATCAGGAGATCAATTTCCAAGTCATAATTAAACGAACCAAGTCAGTGATACTTGGAATCCAGATTAGTACATATGGTCCTTGGAGCTGGATGGAGAACAGTCAACAAGAGATGTCAAAATTGTTAAAACTAATTGTAAATTTACTGATGAAACTCGCTTATTCTATATATAATCTTTTACAAAGTTAGCGCAAGGAAACATTAACAAACACCTGATAATCTAGCAACACTTGATGACTTCATGGTTAAAAGTAAACACGAAACTATTAGCAAACGACACAGTTCATTCACACCTTGTAAATAAATGTTGTTGAATGGTATTGTCTAATACATACTACAGAGCGATAAAAAATAAAATTTAACGCAGGAGCCCATGAAAAATTACACCGTACTTTATAGAACTAAGAACATTTGAAGTACAATTCACTGAATTACTAGTTCATGTGACTTTAACACCCCCAATAAGCTACACAAATATGCAAAAATATGTAATTTAAACCAAATATCTACATGAAATTGAAGCTAATATTAAAATAACATTGGGATAAGTTGCAAGTAAATTTTAAACTATGTGAACAAAAACCATGCTACAGATTAGACAAGTTTTATTGTTTTCAATGGCTCCCGCAAGCACGTTTAAGTTTGATCTCCCTGTATGTATATGCAGTCCAGTGATGATCTTGACCAAAAATGCTGACTTGCTATTGTAACACATTCTTGAGCAGATTTGACTAAATGAATTGTTTACGAATTTTAAAAGGAGATTAATGTGTAACAAGATTAAACAACCCATATATTTTTATTTGGCAAAGAAAAATCAAATTCTGACAAGAGTGATATAATAAAACCGCTACCTGAAATTTGAACAAGTAAAGAAAATATCCCTATTAAAATTTAAAAAAAAAGCTACGACAAATTAAATAAATATAGAACTATAAGGCTTTCGTTATTAATCAATACTTTTTACAGTTACTGTGTCGTACATAATGTAAGGATATTGACAAGCCAGCAATTAAATTAAGTGCTGTTAATTGAACACCACTGTGCGCCAGACAACGTAGAAGTCAATATTCGAAGCTTCCGAATTTAACTTACAGTTTTTGAGCGGATTAACCCAATTTCTTCTAATTACACATCGCTAATAAATAATAAATAAAGCATCGCCCTTTTATAGCTTTTACTTTTATGAGCGATTATTTCGAAGATTTCGAGAGTCACGGCCATAAGTTTTTTTCTATATGTTTGCTGTAATATTGCTGTAATATGCTTTTTGCGAGATTTTTTTCCTAAATAAGATTTTGGAGATATTAAAATATGAAGTGGAAAGTTCTAATTCAAACAATTAGTAATGCATATTAATAACATTAGATACAATTGTTTCCAATTTTTTAAAAACATCTTGATAAACAAGAAATAAATGAAGTTGTAGAGCATTATTCATAAGTCATAACACATAAACATGTATCATAAAAATAAAAGTTTGAGAGACAATTTAAATGCAGAAAGCGTTTTTTTTTCTATTTTATAAACTGGCGTTCAGGTCTGGAAATGTTTTTATAATATCACTAATGGAGTAGCTAAGTACCATCTGCTGCTTTCTTCCGTAATTATATTACTTTGTTTTATGATTTTTATACACTTTACAATTACATTATCAAATTAAAATGTTCTCGACTTATTAACATAAAAACACAAAACATTTATTTGGCGTGTTAATTTCAAGCTTACATTTCGGAATGTTATATAAAACACCGCAATGATGTAGTAGTATGTGAATGATATACATATATTTATTCTTTATTATGGGAATCGAAATTTATTTGACAATAATAATGTTTTTCTTCAACCGCCTTAAAAGCATTACTACATTAATATGTCATTGAAGTTGACGTTTCTCGTACTGATACAAAAAGTATAATATATTGCTATGTAACACTTTTAGTTCCTAGGATTAAAAGGACTTTTACTTTCTATGAACTAATTGGACGGCTATGGATGCAGTTGTCCTAATGCTATTTAAATAACAAACGTCCACAGCAATAAATCATTAAAATTTTGAGTATTCTGTACTTTTTTTAGTTGCAGAAAAATAGTATGTATTATTCGCATTAAAAGTAGCTCTCTTTGACTGGCAATTTTTGCGTTAGCTCAGCTACGCTGCGCTTCGCCTTGCAAATGCAAAAATAATTGCTTGTCAAGCAAAGTGCCACTTTTAATAACCCAGTATAATATTTATGCTTTCAGAAGACAATAATTTATAATATGGTACATGGTATAATACAAACAATCTCTGAAACTTTTTAGTGGCGCTTCATTAATCATGCTATTTTTTGGGTATTTCGCCACACTACAAAATGAAAAATATTAGAACATGCCCATTTAGGAAGACAAATCTACTTCCGTCATCAACATTAACTAATTAAATTAAAAATCAACAAGGAGAAGTTAGCTTATTTTATTGGAGATATAGCAAAATGCGACTAACCTCCCTAATAAACAGCGTAATCCTGACATCCGACTACTTGATATATGTAAAACATAGCATGGCAAATATGTTAAATGGTTACATATAAGTCTGTTCAGTAAACACAAAAACATTTTAATTTTTTTGAAGATGGCATATGCATACAATTTTTGTACTAGGGATTCTGTATTTTGCTTTGCAAAGGTTTCCACACCTCTATAAAGGTGGGTTTGAATTTGAAAATGACAATCAATGTCAATTAATATTTCTTTTGGTCTCGAAGCTGATATTTTTCCGGAAATTCTATGTTAAACTTTAATAAAATGCAATAAAAATACCTATTAATTAACTCTACGTCAATAGTATCTATCCAACACAGTATTTGAATAATATCCTTAAAGTAATTACATATAACATTTATGACAGATATCACACCCTTAACCTATTAATTGTTTTAGTAACTTCATGTAAGTACATTCCTAGACAAAGATCAGTTTTGGGAGTACACTCGAGAAATTTTGCAAATCAAAGCCCACTTTGTGTTTTTATGTTTACTGAACAGACTATGCGTATAACTATTAACTATCCACCAGAAAGCATATCTGGCAATTTAAAAAGTTATTTTATTTTACAATAAGTTTCATTCTTACTTATTATTTTAACTTAATTAGATTAGTGTTCTTTCACAATTTAATAACGTTTTAAGGTAAATTAAACAACGTGTTTAAATCATAACTGAAATCAGAGTTATTGATTCATTTCAACGTGACAGATCATTTTTAGAGATACGATTTTCATCCTCTTATTATTCCGCTGATGTAGCAATTCATAGATGGTTTGAACTTATTCAATGCGTATGGTGATTGAAATATGTGAGTATAATAGTAGTTAGATTTTTGTTAAGGATGTACTTTAAATCTTGGCTGATGGTATACAATTTGGAACTGAATACAGTAGAATATTTTGGCAGCTTAAAAAATGTTGACATTTTCTGTGTAGAAAGCAGTTGCAGTACTATCAACACTTTTAGAACCGCCAGTGAAGATAAGTTGTTGGTTAGGAGAATTGAATACGAATGCCTTCAGGAAACTATGTTGGAAAGCTAGGTGTGATTGCGATTTGGGGTATTTGGCAAGCAGTAAATTTAAATTTAGTGTACGAATAGCTCAAGGAGCATAGATAGTAATCTCAGAAATTAGATTTTTGTTGTAAAGTATTTTGTGTAAAAGAAATTTAGGTTGAATTTTACAAGGTGCATATATTTCCGCCGTGTTGTATGTCTATGTTAGTACTTGAATTGATGTTCGATATTGCGTTGGTAATTGCCCACTAATAGCGTGTAAACTGTTTATCCAAGTAGTTCGATGTGCGCATGTAGCTATTCGTAATCCATAATGACAGACCGAAAATATGTTTCGTAAGAGACTTACAGGGCTGTAGACCATCATCTATTTTGGAGAAATGTGGAGAAAAATCTGCAGAATGAGTGGTAATTACTCAAGTTACTCTGAATACAATCACTTGTACTCAAGACATCGCAAATATTTTAGCAAAAACTTTTAATGATTCCTTGATGATGAAAAAATCTTATAATAAAACTACAGAAGAAAGAGATAAATTACGCCATCAGTTTACTAGCAACGAACCTTATAATTTTGAATTTCAACTGCAAGAAGTCTAATATACGTTAAAGAACGTAGGGATCGCTGTCCCGGAATCAATAACATCCACTGTAATACAATGTTGAAGCAAGCAACATGCGAATTCCGAAAGAAACTGCTTAAATTGTATAACAACTCAAAAAAAGGATAAACAAGTTTTCATCTTGACCCACATATTATTCATATACTTGACATCCGCACTGTTAAACTGACAGTATGTTGGTACCACTGATATTTTTCACATTTTAACAATTAAATTAATGTACGGTTTAATAAAAAACACATTATTTTGGAAGTATAGTCAAGACATTCTTTAAAAATTTGGCACTGACAGTGAGGATGTCAAGTAAATGTATAATATATTTTTAATAAAAATTCAGAAAGTTTACATAATGTAAAAATACGGGAAGTTTACGTAGCTAAATATATTTCGACGTCTAAATTAAATTAACGTCATCATCAGGCAAATACAAAAAATATTTGAAACCTAATATTAAAGAACATATAACATGTTATATGCTCTTTGCTAATATTTAACATAATTGTCAACATGTGACTCTACAACAACGTGAGGTCATATAGGCCAGTCAAATTGTCGAAAATACATCGTTTTTTTGACAAAAATACTACCTGAAAAGTGAGCATGTAGTTTTATAGAAGAAATCACGTAGAATTGAATGAACTAAAAAGTAACAGCTGAATCAGTTGAGAAGTGATTCAAAATTGCTGTTAAAATAATGAAGAAACGGTTTTTTGCATATAAAAAAGCAAAAAAGCGATGAATTTTTTCCAAAAAAAAATTGGCTTATGTGGTTTAAAAAAACAAATAAATTAAGCTGTCGATGGTCAAAATCTATTCATTAGAAAAAAAGTTATCGCTAAAAAACCGCTAAAAATGACCGATTTTTCAATTGTTCTTAACTTAAAAAAAAAACTATATAACGTTGAAATTTTCAGAAAGCATAGTACTTGCTGAGCAGAAAACATACGATTTTAAAATTTGCAATCATTTTTTTCTAAAAAAATACGTTTTCGCAGAAATTGATATACTCAGCTTACAGAAGTCGTATAGCAATCAGCATACGCTTATTTTGTTCCTTAAGAGCTATACTACCAAACACAATATGAGCAGAAATTTTTTTGCACTAACAAATATGTGCAAATTTTATTTGAAAAGTGATAATTTTTTATGCGCACGAAATGTTGAATATTTTTGTCAATTTTAATTGTACCCAAATTACATAAGCACCATTCGATAGCTGCCAAATTTTCTCCGAAATTGAAAATTATTACAGTACGATCCATACGAGCCGATGAATTTTTCTTTTTTAAATTGCTTCACATTTAGTTATTAATATTAGCGGCTGAAATTTGCACACACTTTAGGTGAAAACTTCTGGTGTAATATAAAAATTATTTCGCAATTATTGACCGCGTATTATGTATTGCGAACCGGTTTACATTTTAGGCGTCGCAAAATGCATGTTCCGTTCAGAGCGAGCAAACGCCGAAGTAGAGCGGCCTACTCCGAGTTTCTCCCTACAACGCTCAACGCTACGCGCCACGGCACCGCTCTGAACGAACATGCATTTTGCGACGCCTAATGTAAACCGCTTCGCAATAAATAATACACGGTCAATAATTGCGCTATAATTTTTATATTACACTAGAAGTCTTCAGCTAAAGTGTGTGCAAATTTCAGCCGCTAATATTAATAACTGAATGTGCAGCAATTTAATAAAGAAAAATTCTTCGGCTTGTATGGATCGTACTGTAATCTATTTTAATTTCGGGGAAAATTGGCAGATATCGAATGGTGCTCATGTAATTTCGGTACAATTAAAATATTCAACATTTTGTGCGCCTAAAAAAAATATCACTTTTCAAACTAAATTTGCACATATTTGCAAGTGCAAAAAAATTTGCGCTTATATTGTGTGTGGTAGTATAACTCTTAAGGAACGAAATAAGCCTATGCTAATTGCTGTAGGACTTCTGCAAGCTGAGTAAATCAATTTCTGCGAAAACGTATTTTTCTCGAAAAAAATTATTTATGCGAAAAGTAATCAACATTGTTGCAAATTTTAAAATCTCGCGTTTTCTGCTCATCGAGTACTATGCTTTCTGAAAATTTTAACGTTATATATATTTTTTTAAAGTTAAGAACAATAGAAGAATCGGTTATTTTTAGCGGTTTTTTAGCGATAACTTTTTTTCTAATGAATCGATTTTGACCGTCGACAGCTTAATTTATTTGTTTTTTTTTAACTACATAAGCCTATTTTTTTTTGAAAAAATTATCGCTTGTTTGCTCTTTTATATGCAAAAAACCGTTTCTTCATTACTTTGACCGCAATTTTGAATCACTTCTCCACTGATTCAGCTGTTACTTTTTAGTTCATTCAATTCTACGTGATTTGTTCTATAAAACTACATTCTCACTTTTCAGGTAGTATTTTTGTCAAAAAAACGATGTATTTTCGACAATTTGACTGGCCTATATTTTAGTCACGTAAATATCTAATTTGACTGGCCTAATACTTAAAATCTAGGTCAAGTGGGGGATAGCTAAAAAAATATATCAAAATACAAATATTAACATTATAAGAGGTGCGGTTAGCACCCTCGAGGCGACTAGTGGCTTCATAAAGCACATGATTAATTTGAAAATGACACGAGGTTTACAAGGTTGATCTGTCGCTCACGTCGAGTAGAACAAGACAAAATCATGGTGGCTAAATTGAAACCTTGACAGCCCCAAGTGCCAACCGGGTGGGAAATTTCAAAAAGTTCTAAGGACCAAAATTAACAATAAAAGGCAAAAAAGCAACAACGGAAAAGTGAAATAAAAATCTAATATTTTTTCTTTACATTTCGTGTATAAGATCATCCACAAATGTAAATATAAGAATGTATTGAAACAATTGACAACCCTCGGTGACAACCAGGAGGTGGACAACTTATTTGTGCTTCCTTTCTATGGTTACATTAGTTTCTATTTCAATTAAAGATATTGTCAAGAAATTCTGTGTCAGCATTAATTTTAGCAATACTGCGCATTTAACTACCAAAATAAATTATCAATGTTTTTAAGGAATCTAAATCTGGTATGTACAAGTTAATCTATGGAAATAAGAACTGCAATAACATCTACATAGGCATGGCCACCAGAAATGTTGAAACTAGAGTAAAAGAACATTACAGAGCCATCCGCCTTAATAAATCTGATAATTCACATTTTGCTCAACATATCTTATCTACTAAACACAACTTCAATCCTAATACTAACGTAAAGCTCCATCCTTTAAGTCTTCTTCATCTTCCTCCTCTTATGATAGGCCAGTGGCCTGTTGTAACAACAAAGTGATTCTATGAGCCCTCTTTGTCCTTAGGCGGTGTAGATGGCTAGTCTTGTCCGTCGCAAGTGAGAAAGAGTTCTCTTTTTTAGGGGTTAAAGACTACCACAGGTGTTAGCGTGGTAGCCGGGGACCGTACAATTTTTAAAATTCTAGAGTCCGCCGGGATTCGAACCCGAGAGGCGAAATTGAAAATTATGAAGTTGCCAAACATAATGCTTCGCCTAAATTCAAATTAATCTATCACTTAATACCGGATGTTTTACTAAGACTTTAAAATTTGAATATTAACTTTTATCGTTGATTTTGGTCCTTACAACCTTTTGAAATTTCCCGCCCGGTTGGCAATTGGGGCTGTCGATTTCAATTTGGCAACCATGATGCCTTGTTTTACTCGATGTGAGTGACAGATCAACCTTATAAACCTCGTGTAATTTTCAAATTAATCCTGTGCTAAAAGTTGTTTCCTAAATGAGCGTGGTTGGTATTTTCAATTAGTTTATTGTAAGAGCAAGCATATTAGGGTCATTCTAAACTGGAAAGTGGCCATAAAATAAGAAATTTCTACCTAAAGTTTGATTTGCATGTATTTAAATTACTATTCTCCTTCTTTTTGCTACATTTCAAGATTCAAACATTTAAATAACAAAGTAGTATTGCCTGTCTCTTATACATATATTCACATAATTATTTTTATCGCCAACCGTCAATAGAGCCATGCATTACCGTAGCGATTTTCGGAAGTAAACAAACACTTTATCTTACTGTACAGATCAAACACTTTACCTGCCGCTAATATTTATCTAGATAGCCATGACTGCATGTCATTAAACAAAAATCGTTTGTCGCTGTCACGAGGTCACGATTCCAACAGCAAAAGTTTTGTCGCGAATTATTTATAAAAAGTAATGGAAGAAGACATTCAAATAATGGAAGAAGACATTCAGTGCACGCCGCCTGAAATTCAGAAGAAGGTATTAGAGACGTCTTTCGAAATTCTACCACAAAAATCAGTCGAAAAATACAATCGCCAATATGACATATTCATGGAGTGGTGCAAAAAACACGGAATTAAAAAATATAGTGAAAACGTTTTACTGGCGTATTTTTACGATTTATCGAAAGAGTATTCTCCTTCTTCGATGTGGTCGTATTACACCATGGTGAAAGCAATCCTTTCAGCAAAAAATGACGTTGACATTAGTAAATATAAAAAACTTACGGCTTTTTTAAAACAAAAAGGAAGAAATCACATTCCAAAAAAGTCCAAAACTCTTTCACAAGAAGAAATACTTAAATTTTTACTAAATGCGCCGGATGAAATCTATTTGATGATGAAGGTAATTTATGCAAACCTTTCAAAACCAATTTGATATTAATGTAGTAATTATTTTAGATTTGCGTTGTGTTTGGCATTGCTGGAGCTTTACGTAATGAAGAACTTTTGAATTTAAAAGTAAGCAACATAGAGCACAAAGAAACAATTCTGGTTGTTCGTATAACTAAAACAAAGACCAACAGGCCTCGATTATTTGTGATCACTTCAGAGTTTGAAGGAAAAGTAAAATCCATAGAATTATTTAACAAATATTTAGCTATGCGCCCTAAGCAGACGCCCCACGACCGATTTTTCCTAACTTATAGAAATGGCAAATGCACAGTCCAGCCAGTTGGAATCCATACTTTTGGTAGTGTACCAAGCAAAATTGCGAACTATCTGCATTTGCCAGAACCATCACTTTATACGGGACATTGTTTTCGTCGAACGTCCGCCACTCTCTTTGCCAACGCAGGCGGCAGCAAGGAAAATTTAAAACGCCACGGAGGGTGGAAAAGCGACACGATTGCAGAGTCCTATGTGGAGGAATCTGTGCTTAATAAAACGAAAATCGCAAAGACGATTTTAGGTGAAGATCAAACTGACAACATAATTGTTACCAATGATAATTCTACTGAAGATTTACAATGTATTAACATAGATAATAATCCTCAAACATTTTCGATTCAAACTCCTTCGACTTCAGGAATTAATTTTTATAATGCGTCAGGGTGTACGTTCACGTTTAATAAAACAAATAATAAGTAGATTTGTTTTGTATTCGCTATTATTATATCTGTTTACGTTGTCATAATAAAATGTGATAAGTTATAATATCTCCATTTTTTTTCATTATACATTTTTATGGTTAGCGATAAAATTTTGTATGCACCACGTCAGTAAAGTGTCTTTATCGCACTCGTCTGTTACTCGTCTCGCTCGCTTCGCTCGCTCGACTCATAATCTCAGACTCGTTCGATAAAGAATCACTTTACTGACTTGGTACATAAATAACTATAATTATTTAAACCTCACTAACTTATACTCTTAATGGCAGACAAAATATTTGACAGAAGTGTTTGTTTGTTTCATTGACTTAATTTTAGTTTAAAAATTTACCTAGCCATGACTACATTCTATCTTTGTCTTGCTACTCATTTTGTGTATGGCTTCATTTTCGAACTCATTAATTTCCTATGTTCAAAACGGATTTCTGACAATCTGTATATACCATATAAAACGCAGTTACCTTTTGTAAATTAATCTCAAATAAGAATTATTCAACTAAATTTGTGAGTGATCATAGGAGAAGGGATCGAAAGCTTTTGGGGGGTTTTCACGTATAAAATTTACCCTTAGAGCGCACTTGTTGAGCGTCAAATTCGTGGTTTATCTTCCCCTTTATAATATCATCATCTATAAATCTTGCTCTCGTTACTACCGACTCAGATACTTTATCTATCGGTCTCGTTGAATTATTCATCCGATCACTCCGAGATGCGACTGTAAGCGCGTGATACAAATCACTACACGTGTAAACGAACTGCTGAAAACAGAGGGAGCCGCGTTTATTGTCAACTTGCGGCTTTCGCTGCCAATCAGGACCGCCGCCATTTAATCCCGCTCCTGCTAATATTCGTTTGATGTGGGTATTTCTGTTTATCAGCTAAACTAGTTTGATCTAGATGAAGCCGAGCTGTAAATCAACAATGCATCAAATATGGCTTGTTGACAAACTTTGGCCTCAAATGTTTATTTTAATGTCCAATGAGGTTTATCTTAAATTAATTGGAAATCGGCGATATGCACGAACATGGCAGTATTCAAAACTAGGCCAACAACCCGCTCAGAATTATTGCTTTTTCTTTGGAAATTACAGATGCGGAGTTCTTTCCATCCCAATAAATTCTTCCCGTACTAAAAAAGAGCGACGCAATAAAATTTTGATTGTGTCACTATACGAGTCGTTTGGTTTTGTATCCTTTCTTGAATGCTTGTCATATAATTTTTATTTTTCCACATGATATACAGGAGAGCATACTGACGTAGAACGTTAAGAAGCCTTTTCAGTTCTGCTGTTTTTAGCCTCCGTCCAAGAGCTGTAATTATTTATTTAATATAAAAAATGAAAGCTTTAAACAGGGAACCAAATATTACCTGCTAAATGAATTGATGTAGTATGCAATATGTATCGCGGTACCAGCAGTATGATTTGATAAATTACGTGGTGATTGTAAAATAACAGGCTGTTTAGTCTAACAGTTCCATCCACAATAAGGAGTCAAATTATTCATTTTCATAATGTATTTATAGTAAAAGCTAATTTAGGTTGGTACATACCAATAAAGTGACCGCATTCATACTCAATTTTGAGCAGTACGAAAGTGTTACCGGTAAATCCCTGTCTACGACATGTAACCGACTCAAATGGGTCCGGTTTTTCAGTGGCATAAGAGTGAGCGGGGGGAAGGAGGGTAGACTGAAATAAAAGGTTCGCTATATTTAAAATGATTGCACCTTGGAAGATACAAGCTCAAATGCATGTTATTCTGGGACATCACCATGCTGGACGTTGTTGGACGTCAGTTACGACTTACCATACGAATCTTTGAAAATGGTTGGAACAGTACTGCTGTAACGGGCTACATCGACAATTACACGCCAGTTTGTAACGGTAACACGCGGTATTTATGAAAAGCCAAAGTAAAGCTAAACGACTAGCTCGTGCAATAACTCACAAAATCGGGAATGTAACTCATAGGACCGCTCCCCAGGCCCATTACAAAAAAGTTTCCGGCTAGACTACAGTGGGGCGAGGGGTAGTCCAACACGAGATCACACAGGGCAACGGACTAATAAACGGTAAATAGATCTAAAATGATAAGACGCCACCACAATTCCTATATTAGAAAAAAAATGCATAAGTGAACCCGCTAAGAAAACGTGGAAGCATAACGCGTTCACCTTTCAACTTTAAGCTTGACAGTAATCTGGTCACCGAGCCGATTCAGCACCATCGGACCTACCTTTTGAAAATCCACTTGATCAGCTGGCCAAACTCCTCTTACACTGTAAAATATAATACGCACAACACATGCACAATAACAAAGAAAACCACACTTAAATTAACATGAAATGTATTGACAAAATATTTGAATATTTGTGTAACGTCTTGATCTATTGAAATTATTCGGCAAACTTGACATTAACTCTTGAAATTACTGAAAAACGATATTAACATCAAACTATAATCAAATACCGGTAATAAAAGGCGATATTCAATTATAATAAGTAGCGGTTGGGACGCATGACAGGGCTACTGCATAAAACTAAACAAGAACCATGTAAACTAACGGTAAATGAATTGTAATGACAGGTAAACAACTATACTTGACAAATGCAAAAATGCACACAATAAACGTTAAACGACCGCAACGTTACGTCAACTGTCCGATGCTTCGGCGAAAGAGACTGTATACGTTAAATTCACACTGTAAACTTTAATACAATGTACGGTACCTTTAAAGAGCTTGGCTTTGCGGCCCATGCTACTGCAATCACTAACTAAGGGGATGACTGCACCAACTCCACGTAAAGATGCGGCAGGACGAAGCCAGGGGCGTATTCCATAAAGGAAGGTCGATGCCCGCTGCGGTAAACTGACAGAACGGTAAGCGGGGGCCTGCTGTAAGTGATAAGCCGACACGGAGAATCCAAAACAGAGAGTCCGTCTAATGACGTAATATAAAGGGGGTTGCCGCCCCCACGACAAACGGCTTACATTAAACAACAACTACACCCCGTTCGGTCACCGCCCATAATCGACGTGCAGTTCAACAAAGGTCCAAGAACATACAAATCGCAAGACGCAGCATTGAAGCAGCGGGAAGTTCAAATAGTAACTAAACAGCGGAACACACACATACTGCAGGAACGAACCGTTAAGCAATAATCAAACACACATAAACCCGAAGGGTAAGTGGCGTACGATCACCTCAGAAACCAACTGTTGCTGCAGACGAATATCTCAGAAAAATGCACGCAGAGCCGCGCGACCGATAAAGTTTCTTAAATTCAAGCCAGGAAACGTGCAGGAGACGGGTCGATTTTTCCAACAAGCGAATAAACTTAGCGAGCCAACAGATCGAAACCGAGATACACAAAATGAGTACCTTCAGAAACGTTGGCTAATAACACAACTGTGTGCGTTAGAAAGCCAATGCCTGCACAAAATTCGATATGCTCAAATTCACGCTGTATAATTTAAAAAAAAGTTGGGTCGTATTTTAAGAAATAACGCTAATTAGCCCTACGTTCGTACAATCTAAAAATGTCTTAACTCTGCGGTTTGAAAATAAAAATGATGCAGTAAACTTAAAGCCTCTATTAAGATAACGTTCATAACATTATATTTAAACGAGTCAGCCTCCCAACTGCAACCACAGCAAGAAAAGGTAACTAAAAGAGATTTTAAGAATTCTACCGGCGCGTAGTCAGAAAACCTACAGATGTGCCCGCCTGTGCAAGAATTTCACAGGGAAAAATAATATTGATACCATGGTGAACCACGCGGAAGCAGTTACTGCACTACGAACGTGAATATGCCCAAACTTATCTACACAACATGTAGATGCTAAAGCACATCCAACAACTCTGATAATTTACACGTAAAAAATCTGTTGTAATACACTCACACAACTTCCTTTTACAGTGATCTTATAATTAGTCAAAAATTTGTTTTTTATTTTTAAGCATTTGTCAAAACTTTTCGAAAATTACAAATTTTACAGCAACCGTACAAAATAGAGAGATAGTTGAAGTTAATTTAAAAAAACCATTTTAGAGGTATTCAACTAAAAAATCACCTATCTCACATCAATACACATTAAAATTTAATTAAAATGTAACGTTTGAAAAAAATCGTTAAAGCCGTTTTTGAAAAAATCGAAAAATACTGAAAAATCACAAGAGTATATGCGATTTTTTCCAAAACCTTGCTCTCGCGATTAGATAGTACACAAAACACACACAATCACACACACACACACACAAACTGGCAAACATACCAATGAACAAAAACATGTTTTTTGGGTTCAGGGGACTCTAAAACGTGAAGATCTGTTAAAAACTCAACTTCGAATTTTTAGGGTGAATCCAATACTTCCTTTATCGTAAAAGGAAGTAAAAATATTATTCATGTGTATTTTAACTTAGGGGCAAATTACACACACAATATAGGTAATAAGCAAAAAATCTTAAGTTAAATGCAGTTCAATCACCAGCAAAATGCGAAAATCAAGGAAAACCGCAAACATCGAGCGTCGCACAAAATCTTTGCCAGATCCATTGCATCGTTGGCCGCCAAAGTTGAGCAAAATCAGAATTAACAGGTTCCCAGGATGTCGGCGGCTAAATGTTCGTGTTTGTAGATGCGACATAAGAAACACTTCTTCAGATATTTGTCGGCGGGAGGATACAAATGGACACTGGCTGTTCAAAGGCTTCATACAAGTAATTAGTATGACTTCACAAGCGATGAATTGGTGGTTTTGCCAGGGCAGCGTCGGAATGAAATAGGGTTGCGAAACAATAGTTTGATGTACAGGGCGCTGCAAAGCTGCAAAAGCCGCCGCAGCACGCGTAGCCTGCATTTAGAGAAGCTGACTATTCGACATTCGTCATAATTTGCCTAAAATTGATATGGTGAGGCTTTCCCCAAACGGCTACATTTACAAAGCAAAATAACACACCGCACGTAACTTCTGTGTTCGACTTCATCTGGCCAACTATTCAACTCCGCGAGTGTAAGCTGCGGGCTCGATGAATGCTGCCGCCTTTTTTCTTCTTTCTTTGCTCACCCAATACAATGGCGGTATTAAATTTTCAAACCAACAAATTTTGTCTCTAAAACGTAGCTGTTAAATTATTTTATTTTATATTAGTTTGAATAAAATCTATTTTAGCTAACAAAAATCTACAGGTTCATTACACATTTTTCCAAAAAGTTTTATTGATAGACAACTTTGAGTTTCTTTGACAGACTAAGTATTCCACTATGTATTCTTTATGTGTGGACTAAATCTACTGGCATTAAATAATTTTGTACAAAGAAAATTAGAAAATAAATAACATGTTATATTTCATTGATAAGGGTCATGGCATGGAGGACAGCAGGGAAGGATTGGTCTCCCCAAAAAGGTATTAAGTTTACCTTAACACGATTAGTAACTATCATCTACCACTTGGGATTAAAGTATGGTACAGTCAACGAAAAGGTATAGAGGAAAAACTCATGGACTGTTGCAGCTTTAGTTGACGACCGTGCCGGTTGAAAAACTACAGGGCAGGTGCCTTGTCAAAAACGAGAGGATTGCCTGCGTATACCATACACACAAGAAATATAAGACAAAAAAAAAACAGATTGGCAAGAAATCTTCATAACGTGTTCACCCAAAGATAGTAATTAGACCTTAGTTGCTTGACGTGAAAAAGTATATCAACACATTATTTTGCTAGAAAAACCTTCAAAGGTACTGATAAAATACAGCGCTATTCCAAAATCAAAAATAGCCTGATTAAAGATATATTTTCGAAACGGTATTGCAGACACACTCATTACGGTACTGCAGCTTACTTAACAATGTTTTACATTTTGGAATAAGTTCACAAACACTTCCAACATTCTTGTATTATGCTGTATATTTTCAAACCGGAAAGTCCAGTTCATTTATGAGCCACAGTAGTAAACAAAACATACTGGATGTCCCATGTTCCTTAAATTAGTGAACATACTGATGTACAGATTTATGGCCCCAAAATAAGACGATTTAAAACTTACTTATGTCCATATGCGCTTAGGAATCCAGTATTCTGCTTCAGAATAAAAAAAAATAGTTATGGCAATCGAATGCTGGGGTTAATTTGATGATATTCAGTATGGTGAATATAAGTCATCTTTCCATATGATTATTACAGGCGGACCACTAGTGGATCAGACATTTGTTTCTCAACAAACAGACAGCTAGATTACACCTGTTTCCAAAAAAGGAATGGCGCAGTCACGCTTATTTTAGCTTTTTGTCCGGATACTAATAGATATCAAACATTATAAAAATTGCAACGTTTATATCGTGTCTTTCTGGGAAACAAGAATAAAAAGTTATTGCCCTTGTCAGTAAACAATTGCAGGAGAAGAATCCTTTTGGTGTAAACAGTTAGGCATAAGATTGCGTTTTAAATAACTAGTAGTCTCAAGAGCCTGCGGTTGAAATATTGCAAAAGCGGAGTCAATAATCTCAATCTTAAGAAAAACCAATCATTCATGAAGGATTCGATGTGTGACCAAAGAGTTGCCACTCCGCTATCTAAAAACCTGACCATCCTCTTAAGGGAGTTTTATAACTAACATTTATTTTGATATTTTAATTTTAAGTTGTTGTTTAGCATGTTTTTTATTGCTTTCCTCGTCTAAACGTTAAAAATCTCCACCCGACAGATTTTCACGTTTCAGAGCCCTAGATGATGAAAAACAGGTTTTCTCAATTCCGTCTGTCTGTCGGTCTGTCTGTCTGTTGGTGGTATCACTCAAAAACTATTTGTTGGAGGAAGACAATATTTTGCATACACATTATATATCTACCTGGTATGAAACCGAGAACATTTCAAACAAATATATACAGGGTGAACACCTTAAAATTAAAATGTTTATTGTTGCTTTAACTTAGAAATAGATACAACCAATAATTTGTATGTAGCGCAGGCTTTATTCTTGGCATAAATGGAACCTAACAGATACAGGATAAATGCTGAATGAGATAAAAAGGAACAACGAATAAGTCCAGCATGTTAAATATAGCTGCATCGAAGGAATTTGATGCGTTTCGGTAGCTCACGAAGCGAATGCCGCTTTATCCGTAAACTACCCTCAAACAATGAAACGAATGCGCCGGCTCGTTTGCAGGCGCCGAATTTCAAATCTCATCACCGGTAATATTTTTATTTTTGCTTTTTACTGAGATACGGATGAAAGTAACAATTTGCACATAGTTCAGAGTTTACCTATGACGAAAATTGAACCGAAAAGATACAGCGTAAATGCTGTTAAGCAGAAAATGGTGCCTATTTAAGGCAGCTGGGACGCACGGATTCAAGAAGCGCTCTGTAGCGCATGTAGGAATAGCCCATTTCTTTGCAATACCCCACAAAACGTTGGAATCGCATGCGCAGCCGCCTGTCCTCGAATTCGACCACCCGTAATGTTTTTTTATTTGAAAATTTATGTAATTAGAAACGACAATATATTTTTACCCCTAGCTTAATTTAATTTTTAAAATTGTTTAGTGTCACAATCTCCACTTACTAGGGAAGTTCTGGGTAAAGCCCTTTACAGATTTTTTCTTCTGTATATCACTGTATGCAACCTATAAATATAAAATGCAATAATGATCTTTATTGTTTTCATATTGCTAACATTTTTTGCGTTTTGCTATACAAATAATTATTATTAACTTGCTCTAATAAACTGTTGGAGGCTTTCGCGGTTACTCGAATTATTCTCCTTAACATAGAAATTCGGCTTAGACCGCGTAGAATTTGTAAATGGACACCCAGCATTCTCTAGCTTAATGTGCCTTGCACCTTGTGAACTCGAGCAAAAATCCGCGCGATTGCCATGCTCTTTGGTGGCTCGTGTTGTTTGAGTATCTTGACAACGAGGATACCTAGGCAGATTTGGCCTTTTTGCTGTTTGTGCATCCATATTCACCAACGTTTCGCAAGACCTTGCCGCTTGCATCATCAGCGTGAAAGTTGCATTGAGAACTGAAGAATTGAATTTTCAAAGTTTATTCAGCTAGGTCTATACAATAGCTAATCATACTAAACCTAACCTACTACCGTTTAGGGTACTACCCCTCTTCGGCTTTGTACATGAAATATTTGGACTTACATTTTATTTTAGTTTTAACTTAAGATGTTTACAAAAGAAATTGGTGTTTTTAACTTAAGGTCGGAGTGGAGCTATTTATAGTACTCTGTGCCAAGTATGCTCAGCTACGGCTGATTTTGTGATGCGTTTGTGTTTGCAATCGCCTTTATGTTCTTGAAGTCTTAGATCAACGGAACTACCAGTCTGTCCAATGTAACTCGAGCCGCAAGAACAAGGAACGCGATATACGCCAGCGGTTTTTAGACAAATTTGTCTTTTACAAATGGACACACTTTAGAATTTGAGCACTCCAGAGTACTTGCCAGAATACCTCATTACTTCCCGCGAGTGATACGTGAAGCCATGGAAATAGAAAAACATTACAACCACCGTGCCTCATACGGCCACGCCCCACGGATTACGTTGTACTCGAACGACCAATCAGCGTTACGCCACTCCGTGCGCCTGGCACAGAAGGCTATAAATAGCTCCACGCCTACCTTCAGTTTTCTACCGAGCTCTGTAGACTAGAGGTTACCATGTCTGCCTAGCATTCTGGTGGTCGCGGGTTTGATTCCCCTGGCCGTCTGCTCTGATTCAGGTTTTTAGGTGGTTTTCCTGAGTCAAAAGAGTACCTTCTCAGAGGCGAATGCCGGGGCAGTATTTCTACACCTTTCCTGGCCTCTCTACCATTCCCTACCCCTCCTTTCTCTCGCCCATCCTATAATTCCTGTTCTTGGCTGAAGAGGGACGCAAGGTTCCTATAGCAGCCCGCCCCTAGTTGGAGGAATTGAAATGACCCTCAACCTTTTTTTACCTTTACCTTCAGTTCTCAGTGCGACTGGCGACTGTCACTCTGATACAAGCTGCAAGGTCTTGCGAAACGTTAGTGAATATGGATGCACAAACAGCAAAAAGGCCAAATGTGCCTAAGTATCCTCGTTCTCAAGATACTCAAACACATTAAGCCAGAGAATGCTGGGTGTTCACATTAAGGAGAATAATTGCTCTAATAACTTCAACGAAATTTCTAGCATCGTTCTTAATTCTTAATAGTTTTAGTAGAATTTAAAAATAGTGAAAGAGAAAATCGTAAAAATTTTAGCTAGAACCGTGCTCTGCATAGTCAATGGAGTTTGTATACTAATTTTTGTTACTGATAATTAATAAAAAGTGGCACTTTGTATTACACCATTTTGTAATTATTACATCTTTCTTCATATTTTCTTCCCATTTTAAATAACAAGCAATCGAGTAAAGTTAGATATTATGCAGCAAGTCTCCATTAAGAACAGGTGCTAAAATGGCTTAATGCTCTCTTGAGCCTTGAAACCGTATGTGGGAGAAGGGTCAACCCTACCGAAGTTCAGACGAAGAAGCTTTGCGACTACATCTACTTCTAATGAATTTGCTAAGTTTAGGTTGTGTCGATCATCAATTCTACTTATACAAGGGTTCATTCATTTGGACGAACCCAAGCTAATGTGACACTGTCTAAGGAGATAGATTTATTATAGAAAGTCGTCTTTAAATGGCTGACCGCCAGTTTTCCAATACTTAAGTATTCTTTATAGTTTCTCAGAACGAGTATGTTAAATAACAGTAACAAATACTGCAAATTGCCTAAAAATTTAAGTCACTTACCCGTTCTCTAATATTTCATATGTATATATTTACAGCTACTGCTGGTGGGTTTAATTTTAATATTTTACTATAATTGAGAACGTACTCGTAGCAGGTGTTCGCCCATATTATTAACAGTTCATTTTTAACCACAGGAAAATAAAACGTTTACATTTTTTATATTAAGCACGCAATCTGAAATATCGAAATCAAGATAATAATTTTCAGTACGATTGAAAACGCGCTTGCAACTGGTAAAATTTTACTTATAATTACAATTTTTGTGTCACAGTTAGAATAACTCCTGGGAAATTGTATTTTAGGTATAATTTCGGAGGACTTTTATCGTTTGCTTTGGGAATATTTGGGTCTTATTTTAAACGAAAATAGAAGAACTAAGAAACTGCGGTCACAGGATTTCAATCTTTGGTTTTCATTCGGAAAAGAATAGCTTCGCATCTGTTGGAAAATGATTAAGTAATGCATCTTGGAATTCATAAAAGTTCTTTAATTCAAACTTCGTGGTATTCAGGTCTAGTTCGGAATCAAATAATAAAATTTAATTCGCCTCGTAAAAAAGTTAGAACCGTCTTTTATAGTAATTTACCTACGGAGTATTATGAGGCTGTCATTAAATTTTATTCAGGATTTATGTTAAAGGTAGAGTTGGTTTCTATAATTTCGTTGTGATAGATAAACATAGACACTTCCATTTTGTGCGCTCTTGATATTTTCCTATGCAACATGTTTTTCAGTAACCCTGCAAATTGAATCGATTAAATGAGTAGTTCGAATAGTATTCGGAGGATCAATGGCATAAAAAACCATTTTGACGACTTCTGACATTGTCCAATTAATTTACTAATATCAAACATGAGCTGCATAATCACCATCTTGGTGTCTATTCAGTGTAAAGTGATTGCTATTAGTCCAAATCGAATTTTTTTTGCGATTGGCTGTATACAGTGTCCGCCAAAAAGTCGACACCGAGTGATGTTTACTTATTTAGAAAATGGAGTTTTTCGAAATTTTCAAAATCCAAAAAGTGCTATTTTTCGGAAATTAAGTAAGATTTGAATGAGATTTTTTTAGAGTGTGTGTTACTTTTAGCTAATTGGACAATCTCAAGGCCAGAAAACACCTATTTTTTAACTTTAGTTAAAAATAAATTTTTCAGTTTTTTAAATATTTTTTTTAATTTCACATATCAAGAATTAATATTAAAATTCATTTTTTTTGTGAACACTTTAAAGATCTATAATTGGAAAAAAATACTATAATATGTTAATTACTTCTTTAGATTTTTTATTATTTACCGAAAAGTAGTAGGTTTGGATAATTTTTACTTTTTTTATGCAAGGCGCTTTTTAGGAGAAATATTGTTCAGTTCTAATTAACATCTATTTAAATGGCTTCTATAAACTATAATCTAGCCCTGTTCATGAATTACTGTTACAAAAATCCTGTAAATGTTCTTTTACAGTTGTCTAAATGAGATTTTTCTTTATCCAATTACATGTTCTAAAATCTCGCCTCTTTTAGACAACTGGATTTTTGTAACAGTAATTCATTAACAAGGCTAGATTAGAGTTTGTTCACGCCATTTAAATAGATATTAATTAGAATTAAAAAATATTTCTCCTAAAAAGCGCCTTGCATAGAAAACGTAGAAATTATGCAAACATACTACTTTTCGGTAAATACTAAAAAGTTTAAAGAAGTAATTAACATTTTATATTATTTTTCCAAATTATAAATCTTTAGTGTTTACATAAACAAAATTAAATGTTAATATTAAGTGTTGGTATGTGAAAAATCTTGAAAAATGTTTAAAAAATTGAAAATAAAGCTTTAAATAGTAATATTCTAGTTTTATTAATTTTAGTTCAAACATTTTGTATGATTTATTACTAATTCTTAATAACATTATATTTGCACATTTGCTTTAAATATCGCACCCATTACGTTATACTATATAATTGTTAACTATAGCCATAGATTTAGAATATTTGAGCTATGTTATAGCAAGAAAAAAACGGTGATCAATTATAGATCATAATTTAAATATCTTCTATTAAAACGACATACCCAGAAGGAGTTGAACCAGGGCCGGCATCTTTCTGTTTTCTCGTGTGTTGCTCTTACTTCTAAAGACAATAAATACTAGAAATTTCAAAATGATTGGTAGAAAAATTGTTTTTATTCATGTCAAATAGTCCTAAAAATTTAATTTAAATTTAATGCTAATTTTCTGAACAACATGCGGTTTTTAGCCGATTAATTTTTAGTGAATGTTCATTGGAATGTGTATATTAACTTTAAAAGAATTCACAATTGTAGATATCAACTAGTACTCTTTTTTGACATTTAATCCCCAGGATGAAGTTTATTCCCGCGACAAAGTTGAAGGAATAATCACAAGTGGGATTTAATGGCACCTTAGTGTCAGCTTTTTAAGTTATCAAAACAAAACTAGTAATTTCTGATGGTGCCACAACATACTTGGTGACTTAGCAATTTATTAGCACGGCGGTAACTCTAACTTTCGCATAGTCCTTGGGAAAAGTAGGTGATGTTTAGTTGTGTGAAACTGACCTGACTGAATGTCAGTTTGGCAGGTATATACTTTTAAATTAGGTTATAATTTTTGACGTTTGACAAGTATTTTTAGCTATAAGTGTATTTGTCAAACGTCAAAAATTATAACCTAATTTAAAATTATATACCTGGCATTTTGTCAGGTTAGTTTTATACAACTCAACATGACGTACAGGGGATACTTTTCCCAAGGACCATGAGAAACTGCAACACCTATCCTATACTAAGGTGTTTTCCCACGATCGGGAGTGGAAATCAGTGTCTAGGTTACAAAAATTGTGGCAGAAATATCCCTTGGGATTAAAAGTGACACTTTAATCCCTGAAAAACGCCTGAAATAGGTCATTTATTCCCGGCACTGCAAATATCTACATAAAAAGTTAAAACATTAGTACCTATACCTACTTCAAAAACTGCAAATTGAGAAACTCGTATAGAAAATTTTGAAATCCAATCATTTATAACAGGTTTAAGGTCTAGAGATTTAGATATGAAAATAGACTGTAGAAGTGTTGTAATACCAGCTAAAGAAAAATTCTTCAGCTCTCCGGCGTGACGTCGGCACAGGTAGGTCGACCGTCAGTTAAATTGCCTAGGCGCAGAGTGTTTATAGCTTTAACAATAAGTGGTCCAGTTTAATTAATTTTACCACAATAATCAACGTAGTGGTTGTAGAATTACTTATAATTTTCGCTATCTTTTTCTCGCTATGATATTGACACCCAATGAAATGAACTAAATAGCCCTCTCCTGCAAAAAAAATTAAAACCAGCTGAGACACAAAATTTAGTTTGTTATGAACATGAAAAATATTCTTCAAAATGTCCAAGTACATCATTGAATATAACATAATTAAATTAAATTAAATTTACTACCGCATTATGTAGACACAAGTCCCCACAGCTTAAATTCATGATTAAACTGTAATTATCTTCTACCGCTGTATCCAAATAATTATTATTACAAGAAATACCTACCCTATCGACGTTTGTAAAATTATTGCCTTCACACCCACTTATTCCTATAACCAAAACAAGTATCTATCTACAGACACACGTATATAGTATATAACTACAAAACACTACGTTTACCTACTTTATTCACCGGCAAGGGTTTTGAAACCCAAAACTCGCCATTATGGTGATAATTAGTGATGAGCTTATTCGAATGAAAAACAACCGGTTATCAGGTTATTGAAATAACCTATGTAACTCGGTTTTCGTTCCAAGTATTTGAATGAAAAATAACCTCATGCTGATACGTACTACGCTTTGAATATAAAACCTCTATTCAAAAGTACTACGTGCCATATCTCAGCGACCTACGCAGTGCTCAAAATTCTGTAAATATAAATACGTCATAACTCATAAAAAAGCAGGTTGTACTGAAAACACCATTTGGTTATCAAATTATCAAATTCTGGGGACCTGAAACCTGAACGCCTAAAAACTGCAAATGCATCAAGCTATAAAACAATTTTTTATTTGCTTACATCTCCAAAGGTTCAAAACAAGAGGCGGCGCCTTTAACCCGCCCGATCGATAAAGATAAACGTTTACCCCTGGTCTTATTGCGATTAGCAAGCAGTCCCGCATATTTCTTTCTTTCTAGACTTCTTAATAAATACCTCTTAATTTCCAATATATAACACATAATGTACGGTCGGCGCCTTAGAAATCGGGCACTACACACTATTATGATATATTTTGCATGTATTTTTTAAGTGTATATACTGGGTTTTTACAGTTATTATGGTTTTAATTGTTACGTCAGATTGTTTATTGTTTATCAATTATGAAATACCATCTCACATTAATGAAGTAACCGGAGCAAGAATACTTCAAAGACTAGAAGAACATATTACGTGTCCCGATTTTTAAGGCGCCGACCGTACATATTATGTTTTGGTTCCTCTGCTATCTGCAAGTTACGATGTCGATGCAGATGACGGTGAACCGATGTCGATGCAGATGACGGTGAACCGATGTCGATGCAGATGACGGTGAACCGATGTCGATGCAGATGACGGTGAACCGCCAACCGGCAAACCGGCTGACTTAATCGAAACGAATCGAGAGCCAAAATTTATTCTAATGATTATTCAAATAATCATGCGGTTATTAATATCATTGGAATGCAAATAATTCGGTTATGAAAATTGTCCGATTATGCCAATCACTAGTGATAATAAAATGACCTGTGACGGTAATTTTTGTGTTTATTTGTGTAAAACTGGTGGTAAATAATTTACACCCCCAGCACCAAACACTAACAAAGGCACTAAGTGACTTGTCTATTACAAACAGCTCAACTATAATCGATAATTGCAACCAATGTGCAGCTGCTATAAGCTGTAAGCATGTTCACGTCGCGGGCATTAACTGTCTACTTTAACCCACATCACAATCCCGTGACGTCAGAGAGCTGCGGCCTTGTTTTTAGCTGGTAGTGAGCGCTGTCACTTACTTATTTTATCTGTTCTCGTCCGAGGTTCGGTATGTTGCTCGTATTGTTTCGTGTGTTGCTCAAGCTCGCAAGCAACACAACTGATGCCGGGCCTGAGTTGAACAATTTGAATGGAATTTTCACAATAGATGTATTTTGCTTATATGAAAGAGTAATTAAAATTACAACCCAAATTAAACAATAGCAAAACAGTTATTTAATACTGAGTAGCTCGTCCATGCTATACAATGCACTCAGATATTCGATGTCGCACGTTTGCAAACAGATGATCGATCTTTGGTTGAGGTATGGCATTCCAAGCATCTCTAATACGTAATCGAGGTTCATCTACGTTTCGTGGAGCTGGTACGAGCACTATGTGGCTTTACATTATCTTCTTAGAACAGAGGGTTAACCCCTGAAGATATGGAACTGCAAGTGGCTTTAATGCCCCCAGTTAACACGCTGACGACACCACTCTAACCTTAAGGCACGATGTCTTGGGGTAAGAGGTAGAACTAACAGTGGACAATACGAAAGTAAACTAAACCTTGGATTTGATGACATTGACAGCCCACCAGTCATTGCATATGCTTCTAGTTGTAGCAAATCTGTCGCTTACAGTCACCAATCTAAGACGTCGATCCTGTCTATCTGTAGTTCTCCGCGGTCGTCCAGATCCACGTTGACGTTCGTAACACCTTCTGCAGCCCATCTGCACCAACATGTGGATAAGGTTACACCACCTCTTTGCAGACGACGCACGGTTTCTTTCCCGAATGGATTTTTGTATGCCTACAATCCTACCTAGTTCAAACTCATTTTTCTGACGAAAATAAGCACATTGACGAACTCAAGGCATGTTGAAGGTGTTTTGAACAAGCACAGTGAAAATGGTTCGTAAAACGGGCATAGATAACTTAGAAAAAAATTAAAACCAAATTATGTTCAAAAAAATAACAATTATAAAAAGAAGATGAATGCTGCAAGGACAGCCACATTTTAATCGTTTCTATGCCATATTCAAGTACGCCTTTTGTGAAAATGTCTTTCAAATTGCTCAATTCCTTCTGGGTGTGTTGTTTTTAATGGAAGTATAAGTTGTTGTGAATATACAGTAATCGATAAGTTTCTTTCCAAAAACTCAAGTTGAGTAATTTTTTTGTATATTCTACTTATATCCCCTTATTAAACACATTGGTTTTCGAAATATTAAATTTTGTAGCACTGTACTGTAACCCGGATGTACTATTCTCCACATACTTGCGTTTCCACCTCACACCGAGAACCGCTCACTTATAACTATTTAATGGCGCTTGCTTAAAGCCCTGCGCCGGCAATACAATCAGCAAGCTTTCCGTAGGTGCACCTCGAGAGATACCTTTACTGCTAAGGCTCAATGTGTGAGTATATACAAGGTGTTTCAAAAATGTCTGCCAAAATTTCTAGGACGTATAGTACATCAAAAAATAAGTGTAGTTTACTCTATAAAACTATTTCTGAAAATGCGCTCCCAAGGAGCTACAGCCCCTAGAAGACTTCAAAAATGGTTTTTAGCATTTTCTTCAATACTGTTACAGGTAATTTAATCAAATTTGGCACAGGAGCGTAGTTTTTTATGAGAAATATTACTAATTGGTTAGAATCTTCATATTTTATTTAGGGGAGTAACTTACAAGGGGGCTGAAATGGTTCAATCCTTTATGTGCGTGGTTTTATCTAATACATTTATCAAAACTCTCAAAGCTTGATTATCTTACATAAAAAAGGCATTCTTGTTAAAATGTTTTGTTTAAGTCATATCTAGGCCTACTCAAAAGATTTTCGAAGGCATTTTGGACCAGTAATTTCAAAGCTTGAAAAACACGTTAACATTCAACTGCAAATTACACGAAAACGGTCAACTTTAAAACATTTTAACAAGAATACCTTTTTTATGTAAGATAAATCAAGCTTTGAGATTTTTGATAAATGTATTACATAAAACCACCCACAAAAAAGATAGGGTAATTGAACCGTTCCATCCCCCTTGTAAGTTACGCCCCTGAATAAAATATAAAAATTGTAACAAATTAGTAATATTTTTTATAAAAAACTACGCCCCTGTGCCAAATTTCATTAAGTTACCAGTACAGTTTTGAAGAAAATGCTAAAAAACCATTTTTGAGAGTCTTCTTCTAGGGGCTGTAGCTCTTGGGAGTGCATTTTCGGAATTAGTTTTATAGAGTAAACCTACATTATTTTTTGATGTACTATACGTCCTAGAAATTTTGGCAGACATTTTTGAAACACCTTGGTATATTATTACTAGAACTCGTGGCCAGCCTACGTCTGGCCCGGCCAGCGCTAAAGAAACGGTAACAATAAAAATGCTTGCTCAGGCGGCAGCCAGCCTACGTCCGGCCCTGCCAGCGTTAAAAATACAAATGCGGTCTCGCCATTCGTGCCCGCGAGCCACTTGCTAGCATGCAGGCCGTTCATGCAGCGTTGTGCGCGCGCCCTGCTTACGTCCGGACGGCCGGCGGCATCGGCTCTTATAATATAAGATGTATATGGCTATATAAAGCTAGCCTTTTGATTAATACAATGCCCTTTCTAATTAAATATAATTCCTTTTTTAAAATCAAGTTCTCTTATCTCAGGTGGTTCGCCAAATCAAGATCTCTATTAATTGAATTTTTATATTACAGTTAATGACATTTGCTGTCAAACCGATTTTCAAAACTCATCAAGCCAAGTATCGACAATTGCATTTTTACATTAATCAATTCATTAAATTAAATATTGCTTTGTATTATTGTATTTCACTGATTGATCTTTATTAAAAATATTTTAATATTAATTACTAACAAACCTTGTCACTTATTCAGCTTAACTCGCACAATTCCATACACCAGTGCCTCTGCTTCCAAAAGATCCCAATGTTGTCCTCGTTTGACACCTACAGCCTACACTTGTCAACCAACTCCAATACCCTGCTGATACTGGCTGCAATCCCTCTATCAAACGTCAACTTCAACTCCAACCAAACCTGGCAAGTTTCAGGTTTATAACTGCAACAGCTCTTATCTTGTTTCTTTCTTAGATATCGTTCGGTACTCTGCTATCTCCTCTGAACTGGTCCAATTCGGGGTAGCACCAACACAAATCTCGTTCTAGTTGAATTACTTTATTACGATGCAACCACCAATGTCAAATATGAACATGTAACTATGCCACATGCCAGTCAATAAATCCAATTCCATCCAATTTTGTCGTTCTCTAGTTCCTTTAATGTAATCTCAGCACTTAACAATCCCTTCACCGATTGTGAGTATTTTAATAATATTAATATTTAGGCTCCATCTTTAATACCTCGTAGATTTATTTCTAGCGTTTATATTTGTATGTAACCAAACAACTATACAAATTATGCACCAATTTCCATTTTTATTTAGTAAAAACCACATTTCAAAATCTGTCATACATCTTTTTTCGAGTTTATTTATATAACTACCCTTAAACAACAACTTGTTCTTGTTGGATACAATTCTTACTGCACCCTATCATATTTTAAATTATCTATTATTACAACTTAATAATTCACATTATCATTATAACACATTTTTCAGTCGTTACCTTGGCTTGTATTTATTAAAATTTTCTGTAACTATTAAATTAGTATATTCATTAATATCAAAATCTCCTCTCTCATTGTCTCAATTAAATTTATTAATAATGTTTAAAATTTTACACCCATCAAGATTTAATTATATCAATCTTCCAAACTTATTCGTTTTAAATATTTCTTTATTGAAATTGATTACACTGCCTCATGTATCATAACAATTATATATTTTGACTTCTACCATTGATTTGTCTGATTACTTATGTTTTGTTCCATTGCTTTTATGTTAACGTTTCTGCCTAAATAAAGGAGCCTTGTGGAAAAAATATAGACTTTATTCTCCCATCCTGCCGACGGTATGAGTTAAACACATGAATTGTACAATAGCGAAACATGTAGTTATACATAATATGGGAAAAATGTTAACCGATTGAAACGTAAAGCGCAAAAGCTATTAATAATGCAATTGCCCTATATATTTTGGCGATTAATCCTGATATGTTTATGACAACGCAATGCAGTCATTAAACCTGTAAATAGATAAACCCAAGAGCTGAAATTGCTTACCATTTTTCAATTAAAAAGCAATCTATAGCAAACTATGTTTGAAATTCGTGTTGCTAGTACTAAACC
>OW679194.1:201043848-201117381 GCA_940337035.1 Agriotes lineatus
TCATTAAATTGGCTGAACATTCCTAACGGCGTATGAGCATATACCTAACCTCAAAATATTCAAACAGACACTTAATCTGAAACGAGTATTATGTAAATTGCCAGAAAAGTTCATCGAAATAACGCTTTCGAAGAGCCTAACAAAACCCAGAAACATCACATTGCTTGGAAGAGAGAATGCGCGTAATCAAATAAAACATATTTTCGGCCTAGGAGCAGCAAATGAAATGATATCATTTAAATAAAACCTAGCACATAAGCAAAGAAAACAGAGATGAAATAAATCGCGCTAACGTTAGATAATGAAACAAAAACGTCAAAATGAACATAACATCTTATAATACTTTTAACATTTAAAGTCTTCTTCTTCTTCTTCTTCTTTTCTAATCCTTGATGCCTTTCGGCGTCGGATGGCGGTCTCTAGTCCTGTATCCATTTTTTCCATCTTTTCTGTCTCTCGCTATGTTTTCATTTCCTCCATTGTCGCTCCTCTCTCTGCTCCTATTTCTCTGATTTGCTCCAGCCATTTCTTTCTGGTCTGCCTCTTTGTTTTTTGATAGGTTTTCCCGCTTCCATTATTCTTTTTGCCATTCTGCTCGGTTCCATTCTTACTATATGCGCGTACCAGTTTAGTTGTTTCTTTTTTATTTTTTCTAGTATAGGTTCCTGTTTAGTTATTTCTCTTATGTCGTCATTTTTTATCCTGTCCCACTTAGTTTTTCCTGCCATTTTCCTAAGATGTTTCATTTCCATTGCAGTTATTTTAGGTTCGTCTTTCTTTCTAAGTGTCCAGCTTTCGCAGGCATAAGTTATTGTTGGTATTGTTATCATGTTGTGAATTTTCTTTTTCACCTCTATGTCGATATCTTTGTGTCCTAGTATCGTTTTATTTAATGTATAGTAAATTCTTGTCGCTTTGTTTGCTCTATTTACTATTTCAGCCTCCATTTTTCCGTCTTCTGTTATCATACTTCCTAGGAATTCATACGTCGATACTCTTTCTAGTTTCCTGTTTTTACATTTTATGTCCTTATTGTTTTGATCTCCTTTTTGTTTTTCATTTACTATCATGGTCTTGGTTTTACTAATGTTTATTTCCATTTTCATGTTTCTATCTCCTCGGTCCATGCGTTTACCAGCCTTTGCATTTTATTTTTGGTGCTTGATATTAGTATCACATCATCTGCGTATAAGAGACTGCTTATTTTTATTGCTTCTAGATTCCTGTGTCCTATTACTGTATCTAGTCATTTAAAAGTAATAAATTATAAAAGAGATACGAATAGTCCTGTACTCATATAGGCGAATATAAACAAACATATTCTGTAGATGCGGAATATTGACTACTAATTTACACACTAGATTACAAACAATGAAGACATCAACTTTTATTAAAGACATTTTGCCCGAAGAGCTTCATGAAGTTAAAAAACACCAACATGACTCTAACATCGCAACAAAATAGAACCGCCTCCATCAAATGGTTGTTTAACAAGCACCGTTCAGGAACTTGCAGTTATATTACCATAATGACGTTTCTTACGACTTTAAAAGTTAATTCGCTCTCAAACATCCATTAAGGCCAAAAGAACATTAACGGCGCGAAAGCGTAGCTCGCGTTTCGTGAAAATCTGTACGGACTTCTTTTTGTGTCTGTAGTACACAATTCGTTTTATCCGCATTTTTGCCGAGTTTTTCTAGGCCATTTCGATCCCCGAAGCAAACACTTCCTTTTATTCATTTTGTCACGTCGCCGAGCACATCTAGCTATTTCGCATCCGGAAAGACCTTTCAATTTTTCCTGATAGCATTTCTGTGTGACCGACATAATTTCTAGCTTTCTTAAAGAAGCGTTACAGAGTCCTGTCTGTTTCTGAGTAGGCGTTGCAAGGGCAAGTGGTGAAGCGCATTGATTGGATTAATGCTGCTAGAACGAATACATTTCTGGAATTGCGCCACCGTTTCATGAAGTTCATCAACATCTAGATGCAGGGAGCGCATAAAGAATCCCATTTGAGAGCTGCGGGCTCCCCGAGGACCTTAGTGATGGCGTGGAATGCCTTCAAAGAGCTTTTAGTGAGTGTTACCTTCCTTCAATGTAATCTCTTTTATTGATGTGGTTTTCCTTTAAGCAATCGCACGCTTTTATTTCGTCGATTTCTAGCTAACTACATGGCGTAGAATGATGAGGTTGCGTGCTTTATATTAATGTATATGCATAAGTACACGTACATAAGTACGCGCATATCGCTTTTAGTCAAATCTGTTTTACTAAATCTAAGGGATATAATTGACCATTCACATTTTATTTTTATTAAAATAAAATATTAAGTAGGAAATAGAATAATACCAAAGGCAGTTGTAATTCGCATGCACTGCTGAGGATTTTAAATAACAAAACCATCCATAAATTGACACCCAAATGCAACTACTCGTATTATATCAAAGTATTTTGAAGTGTTAATATTGCGCACTAAAATAAGAAAACGGTTGAACATGAGTTAAGACGCACACGTTAAAAAGGTACTACCCCTAGAAATGGCAAAATGGTAACTTTTTGCTATTAATTTTATGTCAATCTTGATTAAAGATGATTCCGAAGGCTTTCAAGGGAGTGTCATTACTTTAACAAATGACTGCATGGATTAGTTCTGCCTGAGGCGTGGTTGATACTTTCGGTTACCATATGCCCTTTTGCTTTTCACACTCTGATTAATCTCCATACGTAGGTGACCGAAACCTTGAATTCTCCCACTAACTCGAAATATGCTGGATTTTATTTTTTTTTGCGAAGTTGTGCTCTTCCTCAATTCTTCGGTAGTCGCGTTAGCGTTACTACAGTTATTGCGACGGCTTTGTAGTATAAACATTTGAGTATTAAATAGTTAATTTACTTCGAATATAATTGGGTTAGGTATATGTAAGTGGAGCAACACGGAACAAAGTCTCGACGAAACATTAAAATGATAAAAGGTTACTGCTTAGAAATTAAAACAGCTATGATTAGATCTATAGAAACGTTCAAAATGTACTGGGTACACCACAAAGATCGCATCCAGTGCAATAATAAATAATAGTTATTTACTATACAAGTGGGATAAGTGCATCATCAATATACATGTATACAACATTTTATCTCGACTGCCTCAAATTAGAAGTAACTACAAAAACATCAAGTCATGAAATTTGAGTTACGTAATGAAACTCATTACGTAACACAAATGGATCTGAGTTCATTGCCTAACTGAGTTAGATACTGGCGTTCATTAACTAACTCAAAGGAATTTGATAGTAGGTTTTTATCCAAGCAGTCGTAGATGAAGTATCTGTATACAACACCTCCTAGGCTATTACTAGATCGATTTTAGACCTCGAAACTGACCTATAACGCGCCATTGAGGCAACCATAACACACTAGTGAGATAAAAACCGTGTCACTACTGTATTGTTGGTAGCACTGTCAATCTATGTCAAATTCGAGATTTACAGGTTAAGTTTCGCGTCATTCTGTGTCAAATAATAAACAAAACCTAACATACTTACCTAGATTTTAATATAGACTGACAATACAATCCATCGCTGCCAAACGTACAACACGAATCACATGCCACTCTAGTTATAAATGTATTTGACCTCTGTGTACTTTCCAATTTGTCACTATGACTTTTCATAGCTGTCAATACAAAATGTATGTTTTTTAGATATTTATTGAGTTGTTGAATAAACTTTTGTATGACACGCTTGCATTATGACAAATAGTTCACATGAAAAATGAGTAGAACACACTTGTTCCATAAATAACTATTATTGTTCAGAATAGTTCAAAATATTTGATCGAAGAAACGTTTTCATAAGCGCTGGATAAAACAGCAAATATGATCGAGTTTTGTAAGAAAATACAGGTAAAACGCTAAAACATATTTGATTTAGAAAGAAGGCGCTACATTTAGAACCAACGATATAGTTTTTCACAACCATATATGTAATAAGGCCATTTACTGACTTTTAAAAAGTTGGAAAATCAACAATTACCAACTTTTACTTCCCACCCCGAGCGGGAAGTAGATTATAATAACAGCGGATGCAAAATGGTTCCTCTTGGATAAAAAATGATAGTTCGAAAAGTGACATTTCCGTCAAACATCAAATGTCAGTCACAACCTGCCAAATATTTTTTTTTTCCAATAAAGTGGTTGTGAATAAAACAGTATACATACGACGATGAAAGTTTCATTCCTTTCTCGAGATACTTATCATATATAATGCAACTAGTGGGTTCTTGATTATCAAATAATCATTTCTGTTTACACCAGATACATTGTTTGGCAATCGCGCAAGTCCGAAGGACGAGCGTGATTGCCTAAAACAATATATCGAGTGGAAACAGAAATGATTTGATAATCAAGAAGACACGAGTTGCATTCGGCTAGATTATATCATGAGTCAATAAACGTTTGAATAGTGTATTTTAAATATTAAAAGTACGGTTAATGTGGTTATTATGACAATTGTACCTACAGCAGGTAACGTGATGTTTCTGAAGGAGTGTGATTATCACCTATTAATCAGGATGGTATGTGATTGTCAGTTGCTATGTACATTATCAAAAGTTAATACATGCGTAACTATGCATTTTGCCGTTTTTCATAGGTTGATGTCAGAGGGAGTGGTATAATCTGCTGAATCTCTCAACAGTTTCCACCTCGGTTAGTAATATGCAATTTTTCTCTATTTCAGGAATTACTGACTACTTTAAGGCTTTCCTACCCCGTGGACATATCAGGGAACTACTAATGTACTTAAAAGATATAAAATTCCTTTAATAACAGCCACAAAAGTTTAACTTCTTATCTTACTGATTTATCTAATTTAGCGTTTGTTTTGTGCCACTAATCGTTGAAGCTCCGACACCATACTTTAGAACTATTACTTTTCCAATAATTCCGCGTTGGAATGTATCTAGTACTTATAGCCACTTTTTGCATAATAATAACGTCGTGTGGGCACTTGTTCGAGCTGCATGGTTAAGCAAAACACTGGTTCATCCACGAACGACTAACAACGTAATGCAAAGTCCTTAAACAAACATTTTCCGAAGTATGCAAAATGTTTGACCATTTATAACCGATTCGATTGCCGAACCCATCTGAAGTCGACATTTTTATGTGAACGCATCTGACAATCCTGATTATTGTATAATTCGGATCACTAGACTTCGGATTAACGAGTTGTTACTGTATTATTTATAATTTTCTTCCAATTCTATCTTATCTACTTTAGACTTATTGACCTTTATAATTCTTAATTAAAGCAGTTTAATTAGTTTTAATTTTTATACTGTTTGAAAATGTTAGCTAAGATTATGAAGTTACTTTCTACTAATTTAACAGCACTTTTCTCTTGGGTGATTAGTTGGACTTTTTTTATGGGGAGAACATTTTAACAATTCATCTTAGGATTGATTGGTAGGGTGTTGAAGGTGGTTACTTTTTTATGCGCCCACATTATCTTTGTGTTGATTAAATGGGAATTTGGGTTTTGTCTTGTGGGCTGATTGATTTTTTACTTCACGTGTTGTGATTATGTTTTGACTGCTTAGTGCTTTTGTTCCAAGTTGAAGTGGAATGTTCCAGTTTTGTGATTGTGGTTAGAGATTTGTGAAGTGGGTGACTGTGATTATCTTCTGTTAGGGGTATAGGCTAGTCTAGTCACCGTACTACATTTGTATTTAGCACAATGCTCAGACAGAACTATGTGCGTAGCACACCACCGGGTTCCAAAACAGTAATTATGGTGTCACACGCATATATATCGGGTTCCAATTTTAACTTATCCACTATTGCAAACTTCGTTATTTTAAAAATTAGGTTAAATAAGGAAAGTGCCAGGACTTTTTATGGATATTACAAACCACGATTTTAGTTATTTGTATCACTTCCGGTTTTATAGAAAATTGCGTCGGCCTTGGATTTTTAAATGGAATGGATTTTTTTAAATATTTGCATTGCGAATAAATTTAGCCATTCTCTTCACATGGCCATACCAAACTAATTGTCGTTTTCTATTTCGTCGATAATAGTGTGCTGGAGCCCCATCATTTTTTTATTCTTTGGTTTGTTTGTCGTTCTCTTCTAGATGCCCTACACGGCCTTCTCAGCACGTTCATTTCTACAGCGGAGATTTGTCTTTTGTCCGCTTCTGCCATTCTCCATATTACTGTCCCATACAGAATTATGCTTCTGATGACTGTGTTATATATTTCGTATTTCCTTTTTCTTGAAATATCTTTATGCCACCATATCCCGTTTAGCCTTTTAAGAGCATTCTTTGTGGAGTTTAGTCTTTTCTTGATCTCGTTTGTGTCCTTTTCATTGCGATCAAATCTCACGCCTAGATACTCGTAGCTTTCTCATATTGCGATGTTGCCATTGTTCTGTAGATCGTCTTTCCAAATGTGGAGATAATGCGTCTTACTGATGTTTGACCATTCGTATTTTTAAAATTTTTTTTGTCATCTTGAGAACTTGGTCGTCTGCGAATTGCTACGTATATATTACTTTGTCGTTTGTTGTCATTCCCATTCCTTTACATTTCCTCTGCCAAAGAGCATCCCTGGCATAATCCCTTTGTTACATTAAATCCAGTAGATAACCGATTTTCCGTTTTGATTTTTGTTACTGATTCGTCGTACAGGTTTTGTATAGCCTTAATTATCTTGCTGTTTATATTTGATTTGTTAGGCTTCCCACAAATTATTTAAGGACACGTTGTCATTAGCCTTTGTCAGGTAAATAAAAATCAAGTGTAAATCACGTCCGACCATTGTTTCTTCTTGATTATCTGCTTCAAGCAGAATAAGTTGTGGAGGCAAAATCGACACACAAATACGAAACGATAAAAGAACTAACAGATAAAGATCTCAAAGTAATTTTAATTCCTCCAACTGGGGCGGTCTACTATAGAAACTTTGTCCCTCCTCAGCCAGGAACGAGAATTACAGGATGGGTTCTACAAAGACGATGTGTAGAATCGAAGAAGGGTGAAGAAAGATGGAGAAATACTGCTTCAGCGTTCGGCTTCGAGGAGGTATGGTGTTGATTCAGGAATCTTCCCGAACGCTAGTCAGGCATGTTAACTACTAATTCACGGAGCTCAGTACACAGTAGGTAAAAAAAATGTAAAGCTTCAAAGTAAATTGAATTTCGCAACTGGGGACGCGGGCGGGCTGCTATAAGGACCTTCCGTTTTTCTTCAATCAAAAACGAGAATTGCAGGATGGGTAAGAAAAAGGAGAGGTGGAGAATGGAGGAAAGGCCAGGAAAGGTGGAGAAGTACAGCACCGACATTCGCCTTAGCAATGGTACTCTGTTAACTCAGAAAATCCACATTCTTACCCTTATACTAAGGCTAGTGGCTTGTTTTTAACCACAAAGTCGTGGTTCTATAAACCCTCTTTGCTTGTAAGCCGGGTAGGTGGCTAGCTTTGATCGTCGAAAATGAGGAATAGGTCCTTTGTTAAGGATTAATAACTGCCACATGTGTTAACGTGGTAGCCGGAGAACGTTCGATATTTACCCCTGTGTAGTCACCGGGGGTCGAACCTAGTCCGACCGCTTGAAACCTGAGAAAGTTTTCGCGGCATCTGCTTTCCATAGGAATAAAACCATCTACAAACCTGAATCAGAGCATCCGGCCGGGGGAATGAAATCCATGATTTCTCAAATACTGAGCAGGCGTGTTAACAACTAGCCCGCAGATACAGTAAAAAAAGGTCGAAGGTAACTTTAGTTTCCCTAAGTGGGGGGCGGGCTGCTATAGGAACCTTGTGTCCCTTATTAGCCAAAAACTGGAGTTACAGGATGGTTGAGGGAAAAGAAAGTAACGAATGGAAGAAATGCCAGCAAAGGTGGAGAACTACTGTCCCGGCATTTGTCTTAGAGAAAGTACTCTGTTAACTCAGAAAAACCACCTTAAAACATGAATCAAAGCAGATGACCGCAGTAACCGAAACGTCACCTCCTGAATTCTAAGCAGACGTATTAGTCCACAGAGCTCGGGCCCACAAACGATAAAAAAGGTAAAGGTTCAAGGTAATTTCAATACCCTCAACTAAGGGTGTGTTGCTATAACGTCCCTCTTGAGCCAAGGACGGGAATTATATGATAGGTAAGAGAACAAAGGTGTGGAGAATGGAAGAGAGGCCAGGAAAGGTGGAGGAGTACTGTCTCAGAGAAGGTACCCTGTTAACTCAGGACAACCACCAAAAAACCTGAATCATTGCAAACGGCCGCGTAACTACTTTCTCTGAATCGATCAAAATAACAAAAATGTATTTTCTATCTATTCAAATTTACTTAAGCATAATATAAAGGTTCAAATTTTTATTTTATGACGAAGATTCTATTGCCGACTTATTCTACTTAAAAAATATTGTAATTTGGAAAAATCACGTTTGTTTGCTTTGGTAAAATTTACACACTGAGACAATTTTTTTCATATAGAGGACGTTTTTTAAATGCAAGTCATAAAATGGAGAGCCAAACAAATAAAAAGTTTCTGCAAATATTTCTCCTCTGAAGTCTCCTCGTCGACACAGTAAAGCCTTAACGTACGCAGGCATTTTAAAGGTTTTTGGTAGTGGTAGCTAACTACTTTCCAGATAAAATGGGTTTTCGCACAGAGTTTTATCTTGATAACCTTAAAATAAGGTAAAAACTATTTTAATAAATTGTTTCAATTTGATGTAACGCTTATTTAATTGTACGTGTCTGTTATATAGTATAATGTAATGATCTAATTTTAATATTTTTTATGACCGTGACCATACTTTGAGAAGGATGCACATGCAAATATAAACAATATTGCTTTATCTCAACAAAAACCATATATTGAACAAATCAATTTTGTACTGTTTTCAATACCTACACGCCTATTTCATGAAACATTTGCTGGTATGTCATTGTTTAATGACTCGACAATTCAATAGTTTACTTTTTTATTACTATAATATAATGATAATAATAATAATGATAACTTTTAATATTATAAATCTTTATTAGTTAAATAACGACCTTTAAGTATGTAAGCAGGTCGACGGTGTACATAAAGGATACATATTATATTTTAACTTTAATAAAATGATAAATATTTGCTCATTTCCAAAATACAGATTTGATATGTTTATTTCTGGAATCAATAATGGCATTATCAAAATATTTCTGTACCTACACTTATTGGTTTCCTTTAAATCTAAAATCCATTTGTATCAATTTTCCAGTTAAAATTAAACGGCTTTATTTTATTACTGAACCGCAGTACACTAGAATTTACGAACCAAATAAAAATTGTAAATTAACTATCCGTTCGTTGGAAACCTACAAACGAAGATACCCATCTGCATTTACGTAGTTCAGATCGATTTTTATTAGCTTAATCAGATTAGCAACCTTTCAAGAACACTATTTTTAGTTAAACAAAGTTGTAAGTTTCCCGATGCCGCCTAGACGGAAATCAATTATCTCTAATTAGAACAGTGAAAAGGTTTGGTAAACTAGAGGGAATTCTCTTCCTGAAATCTTAAAACTGCTGGCGCTGCATGCATATTAAACTTTCCAGAACTCCTTAAAGAACAATTTAAGTTTCCCAGTTCGAACAAACCGTCTTCTTCTATGAATCTAATTACGTCTAATACGATTGCCCGCGATTGTTTATGCCATGTTAAATTATTACTCTCTCACATGTAATTAATGTGGAGCTATCTCGATACCAGGTGCTTCTGTGAGGGTTCTTATCTTGCAAGTTTGACTTACGCCCCAAATACTTTCGCTTGGCCCTGGAGATCCGTAATCAGTTGCGAAGACTCAAATCCAACTCTGGCAGCCGCACTAAGACGGTGAAAGGAAAGTCGATTAGGCTCTTAATTTTTGGAGAACCGCAGTAAATACAACGTATTCTGTCAAGTAGCTCTGAACCCTGTCGTTTGAAAGGATTTCCGCTATCTAGAGTTACTGGAGTATTTTCTATGTAACTTAATACGACGGCGCTGTAAAGTAATGGAAATTAGGTTGGAAATATTGCATTAAGGAAGATTTTGTAGGGAAAAGCGGTCGTGCTGAGTTGAAATCCAAAGCTTAGAGCGGTAATTGCAAGCCTGCTATATTAACTGCGGTATAACTAATTTCTGCATAAGACCGCTACGTATGTACAAATGCTAAAAAAAAGAAAACGTAATGAAAACTATGTATTTAGCGAGCTGCTAGAATAGCAAGGATTTATGAAACGTATTTGTAAGAACGCGAAGCAAATTTCTCCGTTGGTTCATAAAGAGGTTCAAAACAAAGAGGGATAATATAGTAGATGCAAGCGGTATTTTGTTTTAAAGGTATTTCAATTAAGTATTCATAAAGGTATGAACTCTGGAAATTGTACCGTATGTTAAGTTCTGCTTACGATTCTTTCAAAGCACAATTTGTAATATTTAACTTATGATTGATTTTTACAACTTATCTAATAAGCTGCTAAAGGACATTTCCACATGACCCAATTTTGTACTGTTAATGTTTTTTTTTCCAATTGAAGCTATCAGAATGATTATTAGTACACAGTAATTGTAATTCAAACCTCGGAACTTAGTTCTCTACAGTTTAACATATTACCAATATACAAATCTACATAAGATAAAATGGACACTTAAAAATATTCATACCAAATTTCATATTCAACACCGTCGCCTTTTCAAATTGAAGTTTTATGTGCTCTGCTCAAAGCATTATTATTTTGAAAGTAGAAGCTTCAAGGTTTCGCGAAATGGTTATAAAATTTATAACAGTTCAAAATTCGCACATTGTGCAAAAAGGTTATCAGTGTTTTAATGTTAAACGAGTTTGCATTGGTTGCATTGGTTCAATGCCATTTTCTTGTGTATATATTGAACTGAAAACTGAGCTCTAGAGCCAAATGTTTGAGCCAATGCCTGAACTTTTGAACTGCTAATAATGCTAACTAATGGCTAAATAAAAATGTTCGTTCAAAATGAATATAAAATTATTAGATATGCTGCCTATTAGTAATTTATTTATCGCAATAATTAATACCTTTTGCACCGACCAGCTATTAGGTTTGAAAATCTCTCATCCTAGGGTTGAGTCTCTACACAGTTGAAAACTTACTCAATTGTATGATAACTGCACTATTATGGCGAATGCTTCTTAATAAACTTAATCGCAAATAAATGGTCACGAAGCGACACAGAAATTTGCGTTCAATTTTTACTTTATTCAAGGCAAGCTGAATAACAATGAAATAAATGCAATCACGTAACTAAGCAAACCTGTTTATCGGTAACTAGGGCGCCGCTTCCATCCAACGCTGACTTGATCAATTTTCTGCTTCTGCTTCTGCTTGCCTGCGCCCCCATATGCTGGAAACTGCTCAACATGCGCCTTTTTCTTCTTCTCTGCACCGTCGTCTGCTCGGTGGAACCACTTTGGTCTAAGATAAGATACAAGCAGCTTCCTCAACTGCGATGCTTGAACTGCTTTCGCTGATCTCCCCCCCCCCCCCAATATTTCTGCTATTACTCGTACCTGCTCTCGGCTTCCTTTGCTGGTCCTAATCGTAACTGCGCTTCTAGAAATCGTGGCTATATACACTAATAGCCCACGCCTGGTTAACAATAATACGACCAGTTAACTCTAAAGACTTTACTTATACGAATATTTACAATATTATCGCTCGGAAGCCAGCACACAACAACATTCTTGGCTTCGCTTGACCGAGCTTCCTTTTGTTATTTTACAAGCGTTCCTAAGTAACCTACTACATTCTATTATTTGTAAGTGCATCTACTATGATCTTATAAATTAATTGTGTGTTTTCTCGAATTGTCAAATATTGCCACGCTCACCTCACATTTGTTTGATTCACAGCAACTTTCACATTTCTAGTTGTAAGCACGATCACTCTTAATAGCTGAAGCTTACAGGTTGCTTTATGCGCTTAGGCATGTTATATGACTTTTTATCACTGTATCATTACCCGTAACTTCATTAACGACAATTAATAAATTTTTATATGTTACTTCTTACTTAAACATTTTTCAAAGAAAAAATACTAGTATGCAACTAAAAACTTCTCACAATTATGTCCATAAGATGCTCAAATCAGAGAATGTCACAGGGATCTTTAAAATTATAAATTTTCTTGTGTTAATAGAATTAAAAATAACTTATTTTTCTCTGAAACCTTTTTACGGTTTTTCTAGGTGAAAACATCAACAGACATTTGCGGGCTGTTGAAATCAAATTTGAAATTGTTCAAAACTTAATAAAATTGGAAGAAGTTTATTAATGATTTAAAAACTGTCAAAATTAAATTACAAGATGTTTGCGTCAATAGAATTCAAAATATCGTACTTTACAATGAAACATTTCTTTCAATGTGAAAAAATTTAAGCCATTTTCAATTGAGTAAAATGAATTTAATAAAATTGGAAATGATGCAATTAAAATTATAAATTTATACAATAACTTAGAATCTATTTCACACAAACTTTTTCTCGATGTGCCATTTATATGTACACTTGAAAACTGTGAAGTCTCCAGAATCATGCTGCATACTCCTAAGGGTAACCAACAACAGTCCAATTTATTGAAGGCTTTTTTAATAAATTATTGTGTTGTATTTATAATAATGTGTCTCTGCTTTTCTCTGAAGCATGTACTGAAGTAAATTATCTCAATTTTCACATCAGAATTTGGTTATGTATTACTTTAGTTTACCTAATTTTTAAGAACCCCGAAAGGGTTGTTACAATTTTACCTTTAAAGCGCTGCATTCCGTAACTTCTAAGTTTTTCTTCCGATTTCTTAACCTTCGTTTTTATTTCATTTCCTCGAGGGAATTCTCCTAAAATATTGGAATTATTATTTTAAAAGAAAACACAATGCTACATAATGTAGAATATATTATGATGTACCACCAATTTGTGAACATTTTTTGTAGTTTTTGTACTATAACCATGTTAAATAAAGTTTAAAGATTAAGTATTGTTTATTAATAACAATTATACATACAGTGATTTCGTAAAGTAGTGGATAAATTCGTTAAAAATTCAAGCAACTACTTTTCGAAAAAATGCTAGGATCCGTCGATTTTTATATTTATTTCTATTACGAAATTTTAAAGGACGCATTTTTTTACTTACGCCAAGCTGATTTTTTAGTAAAGGTCACCTGACCAAAAATTAAAAAAAAATACTAGATTTAATTTTAGGAGGTATGATTTTACGTTTTTATCAATGACAGTAATCAATAAAAGACATGTCGGTCATCTTGGCTACTGTCAAGCAGACAACGGTGCACAATTTGAACATTTAATTTAGTTACTTTTGAAGTTATCATTGCAATTAAATTTAGTATTTTGCAATTTTATTTTTGTACTTAATTTTTAGTCATGTGACCTATAGCAAATAATCGGCTTAGCGTAAGTAAAAAAAAGTCTTCTTTCAAATTCGGTAATAAAAAAGGGGGTTGTCATTAAAAAAAAACATCAATGACGTCATAATTCCTACGCGAGTCACCCTATATATATAGATTTTATTTGCAAAAATGCTTAAAATAAATAAAAAAATCGACGGATCCCAGCATTTTTTTCCAAAAGTCGTTCCTCGAATTTTTAACGAATTTATCCAGTGCTATACGAAAGCATTGTATAAACTGCACAAAACACTGTAACATAAATAATGTGTTATGGTTGGCCTAGTTTTGGGCACCAACTTTTGAAAATTATTTTGGACCGGAAAGTGTATAACACGTTTGAAAGTTTATTTTACTTCTGATTACCGTTGTTCTACCATAGAGAGAAGGAATTGTAAATCGTAGTTGATCCATAGCTGCTTAAAGTGGGGTTGAGTTTTAATAATAAATGAAGGACTTGAAGTCTTCCCCACGAATTTATTTGTTTTAAAACGGTTGACAAGATATAATGTACGTGACTAGTTTCGACAAATTGTCATCATCAGACGTAAACATTGTTAACAAAGGCTAAAAATGATTAATGTTAGGGATACCTTAACAATAAAGCGAATGACTTACCTAAGAGATAGCTTAGATTACGGTTAAAAGTAACATTTGGTGCCTGAGGGGCAAGTTACAATTTAAACCTATGGAAAAAATTTCCGTAGGCATGTAACAACATCATGAATGAAACACAGCTAGGCAATGTGACCCAGACTCTAGGAGAACCATTACAAAATTATTATATTAGACATGGCTAAAACAAAATTGCGAGAATTAAAAGTTGACAAGTTAAATCGAAAAATATGTACTTACTGGGGAAGAACATATGCAATAATACAGTTTAAAGTTAAAATTTAAATTTACATTTCCCTATTGAGGGCGATGAACATTTATTGAATAAACGAGCCAAAGGCCCACTTCTTGAAAACGACTCCATTGAAAAGGAAGTAAACAAATAATTAATCTCCCCTATTAAATAATTAAACCTAACTAAGTAGTTTTAGTTAGGTTTAATTATTTAATAGGGTTTCTGGGCCTTTTGCTAGAAATGTTTGTATTCTGCTATATAGGCAACCATTCTCACACATATGTAAGACCTTCAGTTGTTTGTCAGGGTTTTCATAGTTGGCTCTGTTTTTAACATTAATCATTTTTAGCCTTTGTTAACAATTTTTACGTCTGATGATGACAATTTGTCGAAACTAGTCACGTACATTATATCTTGTCAACCGTTTTAAAACAAATAAATTCGTGGGGAAGACTTCAAGTCCTTCATTTATTATGAGAAGGAATTGGTTATATCAAGAAATCTCGAGGGCTACACAATAGAGCCATGACTTACCTTCCTGTCAAATGTTAAAATGAGGTTAGGTATGTGCAAGTATATCAAAATGCTGAAAATATCACTTTTGTTGCAAATTCAATGATACGTTACTTAACTAATATAACCAATTTAGAAAAATGAACAGAGAAAGGCCAACTATACACCAATATATTCTAAAAACATTTCATTAAACAATTTCATAATTTTTATTTTATATTTCGCCAACTCTCACCTCCATTTCTTTATTAAGTGTGGCCGTGGAAAGAAATGTAGACGCTGGCGCCACTGTAATATTTTGTAATTGATCCTTACATTATGAGCAATAAAAACGACATAAATTCTCGAAAATTAAAACCGCGCCATGTCTTCGCCTTCAGCAAATAAAACGAGACCGTCAGACGTGTAGGTATTATTAAACCGCTCATGGACGATTTCATTTTCCCAGTTTAAACGAATTAATAAAGCAAAATAATATCTAAGGATTTAAAAGTGCCGTAAAATAGCGACTTTTATCAATCCTCTCCAGGGCTAAAGCGGGAAGCGTTTCTTACTGAAAGGGGCAGCCAACATGGCGCTTAATTACCGGCGCTATAAAATCTCAATTCTGAAGTGCTCTCCAATTAAAATTTAACACCTACTAAATATTTTTAATAGGTACAGCCTTGTGCTTGTGCCAGATTATGTGTATTTACCAAATGTACAACTTTATTTATCGTTTAGAGCCCCAATCACTTCTGCAACGTTTGACGGTGAGTTGGGCTTTAATCATCAGCCCTGCTCGCAAAGTACGTGGAAATATAACAAACCCCTTTGCCGACGTATTAATTTAGATCTTGTGTAGGGGATTATCTGGCAGGTTTAAAACGTGCGCGGTCGAAGCAATGAAGTCTGCAGCGAAAAGCCAATAAACGTTTTTCGTTTTCCTATCCCCTTGCGGACAGCCAGGATCAACCCACAATTACAAGGTGGCTTATCCTCATTAATTCGTTTGGAAATTACCGACTAGCGGAATTAATATCTCTGGTTTAATCGCTTTGTTTTAATGCATCCGCAAAAGAACACTTTTTAATTCAATTCCTGGACGTCCCAGTATTCATGTAAAAGCTGGAAACCAATTCGGGTGTGCAATCAATATATTATACAAAAAAACAAGTGCTGAAATTACAATTTACAACTGCTACCGAATATGCCAGTTTAGCGATTTAGCAAGTTCGGATTTCATAACCGCAAGGACAATTACAGCAGGATATAAAGTGAAGGAATAATCAAATCTGAAACTGCAAGTCAGCCCTGTTTCTAGACTTTCCGCGTCATTCTACTATTAGACAGGAACTACGTCAAAATTAATATTAGGAGTTCTTAACATTGCAATAAGTAAGTTGAATAGACAATAAAATCTCACGGGAAGCTGGAAGTGGAAACTGACAAAAATCACTGGGGTTTTTCGTATTTTCTGAAACATAAAAATGCATTAACGTAAACATGGGGGAGCCCAGTATAGTATTTTACAGATCGCTGCAAAGAGATCGAGGTCATTGCTGCATTTTATAACAGTAGCTTTACGGCGTAGCTACAATATTTTATACATTTCTTAGCGCATGTTGTTAAAGAAAAGCTCAGTTAGTTCAATTTATCGCTGCTATGCTACACCATATTGTACCTCGCGAGTGAGATATGTTGTTATTTCAGCTTAACATTTTCATGCGCTACAGGTTGCACAGGGAACAAAATTCCATTCAGACTATAACGCATATGAACAACTTTCCAGAAATAACGTTTAACTGTGGTTAAAAATTGGGCTTGCAAACGTGCTTATTTAAATGCGCATCTATAACAAACCTCAAACTGGACGAATCGCTTTAATTTCGGGAGTTAAAAACATTTATGAAACTCTGCCATTTATTCGGAATTATATTCGCAGCCCATGGTTCCAAATGCGCATTGTAGAAAACTTTTTTGAATTTGTTGCACCATAATTAAATTTAGAATGGATTTATTAGCATATAAAAATAGACTTGCCTTAAAGTTTTCGATTCATAATTTAAATTTAATGAAAGATGTTGACTCCCACCGTTTCATATTGAGCAAAATTTTTAAATGAAATTAATAAGGACCAGCTCTTGAGCCTACAACTAGGTGTTCTTATTCTAATTAACACTTTAACGCGCAAAATTAGTTTATAGAAAAAAATCTAAATTTTAATTGGTATGCTTTATGTGACATGCCAGGAAACTGAAAAACAATGTTTTTATTAAATAGCTATTTAGGCAACAAGTGCTAAAAGTTGATGTTTATGCACGAGACATGAAAATTATGAAACAAAGATGAAGGCTGAGTTTCATAACATGTCGAGTACAATAACACTTTTAGCACGAGTTTGCATACAATATTTTTTCTACGACCTTCAATTTTCTGTTATTAATCCATAAATGTCGATTTAACAAAGGTTTGCATTTATGACAGTTATAATTTATGTCATAATAGAGAGTTGGCCTTGACGCGCAGGTGAATGTTTGGGGAGCCAGTACTGTCAAAGTCAGTTATCAAAGGTAATTAAAATAGTACACATCTGACTTTACTCATTACATAACGCTTTAATTATTTAAAAAACACTTTACCTCTAACGCAAGAAGTAACTAGAATAACTTTACAACCTCACTTCCAGTTCGAAATCGTAATTTTATATCCTCACTTCACTTTATAATACATGTGTTAAAAGTAAACAGTTGATCTCATTTTATACACGTTAAACTATAAAACGTCACTTTTAGTGAAGAAAGCTAGGTCTAAAAGGCCTACTTTTAGTGGTGGTCGTAGAAAATATATATTTTCAGTTTTTCAAAAGATGCTGGTAAACCGTTCTACCAGTGAGCATTCAGGACAAAATATGTTGCCAATGGTCATTAGTATACCACTTCATAATATTGTCGAGTTATTTATTTAGATGCTTAATAAATTACTGAATAACATATAGCATTACCTACTATTAATGAAATACTTTTTTTTCGTTCAAGAAATCAAAATTTTTAAATCACGAAAAACCGGTACTTTGATCTCTTGTAAAATATACTATTTTTTACTGTTATTTCTTTCGTCTTAGCAACGAATACATTTGCGTACTGTTAGTTTTTGTTATCTAGCAGCCACGTAAAAATACCGAAATCATGCATTTTTCGGCCTGGGCACACGACTGAAAAGTATATATTTTTCTGTCGAATCGGAGACGAAATGTATATTTTTTGTAAAAAGCGTGAAAACTTAATTTTTGTAGTAGTAAAATTTCTAACAAATAATTCAATGACATTGCCATATTTTTTATTAGTATAATTAGTAGCGACCATTTAATCGCTTACAAAAAAACCTGCCTTGAACAGATATAACATACACCTTTCAAGAGGTTGCAACTAACAGAAGTTACTTGAATGTACAAAGTAAAATAGTTTTTGAAATTTGAACTGAATAATATAAAAACTTGCGAGTGGAGCACTAACGTTCTGTTGAAAATTTATGAGTACCCCATCGTAAACAATCCGGGCCGCTGCGACCTGCCCCAAAAACATCAGCTAAAATGCGACCATGATTGGTTTGGACGTAAATATTTTCCTAGCGCAACATAGTAGCAAAACCAATTCGATTATATCTTCAGTAGATATGTTTATAAATCCTGGAAACACAAAGTAAATTGTATATCAGGACAAAATAATTTATTCTACTTATCAATATTACAATCCTTACATATTACACTAAAACGCTTACCAGCTCAAAACTTGAAAATTGCACCCACAAAACAGTACGAAACAAAAAACCTCACTAATTCGCGTACACACTTCAAAGTCGTGACGTGGAATGCACGCTGATAATACTGTCATACTATCTACACATTTACACCAAGGTTTATTGGGGTAGTTTTATATAAGTTTTATATATTTTATATATTATAATTCGAGAAAATATAAAATTAGACAAAGGAACTGCAATGTGTAGAACGGAAACAATACGTTTCAGAGCAGTGTTAAGTTTCAAAACAAATATTATTGACTGTTATGCATAGTGGTATAACAGTCATACCAGAGAGCGTTAAAAGGTTAAAATAGTTTTTTTTGCTTTTTAAATTGAATTGTAAATAAAACAGTTACAGAACAACAGCTATTGCTAAATCGAATAACACGGTTGAAAAATATGTTAAGGTTCCCAATAAGAGTAATAATACTGAAACAGTAAAAGAAAACACTCAGTAATGCAAATTACATTATTCGCAAAGTAAAAAAATACAATCAGTAGGGCTCGAACCTGCGGGTCTAGAATGAATCTGATTTGCAGGCAAACGCATTACGCACTATCGTTGCATTGTACAAGATGCAGTGATGATATAAGGAAGGAAGTATTGCCGATCGCGTACGAAGTGTGCCGATCGGTGACAATGAAAACGTGACACATGCAAACAAGCATGTAAAGTACGTTTTTTTTATAAAAATTTTGAAGGTCAAAGAATTTAGGGTTTATGTTGGATTACTTGGATTCCTTTAAAAAATATATGTTGGTAGAATTTGTATTAGTAACTTTTTATAACTAAATATTGGTGGGAAATTTAAAATCTGGCATTAAAGGAGTTTTGTTTTTAGGTAATCTTTCGTAAACTTCTTTTGGTATGTTAGGCTGCAGATCCAACAGTTCCTCTGCACACTTCAGAATTACTTTTTTTGCATTTAATTTTAAAAGATTCTGTTTTTACGCATATTCATTTTCAAAAAAGAAAAGCTGACAATTTAATTTAAAATGTCAAAATGACACAAGTCGTATATAATTTAAAAAAAGCAGTTTTGCCAATTTTATCTTGACCTTGAAAATGTTTATAGGAAAAAAACGTACTTTACCTAGGCAAACAGGCGCAACACGTGTTTATATACAGGGTGTCCTGGTTTCTTCCTGCAATTTTTTGTATAGATAGTAAATGTTATTTTGACCAGAAAAATGTATAGGGGCTTATAGTGTTTTCAAATTCTTAACAAGTTACGGCAATTTCACAATATTAAAATAATATCTAAATAAATCAATAGTGTGCCCATTTATCATCGTCAACAGGGATGGTTTCAGTTAGATAGTGCTCCAGATTCTTATGGCAAATTCAAACAGCCCCCGCCTCTTATGAACTATAATATTCAATACATTTTAAACTTTAAAAAATATTAAAATTCACTATAAGCAAGTGGCGTAGTCAACTGTATCATCAAGTCATTTATTTCGACCTTAATTACTTTTTTCTAGTATTTGTGTCACGTCATTTCATAATTGAAAATAACATTACAATTCAAAATTTAAAAGTATTGGTTTTTAGTTTCTTCTGCTAGCAGAAGCTTTCCACTTATCTTCGAATTTCGTCATAACATAACTAACAGCGTCTTACATGTAAAGTTTTGCTCAAATTAAAATTCAGCTATTTATCTAACAGCTGTGTTGAGCCAGTTATTTTCAATTACTATATATTTATGGTATACATGGTAGGTACTTATGGTGTAGGCTATGTAGCCACTTCTACGTTGATGTGTAGCCTCCTGGTCAATATTTCTTCAAATTTCAAAAATAGGGAAATTTTGAATTTTTTTGAAAAAAATGTCTATATAAGAGAGAGAGCGATTTTCGGTAGCCATATTTGGCAGATTGAGTGATTGCTTCTGGTACTGTTCGGTTTATTTCGGAGATGCACTGCTGTGGATTAACATCACCCGAAATCTTATAAATTTTTGATCAGCATTGATGGGTTGAAATTTATTTAATAAAACTACCGGATGTCTTAAAAATAATTACATCTAGTAGGTTTTGAATTTTGTTTGCATGTAAATTTTTATGTGCCGCTAGATTATTATTGATATTGCATTATGGGAAATTCAAAGCACACTAGATGTAATTCTTTTTAAGACATCCGGTAGTATCCATTCCCAGACTCCTGTGCTGTCGGGCTCGGCAGTCACGTCGCCCAACAATATTCACAGTTGTCCGCGAATGTTACGCTCTTCGTCCTAGATACACAATGTACTATTATTCACAAAACTCCTTTATTGATAAAAATGTTCTAAGCATCGAACATGGAAATTAAGAATCCACACTTTCTCCAATCGACTAAAATTAAACACGGCCCCTATAAGAACAAGAAACGTAGGTATACAAATATCAAAAACTAATTGGCCCATCTAAAAACAGATATAAAATTGCAATGTAAAAGTTTTTTCTTAGAATCGTATAATCAATAATTGATTAACATCGTTACATCAACCAGTTTCGAAATCACACAGTCAACACAGGTATTTCTTCCTTGTTCATTACTTATATATAAATAACATGTGACGGTAAGAGACGTCAAAAGGTCAGTCACACTAATGACTGGTCAATGTCGTTATTGAGTTGTGCTGCTGGTCATTTACGTTAATGTCCGGTGTTTAACGTCAATTCCCTGTAATAATAAACAATGTTATTAATTACACCCATGTAAAATTATAATAAACAAATATGCCCGGATAATGCGGTTATTTCTTACTCGGCAATGTTGAAATCGTTATACGTAGGATATGCTTCTTTCTAGAATAAAATATAGATACATAAACTAAACCATTGCACAACTGTCACCGACTGTCATGACTTAAACAATGTTACATCTGCTACATCAATCATTTCGATTATAAAAACTTTTTGTTCTTGATTAAACATGTGCAATTTAAAATTTGTTAATTTAAACAACTTGACACCTCTACTATTATAATAACTGTAACACTTAAATTAAAAACATCAGAAGTAATAGAGCACTAGACTTAATTTTTTCAAAGCCGAGCTTGATTTCGTTTTCATTTGCTTACATATTATATATACAAGTATATGAAATAAAATGTATAAATATTTAACAAACCGTAAAGTAAAATAAGAAAGTGTATGCACTGAAGCGAGAATTAAGTATGGCCAAAAACAAAGACGAAGTGATGAAAAAAATGAAAATCAGCAAGCATGCAATTTTAACTATTGTATAAAATTCTGCAAAAACGTATACAGAAATACAAATTTTAAATGTAGATTTAGAAGATATTGGAACTATATGTTCTATAAGGTGCAAGAAGTGCTAAGCGAGTCAAAGAAGAATAAAGCATATGAAAAAGATGGTTCTGTAGCAGCACTGATAAAATATGAATGAGAGGAAATTATGAAGCTAATCATGCAGTTATTCAATATGGGCCCAGAGAAAGATGGTTCTAGAACAATGGACAAAGGCGATATATAAAATATAGAATTATACTGACAAAGAAGTCTGATAGCTGCTATTTAAAAAAATATTTCTGAAAGCTGTTACCCACCGAATAACAAAACAATTAGAGGAATTACAATCAAAAAGAGCAAGCAAAGGTTTAGATCTGGTTTTACAGTTGTTGATCATTTAGAAGCGGCCAAACTATCTTCCCCTCCCCCCCCTCTTTTCACCACAGCCTGACGCCTCCTCCATTCTTGTACGTAAGGCTTTTCCACCCTTGTTCATGTTTCCTATCTTAGTATTTTCTTTCCCATGTGTTGTTATATATCGTCCTCTTGTTTTTACAGACATTCTAGAGCTGCTACAAAATATAGAACATACAAATTATATTCTCATGAAAATATGTATAAGACAAGGTGGCACTATATGGCTATTATTATTCACTTTATAAGAGATGTACCTATATGTAAATATTTCGAGTGGAAAATGAAGTGTTCAATATAAATGGTTAACTTCTAAACCACATGCGATTTACAGACGACATAGTGTAAGATTATTCAGTATTTTAAATTTTCAGCACATTTTTTGTAGATTGTTGTTCCTCAAAATCGTTTGCAAATGTTCCTGGTCTAAAGTTGTCTTATATCTCTTGCTCTCTTGAACTCAAATTTTAGTCAAACTGTATAAACAAGCAACTTTTGGATATTTAATGCAGAAAAACTGTTATATTAAGAGATTTGAAGGTGCTCCGTTGTCACTGAGAGTGTTTCCACATACTGCAGAGTGTATTAACATTTTCATGCTGCTTAGAAATCACTGAGAATGTGTTTGCTTGATTACAATGATGTTATTTTCCTAAATGCTATGCAGAACTATGTAGTTTCTGTTCCAAATAAAATTTTATATGCGAACTTTTTTAATAGAAATAACAAAATGTATTTGACAGGGACCTCCCTGGGCTACTTTCAGTATCAAAATCACCTCTAAAGTATGGCAGGCGTACAATTGATCATATTCTTTTCGAATTTGATACTTTTTGATACCCTATTGATGCATGAGCAGTTTCCATGTACTGGAGAGTGCTCTAAATGATCTATAGTGCTTTGAAATTGTTACCTCCATGTCCCGCAGAATGTACTAGAGCGATTTCAATGTGCTTTGATGTCACTGACATTGCTGTTATATAGGATGTTTTGGAATTGAAAAATGTCTACATATTAATAATAGTAAAGCTCCCTCGTACTACTTTAACTGAATATATGTGAAGTATGTAAATAAGCTTTCATACAATGAATCGCTATTTGGCGGTGGAAGTTTAATTCAAATATTTTCGCATTAAACGTATAGCAGAAATATACATACAGATTTAAACTTTCAAAATATTCGCGTTTACACCAGTGTTGAAAGCAACAGTTGAGTTTGCTTGCAACTTCTATTAAACACATCTATTAAGCCGCTGGCGTAAAAAACAAAATCCAGCACGATCACCTAAGCATATTTTTATTCATTTGTCTTTTTACATTTATAAGTTCTTAAAACAGCATTTTACACCACTTAGTACACACCCTTTTAGTATCTTAGAAATGTAAAATGTATAATTATGAAGGCAAACAATTAAAGCTTTGTATTTCGCAGTCTAGAATAAAAAAAACTGTTAATATATATTGCATTTTGAAACTAATCGGGTTTAATTCAGTACAAAATTATAAAGCGGTGACGAAGCAAAAACTTCGCCTAATTCTAGGTGGAAACCTCTTATTAAATCTCGGATCGTTAAGCCAGCAAAGGTTTAGGATAATCCCGTCTAGACACAATCCTGGCAGGGTTTTGCCTTAACTCGAGATCCTCTTACAGGCGAGGTAACTAGAAAAGGACTTGCAAAAGCACCGGTCGCAGGTGAGTCCGCGTTTTCATTTCGGACAAAAATGCATGAAGTAAATTCCCGCAGACCCTTTCCCAGTATTTGTTTCAGACAGAAATACCTGAGATAAGATCGATAGGGAATCCAGGCAGATTGCTGCTGTCACAATGACGTAGGTGAGGGAGCACATCTTCAGCTCAAATATTCGCCCACAGTCTCGATAAGCACCTATCTTAGTATTACGCTTCGCAAATCCACCTGCGACTTCTGGAGAACCTCGTTTCAGGCCTGCTCTCGTGGCTTTCCTCCTGCGCTTATATGATGTTCGCCGAAAGCGAAACAATTATTTAGGGCCTTCCGTTTGTAATTCGCAGAAGATAAACTTGGCGAAATGGGTTTTTCTAAGCTTAGGAAGACGAATGAATACACGTACTTCTCGCTTATTGTTCTTTATCCCCCACTAAGAGCATTCAAGGTATTGTGTTGCTTTATTTGATTTTAGATTAGGAAGGAGATATCCAGAATTTTGTGATTTCAAAGAACTGATATTAACAAATGATTGAATTTAACATATTCTTGTCCTCTTATCACGTTAAGCCAATTTAAAAATTTTATTTTCATCCATTATCGCTTTTGTATATAAACATTATAAATTGAGAAATTTGTTATATAAATCATGCTGAAAGGGAGGCCAATAGCTGAGTGATGGAAGGAAGCCTTTCAACGAGATAAAAACTTTCCCTAATTTAGGGAAACTGGTTTGGCTGAATCGAAACTTACCTTAATCCCTAAAAATGTTTTTTACATTGCCTGAAAAGAACGCTGCCTGTTTCCAGCTTAACACATAGTAAATAATGTGTTAAATAAAGAACAATTGACGTATCAAAACATGTATTAAGTTTAACACTTGGGTACAGTTTGAAGAATCTCTAAAATAAAGGTGGTGCAGATGCACTTATTAAAGGTGGTGCAGATGCACTTATGTGCACTACAATCTAACCTCGCTAGAGAAGTCACGCTGCCGTAAAAGGTATTTAACTTGCCTGCGATGACTTAATCCCCAACTTGCAATATTTAATAGTGTTTAACAGCCTTGCAGTAAAACAAGGCAAAACAAAGCCTGGAATAATCGCTGAAGGCCATCATACTACATCAGTTACGTCATAACTGATAAGTATTAAGGTTATGAGCAAAATTACATAAATCATAACACTTAACTGAGGACAGTAGAACAGCGTTGTTCGAAAAATTCGATTTCCAACGACAGTTCCTTGCAGTAGCCAGCGAATTGCATGTGGGAGGAAGTGAGACGGAACAAGTGGTGTTAAAAAGATAGGACACTGCCCAGGCGTCGATGCTATGGCGGCGAGAGGCGGCGAAAATAAGGAAATCTGAAGTAATTCGGAGGTGAAGTTCACCATGGCACCAGACACTTCGGGAATGGCCCACTAGTTCTATTTTATTAATTTAACAATGACAATGGTGGAAATTTGGGACCTGATGTTGGCAGTTGGAGGGATGGGCATAACTTACTTTAGGCAATATTTTAACTGAAACCAGAAATTGAGATCATTTGGAAATTACTTAAAACACAATTGCTAAATCTTAGAATAAAATACAGCTGAATATAATCGCCTAATTTCTACATAATATAAGTACTCCATTTGAGGATATATTATCAGAACTTTTGGGTCTTTTAATTTAATCAGTTGCATAACATCTTGAAAGAATAAAGGCAAAATTGGTTAAGTATGGAAGAATGGAACTGAAATTAAAACAAACAAAGCTGGTAAATAAGAGTATAAGTACAATGTGCTATTCCTGTGCAATAGAAGGTGTTATACTATATTTCCTTATCCGCATCCCTCTTCTACCTTCCAGTGTTGAGGGTTGGAGTATCACTCCAGACAATTTTTTCCATGCTTTCCTGTCCTTGGTGCACCTCCTCGCTTCTGCCCAGCAGCTGCCTCTCTTCTTTACTACTTTTTCCATGCCTTTATTCTAGAGTGTCGTAGGCCTTCCCCTTGTTTTCTTTTCTGCCTTACCCAGACCACTTCCAATCGGTTTTCTTCCAACCTTAACAGATGACCTAGCCAGCTCAGCTGTCTGCGTTCTATCACTAATTCCAGCTTTTCCGCTTTGAGGTTTTCTCGTATCACATCATTTATTACTTTATTCTTTCTTGTTACGCCCATTATTCTTCTTGGAAACTTCATTTCAGCGGCTTGTATCTTACTTCTTAGCTTCTCGTTAAGTACCCAGGATTCGCAACCATAATTTAACGTAGGTATGTATACAATACGGTAGATTTTTAGTTTTGTCTTTGTGGATATTTCTTTCTTGCCGATAAAGATATTATTTAGTGCATTATATAATCGGGTTGCTGCCGCGATCCGGTTGTTAATTTCATTTTCCAGTCCCTCTCTTTCATCCACTATAGCCCCTAGATATTTCAAATTTCTTGTTTGTTTTATTTTTTGTGCTTCCAACATTATGTTTAGTTCTTCTTCTTGTTTTGCTATTACCATAACCTCCGTTTTTTTGTAAGTTGATTTTTATTTCGTATTTGGCGAGGGCATTTTTCCAGATTTGGATATTTTTCTGTAGTTGTAATTGCGTATTTCCAAACAAAATGAGATCGTCTGCATATAATAGTTCCTTGAATCTCACTATGCGTAGCTTATTGAACCCCACTTTCACACCACTTATTTCAGTGAGACCAATAGGCCAAGGGCAGTGATAACGCAATAGCAGATAGTCTTTCGCGGTTACCGTTGCAAAACGAAGAAGTAAACGAGGACGCGGAAGTCAGTTATCTAAATTTTATAGAGTTGCAAAATACTCCAATCGATAATGAGCAAATTAGGGAGCAATCCAAACAAGACCCGATAATAAGTAGAATGATAGACTTTGTTTTAAACGGGTGGCCAAATACTCCAGACGAGGAAGTAGGACCTTATTTTAATCGCAGAAACGAGTTAACGGTAACTCGCGGTTGTTTAATGTGGGGTTACAGGGTAATAATTCCGAAAGCATTAAGGGAAAAATTATTACAAGAGCTGCATCAAAGTCATCAGGCATCGCGCGTATGAAAGCGGTGGCGCGTTCATATATGTGGTGGACAAGGATATTGAGAAAATCACGAAAGCGTGTGTAGGGTTTAAAAACTAGGGCAGATCCACCTAGAGTTGCTCTTACACCTTGGCCAAAACCTTCAAGGGTAGGCGAGCGCATTCACCTTGATTTCCTCGAGTTAAAAAATAGAATTTATTTAATTATTTTGGATAGCTACAGTAAATGGGTTGAGGTGCATGATATGAAAAACAATGCCAATCATAGCAGTACCATTACTAAACTCAGGCTTACTTTTACAAGTTTAGGTATTCCGGAGTTAGTTGTCTCTGATAACGGAACCCAGTTTACGAGTAGAAAATTCAACAATTTTTTAGAGAAAAATGGTATTCGGCATATCACTACGCCTACCTTTTATCCAGCCTCAAACAGCGCAGCAGAAAATGCTGTAAAAACTTTTAAAAATGCATTAAAGGCAGCCATGTACGAGGATAGGAATAAAAACATTACACTTATGTAATTTCGTTTTGAACATATGATATATAACCTAATGATGACAACAGCCGTGAAAGCCTTCGACATAATGTCATGCGACATGCGAAAATTACACCACCTCGGTGGCTACGCGGATAGAGTGCTAACCTTGTAAGTTCTCGGTTCGAATCTGAAGATAGGCGGATTTTTTCTGCAGCCCTCTGAGTCGGGTGACAATACAATTAACATCGCTTGCTTCAGAAGACTGATCTGTGAAGTAGAGTAATGACTATACACAAAGCATCTACACACATTTATTTTTAAACTAATAATCGGAGTTGAATTTCCTTTCAGATCAATGCAGGAACAGAGTTTCCAGCTTGTGATCAGTACAACCAGGATTTTCGCATTTCCAAATCGACAACGCGGGTTGTTATATATGCACTTCCCCTCTTTATTTCGACTTCAAACAAGGTTGCTTTGCATATCCGTCGCCAACAAATCTTTTGATAAATTCGAAATAAAGCTCGACTTCATAGGAAGCGTGAACCTGTGCATTCTTTTATGTATTTTCGGATTTTTACGCGACCTACATAGCTAGGTGTCTCACGTTCGCCCATAAAATGTCGCAAATGAAAATTGCATTCGCCGATTTCCACTCGCGAAAACTTATCCCTGTAATTTAAAACCTAGTTGGAAGTAATTCTGTTTTTCTATCTGTCGAAACTGCCAGTTGTACATTGCATGTTCCTTGTGAGTAGCGAAGCGTAGATCAAAGCAAGTGCAGCAACGCTGCAAATGTTTGTTAAATTGATTGAATTTCTAGCACCGATCTTTTGAAGCTACTCTCCACTTAATGTTCCAGCTTTTAGCCTAGTTTTTCTACAGACGCATTTGCAAAGCACTCGCTTATTTAGTATTTTATAAAGCAAACTAGGAAATCTGATGTAAGTACTACATAATTTAGCATGTAGCCTTTAATCCCTACTTTTAAGCATTCAATTTACTCATTTCATTTGCGACAGTAGGCAACTGTAGGTGAAAAAGTGGAAAATGTTAAAATACTCTTAAAAATTATGTTTTGCCTGTGGAAGGTTTTTTGAATTTGCTACTGCAATGAACTACCGGAACTTTTAAATGTGATTGACGAAGGGCCAATATTTATTATAATATAAATAGAAATATATCAAGACAATAAGGCTTATTTACACGAGGAATTGAAATGAATTGGCAGAACCGTTAGCCGCATCAAATAGTTGAGGTAAGGTTGCTATTTCTATCGATCGACACTGATATATCAGATGGTGATCATTGATCAGCATATAGCGTAAAAGCTTTTAAAGAAGAAATATAAACAATGAATATTAACTATAAATATCAAAATAATGTAATATTTGCATATAATACTTGCATAAAAACATTCACAATAGGTTAAAACGCCAACAACCACAGGATAGATACCTGTCATAACGGACTAGTAACTTTTATATTTTTAGTGTTGTACCTCATACCAGATTTTTTCTCATTTAATAGGTACTGGACTACTGAGTGCCTAATGCAATGTAATGTCAAAACCCGTATTTCATAAAACTGTTATGCATAGCAACATGCGGTTGCTGGACTGACAAATTCAAATAAAAAAAAATACTTGCTAATAATTATGACCATGAATGAAATAGATCAAGAAGAGGTCTTGAACAGAAAATAGTAGTGAACGTCATCCAGTACATGTACATAGTACATGGCATGAAATTAAAAAAAATGTTCAAAAATTGTAGTAGAATCTATTCTGTGCAATGGATCTGCAACATGAATAATAGAGACAGGAATACGTCAATATATAAACAAATGCATTCAATGTTTATGATCTTCATCGACTCTCAATTTAATATCTCCTTTGAGATTTTAAAAATCTTCAGATTCTGTTTATGTTGGAGTACATTTCACAAGGTGGATCAACGACTTACAATAAATATGTTTTCATACTTGTGCGTTGAGTGACTTGTATTATTTAATATTAGAAAAAATGCTCTTATCTTATAACCCATTTATAAATGATTCCAATAACAATACAAGACGAATGAAATGACAATGAAATAGTGACTTGTGCACAGAAACATTTTTAATTCCCTCGGTTCCAACCTAAAGTTGTCCTTTTAAGGTTGGTTTATATCATCTTTTTGCAATTTTACTTTCAATTCTCATATCAATTATAATTTAGATTAATTTGTATAATTAACTGAAATTGTGGTGTTAATTATCCTCGTCCTGATGTCTGAAATCTCAAATTAAATATAATAATAAAAAAACGTTGTGTAGGCCTACTATATACCAGGTGATGACTTGCGTGACACAGTATAACGATATGAATGTTACATTTTTAATGTTGTGTTATTTGCCCCCTTAATTACTTTGGAACTGAAATGTAAGTTATTTGTGGAGAACAGAAACTAATATTCAGTTATAAAGGTCAAACAGCAATGGCAAATGTAAATGTGCATATTGTTCATCTAGCTAGACAACAATTTAAAGGCACGTTTTTCTACTTCTAGTCAATGGCAGAGTTCTATACACTTTAGCTGTGAAATAATTCGATATGTGTAGTAAATATCTCAATGTTATTGTTATTGACAAACACTTCTCTTTTCAATTTTACTTCACTTCAATTATTAATTACTACAAATATCAATAATTGTCTATAAGTTTAAGATTAGTGTAATTTTCTATTCATAAGGTAAAATTAGTATTAATTTGACGCGTTGAATAGAACCACTTTGCAGATTGATAGAATAATTTAGTTATGTAAAAATGATACTTTTTTATATCAGCAGAGTATATCGTTGACATTAATTTGCTTTTAACTTGGTAGTTAAAATACAGCTTTTAAATTGGTTTTGGAAATTCAGATATCTTAAATTCGTTGTTTTGTTCTGATAAACAAACTCAATCTGTATTTTGATGATTACGTCTGCTGCTCAACCTTCATATTTTCCGAGATGGAATTCGTTCCGTATTCAGGAACATACACTGTAATATTGGGGCTCGTTTAACTGAAGTTACAGACGTTGTCGCGTCGAAAGCTTCCAATAGTACGTTATTACATCCGCAAACCTTCAAAGTTGAACTTGAACCAACTCCAGATTTCTGCAATATTACGTCTCTGGGCTAGAACGACAAACAAAGTAATACACAGCAGAAAATTCTTGTTTTGTATCGACCACTACCCTAGAAGTGAACTGTTTTTTCTTTCATGATAATTCTTAAATCTAAAGTTTATCAGAACCGACTATTATTATATAAATTAACATCTGCGTTTGATTTACTATTTATTCATGAATAAATTTCGTGGTAAAATATTCATCAGCTATTAATATAAACGTGCTTAATTCTAGCAAAGGGTATTTGTAAAATATTTCGAGGCACAGTAAATTCTATACACATGATTTGAACGTGTTAATGGCATCAGTTGCCCTCAAATGATAAGCATTTAATTGAATTGGTGCAAACGAAGGGATGGATTTGTAAACTGAATAAATGTGGTTAGCATAGGTCGAGCTTTTAAAACTGAAAAGGGGATTTTTGTTGGCTTCCGACATTACTAAAAAAAAATATATACTCTCAAAAACACTGAAACTCTAAATGAAAATAACTGCGTTGTAACTTTTTTCAATTTAAATGTGATGGACAATTTGACCCGCCTTTGATTTTTTAAACTTTTGAAAAATAAAAAAGTTTGGTTGCAAATACTCTTGAGTACGGTATTTATTTTTACTTCCTTTTACGATAAAGGAAGTATTGGATTTACCCCAAAAATTCGAAATTGAGTTTTCAACAGATCTTCACGTTTTAGAGTCCCCTGATCCCAAAAAACATATTTTTTTCATTGGTCTGTCTGTGTGTCTGTCTGTCTGTGTTTCTGTGTCTGTGAACAGAATATCTCAAAAATGAAAAGAAGTATGGCGTGGAAACTTCATATATAAGTTTTGTGTACTATGTAGATGAGACAGCAAGCTTTTGAAGAAAATCGAATAACCAGAAGTAGGGGTTTACTCTTGTGATTTTTCAGTTTTTTTTCGATTTTTTCAAAAACGGTACTAACGATTTTTTTAAATTTTACACTTTTATTACATTTTTAATGTGTATTGATGTGAGATAGGTGATTTTCCAGTTTAAAACTTCTAAAGTGGGCTTCTCTTGTTTTTTTTTATTTTTCTTATTAACTCCTATTTTAAATAGAACACCCGGTATATTATTACATTTTTGAATTCAGCTTAATGTTCTAGAAACAATTTGTCTTTCACCTAACGCTCTAATTTGTACCGTTTTTATAGAATTCGTAATTTTTGAAAATTTTTGACAAATGCTTAAAAATTAAAAATGAGATTTTTGACTAATTATAAGATCACTATAACAGGAAGTTGTGTGCGTGTATCACACCAGATTTTTTTAACTGTGTAACGTATCCCATTCTAATAAAAGATTAATTTTTTGGTGACAAAAAGGAAGAGTAAATGGATACAGTTAGAATGACCGCCGTAGCATGGTTTTGTATTTTGCATTAAAGGAATATATTGTAGTGACTGCTCTAGTATTTTTTTAACTTGGAATTATACAGTTTGAAATTCAATATTATTTTCTTATTAATATCGATAGCGCCTTGAGACTCTTTTCAGGGTTGGTTCGATTATCTAGTTGCTTATTAATTGCAATTTTATTCTAATAATGACTTTATATTGTTTAATGACGTGAACTGTCACCTTGTACGTCAAACGGTACTCTACTAATATTTTCAATCAAATATGAGAAATATAACTTCTATTCACCTCTTATTGACTCAATATTATACGGAAAGTATTTGATTATAGTTTATTACACTTTTTTAATTGTCTTTTATTTATTTTAGCTTCAATAGGACAAACTAAAAACCCACCTTGAACTGATCTTTCTCTCCCTGCTTCAATGTCACCTCCAAGACAGTACTCCTCCTGATATCCACAGCCCGGATCCCCAGTTAGTCCTGCTGTGATGCACTGCTTACTGACAAACAGCTGTCAACTTGTCAAACCCTGGGCTGTTAGCAGGAATGGCCCCGTTCTACTTCACCAACGCTACTGTCACCTTCCAGAGCTTCCCTCGTTTTGACAGCTTCACGCAAAGTTAACTACTATCACAGATGATCCCTAATTAATATTCTTCTTCCTTAGCTCCTACTTTAGCAATCTCTGTCGTCAGTAACCAACAGAATCGCCTGAGTCTAGTCCTTCCTCTGCTATCCTCCGTTGATGGATCCACACGTCCTCGGTACTCCCCCAACGTATCCAGCAATTAACAACTTTTTAACCAATGTAACTTCTTATCAATTGTATTATTTAAAATAAACCAATTCCATCCAAATCTTATTTTCTTCTTGCCTCTTCTGCTTGCTTCTATCTAGTTATAGAACCTTCCAAATTCTCTCAGTAACTGTTATAATAATCTTCTTGATATTTCATTTTATTTTCACCTCGTAAATTTGTTAAAACCCCTTTTAAATGTATTTCAATAACTTACATATTAAAAATTAGGGTAAAATTTCTAAGTTTTTATTAAAATCGAAAAATCATATCAAAAGTACATTTTATTTTCTGAATTTTTATTTTCTAATAATCATAACAAAATCTCCTTAGATCCTATGTTACAATTATTCATGCCATCTACAAGTAGATAAACTTATTTGAGTTCTACCTATTTTATCATATTATTTTAATAGAAATTATATTTGTCACCTGTAATATGAGCATGTATTTACCTTATCACTTTCAAAACCACTATATAATACTCAATTGCTATACCTTTCATCTTAATTTGCATCAAATTAAAATTCTATTAATGACTTTCATTTAAACAGCCATTTTTTTTACTTTTCTAAGCTAATTGTATTGATCTTCCAAATTCTATTTTTCATTTATCTTCATCCAAAACTGCTCGTTATGTATCATAACAATATTCAAAACAGATACTTACTAAATGGTATGTACCAATATTGGAGTTGATCAAACTTTCATAGCAAATATAAATACCAAACCAACATCTGGGCAATTTAGAATTAAATTGTTGACGTTGTTTCATATGCTATTAGATTTAATTTATTTGGTGCAGAACAGGCACTAATAACAAATATATGTGGATATCATAACAGTGTCAATAAAAAAAGATAAATTTCTTGTTTCATATTTAATTGTTTATGAAGTACATATTTTTACCTTTGCGTGAACTTTTTGTTTTAGTATTACCACAATAAGTTGATTAAATTCTATTAAATGCAAATGTTATCGTTTTTATTTTAATTTGCTATAAATATCGCTTATTCAAAATATTGATGTAGCTTGTTTTGATGATTTTCTTTGCATCCATAGACCTACAATCACAACGAAACAATTTTTAACGAATCCTGTATAATCATCATTTTTTGTAGTATAAACGTACAGGTTTATACGAACCATGAGGCAGGAGTCCTCGTGGTATTTTAAACATAATTTAAAATTAGGTTCTGTTTCCATCGTCCTGGGAAAACGCAGGAACAAGTTTACTCCATGACGAACATTTTCAGGCAATACAAAAACGAATGTACGTACTAAACTACAGCCTATTTCAGAAATTGCGGGATAATTTCGCTCGCGGTCGTTTAGGGTTAGCAAAAGGGCACCGCCAGGCCACTCGACATTTCCGTAGACCTGCATAGATGGAAATTCCCGACGGGAAAACAGAGCCCGAATAGATGTCAGCTGCGACTAACAGGAAAAAGCCCTCCGTCTGGATTCGCTTTCCTCGGGCGTGCCATTCATTTATAAAACTTGATGTATTGCAGCGACAATTTCAAAATTAGATTATCGTTATCTTGCTTATTTATCTTCCTGCGAGGAGTCTGGAGGACTTTTCCGAAATTTAGGCCGTAATGAAGATTCGCCGGGGAATATTCTAAAGCAGCCGAACCAAAGATGATCGAAAATTAATGCTCAGAAAATGGAGGGTAAATTATTTTGTCGGAAATATTGTAATATAACGATAACGGACCACATCATTAGGACATAATTAAAATTGTGATTAACTAAACTCACTTTTAACTACCACAACAACACCATCGTGTTTCCTGTGCAGAGTGGAATATTTGTATCACATCGTTGTCAACTTTGAAATGTCAACCTTATGCTGAAATTTAGAGACATGATAAAAATACGAGCTAAATTCCTTACCTAGTTATAGTTTTCTGTGTTGACAATAAATTATTATAGTACTAGCTTTAGAGCCCACGACATAGGTCTACTTAAAATATGATAGTTTATGCATTTTTAAAATTGAATTCTAAATAAGCAAAATACAGAAGAAAATTACTATTAAATCTTTAATAGAGAGAAAATGTGCAAAATTATTTGCAAAGTAGGTAAAAATAGCCTAACGCTACATATACTAAAACACCAAAAGGAAGTACTTAGCAATACGAATTACATTAATTCGCAACGAAAAAACTTAAGTCGGTGGAGTTCAAACCTGCCGAATTCGGTTGCTAGTTAGAGGCTGTAACTATTTGCCTACAAAGGTGTACATATCATTCTTGCTTGTTTCTGCGCTATAAAGGACACACGACACAATAGGTAGGGATAGCTTTGCGAATTAAGAAGTAATTCTAATATTATACTCTAGATTGCAACAAATTTAATGAAAAGGGATTTGAGACAGCTCTTGCCTTGCAATAATCTCTGAAAAACTATCTCTAGTGTTTTTCCTGCCTACCTCTATTAGTCGATGTTAATCAGAAGGGACCAAACTTTCCCTAATGGAGCCATTACAAAGAGTAAATGTCCTCCTCCTTCTCGATCCGTCGCCTTACGAAAGAACATGGTGATATCACGGAGATTGCGCTACTACTTTAGCCCATGTTTATCTGTCTTGGGCCTGGTGTGATGCTCCCGGGAAGGTGAAGCCCGTTGATGTCATGATCTGGTCTGACCACCGCGTGGGAGACCGTCCGCTCGGTATTTTGCCCTCGACATTGCCTTCAACAATCAGCCGCACTATTGTGTCACTTCCTCTTGTCTGAAAGACGAAGGAAGTATTGTAATCATGAAAAAATCACCTTGCGAGATTTCTTCAGATTTTCTCGTTTCAGGAACCCTAAATGACGAAAAACAGGTTTTCTCAATTCCGTCTGTCTGTTTCTCTCTCTCTGTCTGTCTGTCTGTCTGTCTGTCTGTCTGTTGGCGGTATAAGTCAAAAAACATTTGTCGGAGGAAGACGATATTTTACATACACATTATATATATGGAATGAAACCGGGAAAATGTCAGACCAATATATACAGGGTAAGCACCTTAAAAAAAATAAAATTTCGTTTATTTTTCATTCAACTTAGTAATAGATACAAGTAATAATTTGTACATTGTGCAGGCTTTATTCTTACTAAAAATGGGAGCCAAATGATACTGAATAAATGTTTTACAATACAAAAACGAGGCACAAATTAGCGCGTAACTAAATATAGCTGCGACGCCGACGTAGAAACTATAGAGGTCGGTGCTCCGTGGCGCAGGTACTATACTATACTATACTTACTATACTCCACTAAACGTTGGGGCTGCACATGCGGTCCGCCTGCTGTTCGAATTCGGCCACCGGTAACGTCTTTTTTTTATTTGAAAACTTATTTAATTTATTAGAAACGTGAAGATATTTTTACCCCTAACTTAATTTGATTTTTAAAATTATTTAGTGTCACAATGTCGACGAGGGAAGTTCTGGGTAAAGCCTTTTACAGATTTTTTTTATTATACGGTCATTCACTGGTAGATACTCATGGACATGCTGTGATATTTTCTTGTGAACTAATATTGCGACGCCTCTTTGCCCTGTGTTGTAACATGCTTACATGAAAACTTTATATTCTGTCGTCTCAAAGTGCCCTTTATCTTGCCAGTGGGTTTCGGAGATTCGACATTTGTCCACTTTTTGTCTAATTAGTTCCCGTTCTAGTATGTATGTATATCTGTATATATATAAGAGTAAATGTAGGTGCTCATAATTTATCTACTATATCACATTGTCACCAAACGAAATAATAGTATATTTCTTAATCTTTTAAAGAAGTTCGAGGTTAGCAGGTTAGGTTTTGCGTCAGTTTGTGTCAAAACTGATGGAAAACCTAACCTCATAACCTCGAATTGGACATAGACTTACAGTGCCACCAACATATTATTTATGCGTTGAAATTTCTACAGCCGCCTCTTATGGACTTTTTAATGAACATTTAGTATATTTCCTCATGTAGTAATGACTCATAACCCAATAATTTGAAGATGTAACTTGTTCTAGTGTTATAACTATTTTTGAGTGTACCATTTGATTTCCTTGGAAAGCTAGAACTTTTGTTTTGTATAATTTTTTACTACTTTTTGCTGTTCATGTGGACGTAGCCTAAGTAGCGACTGGATAATAACGTAGTAATCTGCATATTATTGCAATCAGTGCTTTGCTATATTGATGCTATTGCATGGATTATACAGGCTGGTGTCATCGAAAGTATGAAGACAATTTTAATGATGGATAGCTTACATAAAAATAAGAGAAGGTCCTAATATAAACATAGGTCCGGGAATGCGTCTTAACGGTGCTACAGCCCCGAGAAGATTAACAGAAAAGTAGGAATTTTCTTTAATTAAAATAATACATATCAAGTAAATTTGGTGTAATTTGTCACAGCTATGCTGAATTAAATGACATTGAAAAACTGGTATATGATTAAAAAGGGGTAGTTTATGCAAGTGTGGAAGAAGATTTTATGTTTTTACACTCAACATTTTAGTCGATTCTGGTTAGATATTCGAAAAGGTTAGACTCTTTTCGCACAAAAAGGTGCTTTTGTTTGAAATCGATGGGAGCAATAGTTTTCCAGAAAAGCGAATCTAAATATTGAAATTCACTACTTCAGGAGCGTACTCTATTACTACTACTATTTAACGGTGGCGGATGTTCATGAAGGCTACCTCTTCCACGTATCTGAAGCAATACAGAACCCACCTCTAGTTCTTAAAACAAGCATTAAATTACTATGTCAACATTATATCTTTATACAGGGTGTCATGAAGAAAAACTAATCTACTCATAGCAATGCGTTTCTCCTTTATCCTTCTCGGAGCTGAAGCTCCCATAAGACACGTTTCCAGATCTATGTTCATCAGAACTCTTTTTCTTATTTTGATGTAAGCTATCCACCATTACAATTTTCTTGACTTTCGATGATGTATGTAATGTAACTGAGAAGTCAAAAATATTAATAGACGAATGTTTCGGGAAAAACATTTTTTTTATCATCCCAACAAAAATTACTAATATAAAGTTAAACACGCAAAACTTAGTTGAATAAAAAAGTTTTTAGCATATTGTTTCAATTTGACTCGTCGTTTTTTTCTTGTAGCAGTATCTTAGTAGTCTTTGAATATGTTTGCTACAATAAGATATCTAATTAATTTTCAAAGTGAACTCATGTTAAACGCCCATAATTAGCAGGAGTCTTTTATGTATCATCGGAAAACAGCTATGTAAAGTAATCTTCATCATATTGGGGATTAAGAAAGAGAGGATACATATATAGTTCCACTGACTAAATACTGTAACTTTGTGTTGTTAAAAGTTTGTGATTGATGGATGCAAAAGCAGGAAGGAGAATTAAATTGGATATTGAAATGCTTGAAATTTTAAACTCTCATCTTGGGGTTTACCGTCAATATCTAATCGGCAAATCTGATAAGTTTGGAAAGTTCTTTTCAGCCGAAGTTCCTTCTGTTATGACTTATTTACATGTAAATGAAGCTTTAACAAATCGTAATCCCCGCAGGCGTAGATATAAGATGGAGCTCGCCTGCTGAAGGATGAATCGACGAATCTCTGAATCTTTCCGTGCCGTTTCATGGAATTAGAAACTAGACATAAGGAAAGACTTGTTTGCGTCTGTAATATCGTTCCGGAGCAACATAAATTTTTAATCTTTCAATTTAAATTACAAACCGATAAAAAGTAGACTGATCTGGTATGTTTAGGTTTTGAAATGCATTCCATGTATATTAACTTTAAACTTCCAAAACACTCAGTGAGAAAGGTGATACGAGTTTCCATTAAATTTTTCAGTTGCTTTGAGACAACGTCGTCTAAAAGTTTAATGTAATGTTACTTCCAGTCTGCGCTTTCGTGTTTGTAAAAGCATAGCACGTGTGCTTACTGTATTATGTTACCTACTATGATATTTAGTAGACTAACTGTAAAACGATTTAGTACAAATCTCAGAAAACAAAAGAACGATTTTTTTGAAAATGCATCCAATACCGAACAAAGAAACAATGCTTTGCACTCAGTTCTCGCGTGAAGCTGCAAGAAAAATGCGCTTCTCTTGTTTCCATATGTCTCATTTAATTTTGTAAGCGGAATTTTAAAGTTGCTGCGCATATGTAGCAAGAACAAAAGGGGATAATGGATTGCCAAAGCGTTCCATCACTTCGAAAGTGTTTAAAATAAGTTTAAAAAAAAATAAAGTCAGAAGCAGCCAGCATGGCTCGGCGACTTACTTAAATTAGTATAATTCCCAAGAAAATGTTACCACGCAAATAAAATGCACTTTCTCCGGAAAACTTTCTTCTCCCATCATAAATTAGGGGAAATTTTCCGGGAATGTCCCTAATAACCTGAAAAATCTCCGTTTTGCGCTGCTGCGACCTTGGATGTAAAAGCCTCGGCGTCGGCACTCACTTAAAATAAATTAACTTTAAACTAAACGGCGTTGGAGGATCTGGGTAAAAGGTTGTCCGCCGTTAGTTTACTGTATTTCCTGTGCTGCATAAAACAATTTATTATCTGAAATCTAGGGCGAGTTGTAAAATAAAGTGGTTGGTTGTACTATTCGTTGCACGTGTAATTACACTTGGGAATTGCGACTGCCTGACCGCTTGTGCCCAATATTTTATCTGTAATAATGATATGTAATTTGTGGAGTGCATTATTCAAAGAATTTTTAAATAACTCTTTTCGATCCGTCAATTTAAACGACGGATTTGACAAGCATAGTCCGCAGTCGGGTCACATTTAAATTCCGTGTTTATAATTTATCAGGAACTAAGTTAGTGATTGATGATCTATAATTTTTACAACACTAACCTCCCACATTTGTTTTATCATACTTATGTCGAATGTACTGAATGGGCTATCACTGCCATTATTAATATAGTAAATGTGATGTGTCTATTATCTGGCTCTTGATTATAGTCAAACACTCTTCAGCAAATTAAGTATTAACTGATTCAGACGCAACAAGCCATTATAAAAGAAGTCTTATTTATTCAGTAATTTATTGCAACTGACTTTTGCAAACTATAAATGGCTATTTTGGAGAATATCTTAAGTTTTGAAAGCCCTTTATTACAAATAACAGCATTTTCTGAAATATATTTATAAAAATTCATTCCCTATAACATGCTTGCATTATACGCTTCAGTGTTTGATATTCTTGTCAGAATAACCTAACGTGCTGGCAATTTCTGCCACATGAATAGCTTCAGTTGAAATTTATAATAAACACAACCAAAAGCGTATACAGAGAGATTTTCTGTACTAGGACACGGCAAACGATATGTCGAATTTACAAATACCGAGAATTTGACGTGGACAGTTCACGTATTTTGTCAGTAACTAGTATCTGCTGTCATTTCTATCTTAAAATCGATAACTACGAAGCAACGGAACAGTGCAAATTGTAAAATGGTATTATCAGGGTCCAACGGGAAATTCAAAATTCTTCCACAACATTTGGAAATAGGCATTCTTCATCGTTATCAATGTTACATGGAGTTATTTCAATTTTTGAAAACTTTAGATGGGTTTCTCCCCAAACGCACAAAAGGCCTAATGTTCCCAACGCTGACAGGAATTTAAAAGAGGTTTGTATTGCCGCTAATGACTATCCAGATTATTCATTTAAATAAATTGCAGAACTAGTAGATATAGCTGCGATATTCCTCCCGATGGCCATTTCAGAAATATGGAATTTTGTTAAACTGTGATAGAAATGCCGAAAACTTCCTCTGGAAAGTCGTTTCTACGACAACTAACGATTTGAAGAACTGCGTTTAAAAATTAAAGGGGTAGTTCAAAGTACCTACTAGCACTAATACGTTAATGTGCGGAGAAGTTTCTATGATCGCTTAGGATATTGTTTAGGGCAACACGAGGTAATTTAAACTTCTTGAATTTTGTTGTTTGAAATAAAAATAGTTTTACTTTTGTTTACATCTTCTTTTACTATGAGTTAGTGTGTTCGGAAGAAATTATTTCGTTCTTTGGAATGCGTTTTACTTTGTGAACTACCTTCGTTTACTACACTGTTAACCTCTAAAAATCCTGTTTTTCAACTCTGAATTTATCACTTGAATTAATCACAGAATAACACAGTACCTCATACATTCTATCTGTGATATAATAATTAATTAACAAAAATTACACTAGGCGTGGATGCCACGTCTGCGTTGAACAATTACTTAAACAATTAACGCAGACGATTCGTGGATTATCAGAGTACTTAGACCGACAGTCCATCGGTCTTGGCATCTTTTTAGGCAATCGTAAATTCGCCTTGATTTACTCGTGTTCGCAGTTCATGAATTTACACTGTATAACTTTATTCTGGTTACAATGTAATTGCTTCAATTAGTGAGATTTGTAAACAAATTAAAAGATTACTTCTAAAATGACAAATCTCCAAGCACACGTTATTTGTATCACGAACAGTGCTTCCAGCCCCTCGCAATTTAATGCATTCTGACATATTGCTCCAGTTTCCAACTATTCGTCCTGAATTACAAATGAGGCAGATCTCAAACAATAATCAGAAGATAAACCCACACATGACATTTGTTCAGGTTCAGTCTACCAAAATCGAATGGTAGATGTTCCAGGTCGGCGAGCTTTCAAAAGGAATTAGTATCTGAAGCTACGTCCCTTTCATATCTATCATCTTTTCAGGATGCTGTTGCAGACGGCTACAGGAAAATTAGGCACATTTAAAATATATGGAATGAATTCAGTTAAATAATCCACTATAGCGATAAATTTCCTTTGTAGCTTTAGAAAGCTTTTCTTGACCCGCGTCATGTGGATTTATAACTTTTCTGACCTCCGCTGAAAAAGTTTCAGTTCTTTGCTCTTTCTTTTCATCCAAACTTGGAGAGTTACTTAATGCATTACTCTTGGTAATTAACCATCAATTCCTATTAGAACGAGATGCCTAAAAATAGTGTTTGTTCAACTTTAACAAAATTTAGCAATGAATCATAATCTTTCAGACGTTAACAGGAAAAATACAGAATTAATGTATTTTCGTAATATTAGTGTGATATCTACAAACTCTAAAATTAGTTGTAGTAGTTGGGAGATTTGATGAGTGGATGGTCCATGCATTGCTTTGAACCACAATTTCTTCTGTACTAATACATTATTTAAAACTGTGCAACATATACAGTGCCTTCAGAAATGATCGAACGTTTTTGAATGGTCATTATTTTGGCACCAGTTATTTTAACTATTTGATGTTGGCTATTCGTGCTGTGTGATGTTTTGACGTTGAAATATTTCATTGGCGTTCGTGGATTGTGCAAGGTTTTGCACCAAGTTTACATCCGGTTTCAGTTACTGTTCTGTGGTTGCAGCGTACTATTCTTTTGAAAAAATCACTTCTCTAATTAACGTATTTGAGTTTGGTGTAAGTATACACACTAGTTAATAATTTGAAGTTTTGAGGTTATATTCTTATTTTAGATTACAAATCATAAACATGCCGTTCACACCTGACCTAGATGCTTTTATTCTAATGGATCACTTTCGCAATGGAACCCGAAATCAGCATATTCCATTCAGTCATTGATCGAACAATTTACTGAGGCGTTTCCAGGTGTGCAAATCAATTATGATGCTTTTGCTCACCATAAGATGATTATTATTAACTATTTCGAAACCAAAAACTGCATCTGCAAAAGTAAATCAGCAGGCAGACCTTCTGTTTTAACCGAAGAAAAGATAGCTGACATTAATAATCGAATGCAACTAAGCCTGCACTAGATTTTTATTTATTTGGGCATTTAAAAACTAAAATATACAGAAACCGTTTACATACGTTAGAAGAATTACAGCAAGCTATTCAATAGGAAATACAAATTATAAGTGAGCAATGTATTTGATAATATGAAATGACGGATTAATTTGTGTCTACAAAATAATGGCCAACATTTCCAACACTTTTTATAGACAATCTCTGTATCCTTATTCTGGCGTGTTTTAAGTCGGCTGTCAGTTGGCGGTAGTGATGAATTCATCATAACTTCAGTACATTAAGATAAGTGTTTCCTGTTCTCCAGCGAATTTTTAAGTTGTTATCGTTATTTGTTGATGACGGGAGCAGGGTAGTCCCTTAAACAACATTTAGGGTGGAATAGGCTAATTACCTATCTTAAATGTACTATTTTGTCCTAAAACTAACTGAAAATTGATTTGATGTCATTGAAATTGCGGTTTACACTTTACATAAAGACACTTAAACAAATTTTGTATCTATACAAAATTTATTGTATAAGATTATTCCGATTTACTTTAGTTTATTACTTGCGAGGTAGAATGTTATGATTTTGAATAATTAAGACTGTTTTCATAAGAGCTAGGTTGATTTGAGTGTTATTTATATTCACTGAATGAGAAATTAATAAATGGTAACATAATAAAGTGTTTACCCGCAGTACCCACTCGGACGCCACTGCCACGAAAACTAAAATGTTTACAGTAACACCAACTCCTGTTAAATGGGTTGCCTACATACGTCCTTAATCAACGTTCGGTCATTTCTGAAGGCACTGTACAAAACAATCTGTAAAGTGAAAGCCTTGTTTAAGATAGGGATTGTACGTTTGATTACATCACCATGCTTGTTTTGAATCAAAAATGAATTTTACTTGTGTTACTTTCTATGTATAATCACCATTAGACAGTGAGGCTCATAATTGCCTGCCCTGATTTTTCTATTAGTAAAATATGTTTAATATAGTATATTATGGGACAAGTGGTTGAAATAAAATTTCAACGTTGAAAGTTTATCAGCCACGAGTTACATATATTATTTTTTCTACGAATTTTCACTTATTTTAACAAGTTAATGCACTTTAGAAAAAATTAAACATAAAGTGACATTTCTTTTGTCACCAATTGAATGTCAAACAGTTTTAAATCCCGGTAGTCCGAGCATTTCAATCTCTAGTGGTTGAAATGCAATTTCAACCACCGGAATCAATGTCAAAATGACTGATTTCAATGTCATGAGTAGAAAAAATTATTTATTTTAATTTATAGTTTATGCTCTGTCCACTTTCGATGTTTTCAGACTATCGTCTATCACCTTGAATTTTTTTCTACTTCAAAGCCTATTATAATACGCCGGTAATTTGATCTTAATTGATCTTAAAATCGTACTTTCTTTTACTTAATTTCAGAGGATGGATGATTTTCTGATTTTGGAATAGTTAAGATGCGCGGAGTCGTGGCTATTAACGCGATTTTCGCGTACCTAGAACAAATTGGAATTTTCTTGCAATCACAATTATGTTGATTTGGTTTTAGGACGACGTTATTGGATGATTATTTCCACGTTATAATATATTGCTATGATACGTAAAAATCGGGTTTTTGAATAAATATTAAAGTACATATAAATTTGGGAGATTAATATAATCAACTTCGAAAAGGTTTAAAAAAAGATTAGTTTATTTTAAAATAAGTAATAGAAGTTTAATTTGATACAATTTGCAATTTATTTTGAAAAGTAATAGCAATTGAGTATTCTATCATAGTGTTTAAAATTAATAAGGAAATAGAAGCTAATGTTACATGTGACATATATGCTTTCTATTAGAAATTAGAATATAGTAGGTAGAAATCATATTATTTAATTTTAAAGAGTGTATCAATAATTGTAACTAGCATAAAGGGATTTTGTTTGGAATAACTGTAAAAATAGCAAGAAAAAAATGTAGACGTATTTTGAAAATATTCTTTCGAATTTAATTTAAAAAATGGAAATTTTACCTTGATTTGTGTTTATAATTTGGAGTAGTGCAGTAGACAAAGCTTTAACAAATCTGCGAGGTGAAAACAAGGTGGAAATATAAATCTGAAATAGTGCAAGTATACAGTTATTGACGAGAGTATGAAATATGGTTTAACTAGATACGAGTAAGAAGAAAATAATAATATTTAAATGGAATTGGATTATTTCATGACTACAAGGAATAATAAGTTACTTTAATTACTGAATTTGGTTATTGTACGGAGGACGTGTTGATCATTTGACGGGGGTTGCCGGTGGAACTGCTTGATTTGGACGATTGTGTTTGGTTGCTGACTACAGAGTAGGAGCTGAGAAGCATAGAAGATTAGCTTGGGATCATCTGTAAGAGTGAACTTGCCAGGAAGCTGTTGGGTTGACAGTTGCAGTTTAAGGAACGGGACCATTTCTGCAAGCAGCCAGGGTTTGACAGATTGGAAGTTATTTGACGGTTGGTAGAGCAGCGTGGCTGATCTTTCGGGAATTCGAGCTGTGAACTTCAGGAACAGTGGTGTTTTGAGGTGACTAGCAGTGAAAGTACGAGGAGTTCAGGTTGGTCTTAATTAGTCCTATAGAAGCATATTGAATAAAAGACAATTAAAAGAGTGAAATAAATATAATAAAGCACTTACCTTAGTGAATTGAGTCAATTACACGTGAGTAGAAAGAATATTTGTCATTTTTGGTTTGATTATTGTTGGATCATTGTTTGAATTTAAGCTGACAGTTGGTGTCAGTCCATAATCAAAAGTCACTATAAAATTAAAAATTCAAATAATAGACTACTAGATTGACGACCCACCCTTGAAGAAGCTCAATGCAATAGATTTATTAAAAAAAATAGAATTTACAATTCAAATTAAATAAATCAATTTGAAAGAAAATAGTAGAGCTAATACTGCGTAGGCGTCTCAACGTATAAGTTAACCATTACAATATATAAGTTAGCTGCGTTTCTGGAGGCCGAAATTTCTCTTATCAACCCTAATTCTACCTATGGGGTAAGTCACAAGGTCAATCATATCCATTCTTTCGCTTTGTCGCTGTTCTAACGTTCACGGAATTTTGCCGCTGTTTCCTCTGCGATAAATATTTCTGTCAGCCATGATTTGCTAATATAACCTTGATCGACAGAGATCAAACAGATTTCGTTTAAAATTGTGCAGAGATAATTACTTCACCTAAGATAATATTTGCTTGCAATACGTGGGATGATCAACCGTGATTTCTAGATATTTGTATTTTAGTCGTAGTATTGCTCTACGCACAGCTTCAGCGGCTGTTAACCCGAAACTTGTATTTGTGTTCTATATTCCCGTTGTACTGCGAAATCCGCAAACTATTTCTGCGTAGATTTATGGAAATAGAAACCTGCAATAAACTGATTCCGTGGTTGAATACTACAAAGAGAATAATCATGTAGTATTAAAAGTACGCCATTGAGCTCTGTTTATTTTATTTTTGAATAATTGATATTAGAGGTCAAAACTGTGATATGAGGCGTTTTTAACTCCTTCGTGGATGCATTAAATTTGAACAAGACGTCTATTACGGCTTAATATACAGGGTGATTCGGGAGGAAGTGGCAATATTTTGAAGACATATCGAGGAAGTCAAAATAAGCTAAATAAACTCATATGTTCAAGTCCGATTTTCATTTGTTTAGGAGATATTTTGATTAATTGTATAATTTAAAAAGCAAACAAAAATTTATTACAAAATGAATTACAAAAATAAACAAAATAGCATTAATTTACGACAAATTTTCGAAAACGCCACCGCCCACTTCGATACACTTATTTGCGCGTTTATAGACTGCACTAGTAGCGAGTTTCAATGAACGATTGTTCGCTGCTGTATTAAGAATACGATCTAGTAACGCTTCCCTCGTTTCCACTTTAGTAGCATAAACTAACGACTTCATCCATCCCCAAAGGCAAAAATCGAGGGGAGTGAGATCCGATGATCTCGGTGGCCAAGGATGCGGACCGCCTCTGCCAATCCAACGATCGCCGAAAGTGGTATTCAGAAAATTTTGTACATTATTAGAATAGTGAGGAGGCGTTCCATCATGTTGGAAGATAATTCGTTGTCGAATATTTAAAGGTGCTTCGTCCAATATTTCTTCTAAATGGTCTTCTAAAAAACGTAAATATCCTTGCCCAGTAAGGCGCCCATCTAATACGAAAGGACCGAATAATTGATCATTTAGAATACCGCACCAAACGTTAATGCTAAATCGATGTTGGAAATTGTGTTCTATCGTAGCATGGGGATTTTCGTCCGACCATCGATGATTATTGTGGCAATTGTTAATTCCATCTCGCGTAAATTGAGCTTCATCCGACCACAAAATGTCTTTACACAATCTTCTGTTTTCTCGAATCCAACGACAAAATTGTAGCCTTAAAGGATAATCGCCTTCGTGGAGATTTTGTACTTTTTGCAAATGATAAGCGTTCAAACCCTGTTGTTTAAGTGTTTTCCAAGCCATTGTTTGTGGTATTTCAAATTGGATTGCGATGCGTCTTGTACTTATCTCTGGATTTTCGTCTACCACATCCAGAATATCTTCTTCAAGTCCAACAGCGATTCCGTGTTCTCTTTCAGAAACAATACTTGCACTTGGAAAGGTCCCAGTTTCGCCGGCATGTGTAAAAACAGTTTGAAATACTCGCTTGTTAGGAATTCTTCGATTCGGAAAACGACGTCGATACTCCTCCACTGCACGAACATTACTACCATTACAGAACCCATAAACAAATATCATATCGGCATATTCTTTATGACTAAATTTGTGGGGCATTTTTACAACTTCATAAAACTAATGTTGAACAACTGTCACTTTGAGATTTGACATTTTAAGAAAAAGTCAATTATCCCTGAAACAAATGAAAATCGGACTTAAACATATGAGCTTATTTTGCTTAGTTTGGCTTCCTCGACATGTCCTCAAAATATTGCCACTTCCTCCCGAATCACCCTGTATAAATAATTAGTTGCATTCTTTTATCTCTTGCCTAGCTCAGTGAACATGACTCTCTTAATACCTCAGTTAGTTGGTTATGAAAGATCACTATATGCCAAATTAGGAATCTGGCTTCCCTTGTAGTGTTGTCGGCTGAAACTGGACTTTATAAAAAATGCACATGAAAAGCCAATTTGCTTATATCAATCTGTTGACCTTCAAACACAAATAGAAACATAGAAAGAACACAGAGAAAATACACAAAGACAAATATTAGATACTCGAAAACTAGTTTAAATCATTAAATAATTAATATACGTGCAAGAAGTGGGTCCAATTCAAACACATATGGAAGATCAATGAAAACGTGTTTTAAAAGAACCCAAACGTCAAATTGTTTTAATACATTTTTGGCTTAAACCGATTCTGATTGCGCTTACATATAATCGAATCGGCCGCGAAATGCACACCGGAACACATTCTCGCATACTCGTAAAAATTTGTGGCAGTTCAACGCAATTCGTAATAGTGTTAATTACAAACATTTTACCTGAAATTTTGTCCTCAGACTTGCTACGTGCCTTTGAATTGAGTACATCTTAGATTGCGTCGTTGACCCCGGATGGTAACACGCGTGGCACTGAGAAACATCGATTACTGGCTTGAGCGCCACTCGTCTGATTGATGTCACTACTTGTGACAAAGGCACTTTTGGGTGTGGCGTAAATTAGCGTCCCCAAATGGACGCTTTAAATATACCCTTGAAATGTGGCACAGAATTGTTTACTCACCGGTACACCGGAAAATGCGGTTGGGTAACACTTGGTTGCTGCACTTTAAAACTGTGCGCAGCAAACGCGTTACCGCAGGCCTCACGCCGCATTTATTTAATTTGCATTTGGGAAAATTCGTACAATGCACTTCTGGAGCCGTATCACGGGAGCTGCCCGTTGAAGCTACCGTCTGGCTGACGCCGGAATTGGAAACGCCAAAATAAAATATGCTTCGTCCCCCAATTAGACGAGCATTTATCGCAGCACAGGCGTAATTTAAAATTTACACTACAACTCCAGCGCAGGACCAGCTTTACGAACATTAATAATTTTAGAATACAATATGTTTTAGCCTAACATATAGGAAAAGTCTTTATCTGCGAAAACAAACATTACCGACAAGGGATGTAAATGTCCCGTTTCAAGTGACGTCATTTATGGTTTTATTATAGCTATATGAATAAACAGGGATGTTTTTTTGTGTTGGTAATTTTAGTATGATGAGGATTTCCATAGTTCCTCTCTGAAGGATTATTGTATAACACAAAACAAAACGTGTATTATTTGACTTTTTATACTATTATTTCGGGACTTAAACCATGTATTAACATAGAGCGAATACATCCACATAGAAATAATTTCAAAACTAGGATGATCAAACATGTAACAGAAAGTAATTATTTAAAATAAAGAAACCAATTGAATTTCCTACGGGCCCTTCCCTTAACACTAAGTTTCTATTTTTTTATAGAAAGTTACTCGTATGATACTATTAGCTTTGTGCTCGATGACACTAAAAAAGTGACGTAGGCATAGAGTACGTTTATATAAAGGTTATTGGAAATGTTAAAAATCTGTCTAGTGTTTATTGTAGTTATTGAAGCAACCTGTATTGTTCTGGCTATTCTGCATTTTATTTATGCTTTGGCATATTAAATGTACTCGCAAAGCTGTAAATTTCATAATCTGCCTCGCTTTCCGCAACTTATCTTAACCCAGTTTTAGTATTAAATTTTGCCACGGCTGCTTTGATCTCGCATCCTGGAAAATTCCGGCAAGTGCTGCCAGCCAGAATATTACGAAATATAAAACCATATTTCAATTTTACCGTGGAAAACGTCAATACAGCGCTGGATTTGCACTTCAAACGGCGGCAGTAATAACCTATGTAAACCGGCACATAATACTTTATACAAACCTTGCTCGACGCCGAATACATTGGTCAAGCCACTGAAAAATGCTACACGGATTTAGTCGATGTAAATATTTGAGGCCGCTTCAGTCCTGTCTGCCGGAGCTTATAATAACAAATGATCGACGGGCAGAGTCAACAGTTAGATATTGCAAACTACCCGTCCGGAAAACTCCTTGAAAAATTAGCTGTGCGATCTGCCATAAAAGATGTTTTATTGGAAACGCGAAATACGCTCTTGCGGATCTAATCTTAAAATACATAAAGCACTGAAGCAGTTTTCAATACTTTTTTAATAAAAAAATAAGATCTGAATAATTCATCTGCATGACCTGAAATGTATAATTTTCCAACCGTAAAATCAGTTTTCAACTTCAAGGTGGTCGATTAGCACTATGCTGCGGCGGCAAAAATATATTCCGGGGAAAATAGATAAATTCTTGAGTCGCATTTCACAAAAGCATATCATACTTATTTTTAAAAGTATTGTTACTACATCGTTAGGGAGTTCTTTCCGCATAAAGGGCACACGGTTACCGAGAAAATACTGCCGTGCACTTGTTTTAAACTTCTTTTTAAACTTTATGTTATGACCGCGGGGTCTCGTATCATGATGCATAATTTAGAATGTAAAAATATAGATGTTACTGATATTCTCAGGAAACATATTCTTCAGCGCACGATAAGTTATTGTAAGGTTTTCTATTCTCGAAGGTAGTTAATCGCACAGCAGAAGTATCTTTTTGTCGGATAGACGTATTCTAATATGTTTTTAGTGCAACGCTTAGTAAGGCGTGAAAAGTAATACATAATTTTTTTATAAATGACACTTTGTATTTTGACATATTTTTTTATTAAGTTATCTGTATCCTATGATATCAAAATATTTTGGAGTTAGAGAAAACATACCAAATTACACTAGAAGAGCGTTCTATATTGTATTTTGTGGCATAATGTTCTTGGCAGTTGTGAATCCAGTACTGTAAATTCGATTTTTACATAACCCCGTAGGAAAAAGTATGATATCGGGCGGCTTTCGAGACTAAACTACAAAATCACTTTAACCATATTATAATGGTGTGGGTTACCATCATGCTAATAGTAATAAACTTTTTGCCAATCATTTGAGGGGATATTTTATATTAATTCAGTAATATTTTTTTCAAGATAAATGATATTTCTTTGACGTTCTAAGACTGATAGAAGAATATAATTGTACCATTAAAACAATTTTTATAAGGTTAACATTCATATCGGTCTTATCCATTAATTCCTTGCAAAAATCATATAACTTACATAGCGCTTTTCTATAAGATGTTAGTTAAGACGTACGTAGTAGCGATGCAATTAATCGTTTTTGAAAATCTGAGCTGTTTGACGGTGGCTAATTATAGTTTCTGATGATAAATGTCTCGTATTAATCTCGACTTATTAATTCTCAAACAGAATAAAGTGGTAGAAGGCAAGGAAAAACCACGTTTATGACATACAACAAGCTTAAACCAATCCAGTAGCTCGTCGTGAGGGGTGGGCCTTTGACTGAACTAAAAGAAAGATCGCTGGCAATAGTAAAAACAAGCGTATCTGGCGTTTGCTGCCGGTGATGTACTGGGGATATTCTTACCAGAAGACTATCCCTGACGGTGATGGGACATGTGCTTACTCAGCTCCAGGATTTGAACCTACCTTGTTTCGTGGCCTGTGAAAGCTTATCATACTGCAGGAATACGCGGAAGTGTACTTTGCTCAACAAATAAAATCTTATGAACTCTGTTGAAATAACAATTACAAAAATACATTAATGCCGGCAACAGGGGAAGGCCAGAATCGTAACAAACAATGGTAAGAAAACAATCCCTAAGAATTCTACCTGCTTGTGACGTCATGTCGCGCAAGGAAGCTTTTATATATGTTCGCCTAGGTGGTAATTCCATGTGTGCTTATAAGGCATTGGCATTATCAATTCCCAGAATGACCTAACAAAACTAATACTCACCTGGAGTTACTATATTGATCTAAAAAGAAGAAAAAAATATGCGAGTTAGCACCTACTGCATCTAAAACATGTGTGTACACTCTGTAGGGGTCTTGGCGTCATGGCGACCAAAATTATTAGTTTTAGTTGATATTGTCATTCTGACATAACTTGTAATTTTCACTGAATAAATACACACCCCTTCAAAAATAGCAGATCATTTTTTTAAATTTTATTTTTACAGAACGGATCAGTTTTAAATGTCTGAATATGCATTTTATACTTATGTAAGTATTGCTTAATGACATAGTAAAGACAATAATAAAAATTTGCAATTTTTGTTGTTAGAAAGATTAGGAAAATGAAAAAATATGTAATATGAAAAACAACAATTTGATTTCAAAAAATCAAAAAACAATTCAACTTTGATTAGTACTGTATATTTCCACCTCTAGCTCTTATTACAACTTTCGTTCGTCGTGGCATGCTGTTTATGAAGTCTTGGATAAACTTACACTAAAACAGCAAACAAATTTTGATTGTTACAAAAGTGGCATAAGGTCACTATGTTATTAAGTAATACTTAAATAAGTTTAAAATGCCTATTCATTTCGATAATTCTTTTTTTTTAAATGAAAGCCGTTACTGTGTAGATGTGCACAAAAGTCCTAAATTGAAAATAAATGGATAATTTTTAGAGAAAAACCAATATATTGTAACTTTCAAGTGATTGCAGCCGGCCATGCAGGAGCAATAAACCAAGTGTATTCTCGAAGTCATCCCGCGGCGTTCTGCTGATTCTTGCAATGGACTACTGCAGCTACTAAATGTTTATTTGAAATCAACAGTCTGCTGATTCGTGAGACAAACATCAAAATACATGTAAAATGACAGTTAAAGAAAATCGCTATTAGGTGTTTTTTCTGCTTATTATAATTATGTGGATGTGCTTATTTACACACTGGTTCATTGCTTTACCTGTTGGTACAAGTATATGTATATTGTTAAAACGTCTTTTGACGTTATCCGACACATACTCTTGCATCCTCCCAGTTTCTTTCGTTTAAGTTGCATTCAATCATCGCTTTTGTAATCTGCTATTTAAAATTCTTTTCGGCCTTCTCCTAGCTTTTCTTTATGGCACCCTTTTCATTTTCTCTGTGCGCCTAGCATTTGCGATGAAAATTAATAAATCGCAAAGACAAACTCTGGATAAAGCGGGAATATATATTATAATATTTGTCACAACCAGTTGATTGATTGATTGATTGATTAAAGCAGGGATTTAGATGGGTTAGTAGTGAGCCCAGTTTTGCACTTCGACTCTGTGGTCTTTTGTGCCCCCCCTGACCCTATTAAAATAGATCTGCACCTTCAACGAGTTGTAGGAGGTGTTTTACGAGGTGCTCGTGTGTGAGAGCTGCTCCGTGTGGAGTTCCCCCGAAAAGTTGCTGTCTTTTGCGGAGTAACGCTGGACAGTCGAAGATTATGTGTGAGGCTGTCTCCTCCTCTTCCTGACATAATCTACAGAGTATGTCCCCTCTGTATATGCCTATTTTGTGTAGGTGTTTTCTCAGGTGGCAGTGTCCTGTGACTAGTCCTACCAGCCGTCTGATCTGAGTTCGTCCTAGATGGAGTACATCGGTTGTTAGTCTGCGAGAAGGCGTTCTAATTATTTCCTTCCCCAGTGTTTGTCCCTGTGTGGCATCCCAGCGAGAAGCGTGTTGTCTAACGGTCCATTTTTCTATCGCTGTTCGGATGCTTTGTTTGGGTCACAACCAGTACTTAGCTATGTTCAAGTGTATGGCCAATGTCACGTGTGAGGAGTTTTGAAACTTAAAAATCTGGTGTGGATACACTCATACAACTTCCTTTTACAGTGAAAAATTTGATTTTTAATTTTTAAGCATTTGTCAAAAATTTCCAAAAATTACAAATTCTACACAAAACGGTACGAAATAGAGCGTTAAGCTGAATTCGAAAATGTAATAATATACCGGGTGTTCTATTTAAAATAGGTGTTAATAAAAAAAATATAAAAAAAACAAAAGAAACCCATTTTAGAAGTATTCAACTGGAAAATCACCTATCTCACATTAATACACATTAATAATGTAATAAAAATGTAAATGGGAAATTTGATTACAGTCCAATACGGTCTGCCTCTACAATGCAGAGATATGTCCGGAAATTCGATAAAACTGCTAATATTTCAGCAAAATCAGAATTTAGCGATGGTTAGTATTCCGGGTGTCCCTTTTCAAACGGACACATAAGAATTTCATATTTATTTCATTTTAACATGAATTAATAGCAACAATAATTTTTATTAATCATGCCATGAAGAAAATACTAATACACTGCGCCAATAAATTAGGGAACACTAAAAAATAGTTGTAAATTCCATTTTTAAAAACTGCAAGAAGCGAAAGTGAGCAAACTAGTTAGATTATCATTTATTTAAACAAAAAATAATTAAATTTAATTATTCCTATTTTCTAAATCCAAAGAACAAACAAACATGGCAAAGTGTGCAAAACAAGGCTTAGGAACTTTATAATAAACTTCAAAAAATTAAACATTCAAAGGAAGCTAGTAGCGCGTATGACCTCCGTGAGCTTGGATAACGGCCTGCACCTTCGAGGCATACTTTCAATCAATCTCCGTATATCTTCTTGAGGTATGTTGGTCCATTCCTCCAAAAGAGCTACCATGAGCTGTTGAAGACTCTCTGGAGCTACAGGTCGGTTCCTGATCTTCCGATCCAACTCGTCCCATAAGTGCTCAATTGGATTCAGGTCTGGGCTGAGAGCGGGCCAGTCCATCACTGGAATTTGGTGTTCTTCCAAAAACCTTCTTGTCTGAGCTGCTACGTGTGGACGGGCATTATCTTGCTGGAACAGAAATCCAGGATCTATACGGGCTGCAGTAGGTACCACATGGTTTGCAAGAATTTTCTCGATGTATCGGACAGCATTCATTCGTCCAGGTACAGCAACGAGATCTGTACGAATGTTAAAAGTGATACCAGCCCACACCATATCAGATCCTCCTCCAAACTTCTCTACCTGCTGAACTAGTTCTTCACGATAGCGTTCCCGTGCACGTGCCCAAACTCGAAGACGACCATTACCTGTCACTGATGGCCACTGCTCCATTCACCAATCTGCATGTTGTTGAGCAAATGCCAGTCGGTCTCTTCTGTGATTCTGAGTCAATCGTGGTTATCGGACTGACCTATTGACCTCAGATTGTTCTCCCCCAACCTTTTTCGTATGGTTTCTGTACTAACCTGGATACCACTGGCTCTTCTGAGGTCATTTTGTAGGTCTCTAGCAGTGGATGTGCGTCGTCTAAGCGCACCAATCTGTCTTGCTGTAAGGTTGTTGGACGCTTTCGGCCCTGACCAGGTCTCCTACCGTAACTTCCTGTCACTAAGTAACGATTCCAAACCCGGGACACAACAGAAGGGCTCACATTAAGTTCTCTTGCAACTTGACGTAAAGTGTGGCCTTCTTCAATTAATGTTACGACTCGTGCAACTTGAACTTGGCGCAGTGTATTTCAACAGAGATGGGCTAGAATCTATAAAACTATAAAACTTTAAAAAATATTAAAATAGTCCTCCATTCTGATATAAACAATATCTGAGTCTGTTATAAAAGGAATTCCTAACATTGGCTAACTGCCTTTCGTTTATTAGCCCACACTCTGCAACGACTGCTTTCCTCAAAGACTTAATATTTGGGTGGCGCGTTTTATACATTTTAGATCTAAGGTGGCCTCAGAAAAAGGTGCAAGGTGCGAAACCTATCTGCCCAGTTTATGGTACCACTTTTGCCAATCTAATGATTTGGAAATGTATTATTTAAGTAATTTCTGTCGGCAAAACCTAAATGTGCGGGGCAGCCGTTTTGTTGAAACCAGATCTGGGTATCTCTTGCAACTTCCTCCAATGCAGGACTTACCTAATTAATCAAAAGTTTTAAATAAGTGGTCGAATTTAAATTTCCAACAATTTCAAACGGTCCGATAATTTTGTTATTATAAATCCCAACTCAAATATTAATTTTTTGAGGGTATTGGGTTCTTGTACACAGATTAATTATTCGGATTTCTTGAGTCCAATATCTAGTATTTTGCACATTGGGTTCGTTGTTTATAGTAAAAGTACATTCATTCGCGAAACATATTGATTTAGAAACGACGATCTTGATTGGCACGTTCTTGCATTTCTTCACAAAATACATCTCGAATTTCTTTCTTCTGGTTTAAATTCCTGATGACATTGTGGTTTGTATGGATGATATCTGTGCTTCTTCAATGTCTTAGATACCGCCGACTTTGACACATTTAATTCAGGACCAATTTGTCTTGTGCTGTACGTTGGGTTAATATTGATCAATTTCAAAACAGTTTCCTCCAATTCCTGCCATTAGCAACAATATTTCTGCGATTACCTTTATTAAAATTTATTATTGCAATTTTTATGAAAGTCCAAATTAAATAATAAACACTAACTACTTCTAGCTTCTGATTCTAGTGAAATATTAGCCATTTTTTTTTCAAATTTCAGTACATATCTGTGTATTGTAGATGCAGACGGTATTGGATTGTTTTACGGAAAAAAAATCTCCCACTCTACACAAACTAACCCCACTGTAATATGTTTTTACGATAAAAACTCTTTCTTCATTCGAGTAATCGTTCATTTTATAAAGTAAAAACTACTGAAGTAACTATGAATGCCATCAAATAACTAATTAATTTGAGTAGACTTGTAAAACTAAAACTTGCTAAAAATCCCGTAATGAAGCCTCGGAAACAGGACGGACACAATTATAAACGAATCAAGCGACGCAAACGGAATATGATTTTTGGTAATTGGAATATTCAGGGTATCAGCCCAAAAGAAGATCAAGTATTTAAAGAAATTGAAAAATACAAAATAGATGTAGCGGTCTTTAGTGAGACCAAAAAGAAAGGTAGTGGAAACGCATATAAAGATAAATATCTATTCATGGATAGTGGAGTAGACAAAAGCCGAAGAGCAAAGGCAGGTGTTGCAATAGCAATAAGCAAGAGATATGTGAAGAACATTGTTAGTTGGAACCCTATAAACGAAAGACTCATTTCAGTAGAAATGAAGTTGTGTAACAGACCTGTGGTAATAATAGGAGCTGATGCACCAGTTGACTCTGCAAAAAACGAAGAGAAAGAAACATTCTTTGACGATTTAGGAGCAGTCCTAGATAAAATTAGCGACAGAAAAGAAATTATATTGATGGGAGACTTAAACGGAAGAACTGGAAGAAACGAAAATGAAAAAGTTGTTGGAGGACATGGTGAAGATGCAGTGAATAATAATGGAACTGGGTTGATTGAGATTTGTGAACAACTTTCGCTCAGAATAATGAACGGATTTTTTCAGCATCGCGATATACACAAATTTACAAGAAGGCATTTCAATGGTACATTATCTATCATCGACTACGTCCTCTTAAAACAGTCTACAAAAATAAAAGCTCAGGACGTCAAAGTACAACGAGGAGCAGAATGTGGAAGTGACCACTTTATGCTAAAAGCGACGCTACGTTTTAATTAGGCGGCAAGACATCAGCAAGCTAGAGATTTGAAGGGCGAAGAGCTATATCATGTACTAGAGCATCCAAAACACAATCTGAATGGGTTGCAAGATGAGTCAACCTCCTTCTTATACAAGTTAAGGTTGGCACTGAAGCTGAATAATCAAATAACTGGTAACGCAAATCGGATATACGAACAGTTGAAAGTTTGTATTCATCAGGCTGCACAGGAAGCTTTGGGGGAAGAAATAACAGACAAGAAATATGGAAAGTGTAACTGGTGGACTGACGAATTAGCCAATCTGGTTAAAGAAAAAAAAAGAGTTGTACCATAAATGGTTATTGACAGGCGACCCACAGGATAGAAAACAATATACCAGACAGAGATACAGTGTTAAGAAGAAAATGATCAAGATTAAAAGTTCCTGCTGGGACAGAAAATGTACCGAAATAAATAAACTGTTGGGTAGCTCAAGATCTATAGAAGCTTGGAAATGCATAAACAGCCTAAAAAGCAATACAAACGAAAAAGTTAAAATTGACCCGATCGGCATAGAAAATTGGAAAAAATATTATGAAAGCTTGTTAACGGAGGATAGAGAGATATACAAGCATGTAAATGTGCTCAGGTCACAGAGAGTAGAGCATGGCCGACTGTTCTAATTATAGGGGTATAATTGTTACATCTACGATGAGTAAGCTGTATGGGCGCATAATTAAAAATCAAATAGAGAAGAAAATTACGGAAGTAGAGGAGTAAAGTGGGTTCCGGCCAGGAAGGTCTTGCACAGACAATGTGTTTACTCTAAAACAGCTAATAGAAAAGAAGCTAGCTTGCGGAAGAGAACTGCATGTCATCTTTGTAGATCTTAAACAGGCGTATGACTCGGTGCCTCAAGTATAGCTCTGGGAATCTCTTGAAAAAAGTAATGTCAGTGCCATGTATATAAAAGCAATAAAGAACATTTACAGTGAAAACTGCAGTATAGTAAAGATAGGAAGAGCAGCATCTCGTTCTTTTCGTGTTAATAAAGGTCTTAATCAGGGCTGCTGCTTGTGTCCCACCCTGTTCAAAATATACGTCAATAGCGCACTAAATAAATGGACACGAAAGTGCAGAGAAATGGGAGTACATATTGGCGATCATCGCATTCCCATACTTTTATTCGCTGATGATCAGTTAGTTATTGCAGAAGACAAAGATGAGGCGTCATATATGATAAGAAAGTTAGTCGAAGAATATGAACAATGGGGACTCCAACTTAATATGGAAAAAACTAAATACATGGCTGTAGAGGGCGAGCAAACGGACCTGAAAACTGAGTACGGAACGATACACCACACAAATGTATACAATTATCTAGATGTAACGATAACAGCTGACGGAAAAGATGAGAAATAAAGTAGCACGGGGAAAAAAAATCACTAGAGCACTGCATCCGGTACTATGGAACAAATCAATATTACGAAAGACAAAGAAAACTCTATATAAGACCATCTTCGGAAGCTGCGTCACATACGGTTCTGAAACATGGGTTGTTAATAAAGCACTAGAAAGAAGACTGGAGGCCGCGAAAATGGAATTCTGGAGGAGAAGTTGTAGTGGCAGTAGGATTGAAAGAATAAGAAATAAAGAAATTAGAGACAAAATGCAAATAGAAAAAAGAATAACTGACACAATAGACCAAAAACAAGTGATGTGGTATGGTCACTGTTGTGAATAACTGGGAAATCACTTGAACTTTTACCACTGGTTCAGTAGAAATTTATCGAGACCCAGGAATAATTTCCCTTGTGGCTCTAAACCCATAAATAAAAATCACTTGGTAAATTTTAAAACGTTTGTATTAGATACTGAGGGAAAGTGGCCGAGGCTGCGCTTAGCAACTGGTTTTAAGCTAAGGGTTGCAACTTTGCGCGCGCAGTCTAGCCTTATACAAATGTATAGCGTTAACATTAATTAACAGTCACCTAAGAAGAATGAAAGACGAGAGGCTACCACTTAAGGCATTGCAATGGGTGCCATATGAAAGAAGAAAAAGAGGAAGACCCTGTAAATGCTGGACTACAGAAACTCATTGTAAGATGGAGCAAAGACAGCTTCAGGAGTTTGACTGGCAGCACCGCGACAGGTGGAAAACGGGATGCGAGAGACGGCGCGATCGGCTGTAAAAACCTCGCAAATATATATATATACAGTGTGTCCCAGGATTGATGTTACAAGAGGTGAGATGTACTAAAAAATTTTGAATTTTATTTTAAGGTTTTGCGATTCAGTCCTGCTTGGTTTGAAAAGAATTTTAAGAATATTTTCATTTTTTGAAAAACAAGTAGGTCTTGACAGCGAAGCGAAAACTATTTTATTTTCAGGTAAACTACCCTTTTTGTTCATGATACGGCAAAATTTTATTAAAGAAAGTTGTTCATAATGATAAATTATGGCACTATACAAAATTTCAGAAAGATCTGTCGAATTAGGAAAAACCGTTATTTTTTACATTATTTTATTTTATTTTTAGGTAAACTACCCTTTTTGTTTATGATACGGCAAAATTGTTTGAAGAAAAGTTGTTCATAATGTGAAATTATAGCCCTATACAAAATTACAGAAAGATCTGTCGACTTAGATTTAACCGTCATTTTTAATAAATGCAATTTGTTTAATCTAAAAAATAACGTTTTAATCTCAGTCGACAGATCTTTCTGAAATTTTGTATAGGGCTATAATTTATCATTCTAAACAATTTTTTTTAATAAAATTTTGCCGTACCATATACAGAAAGGGGAGTTTACCTGAAAATAAAATAGTTTTCGCTTTCCTGTCAAGGCCTACTTGTTTTTCAAAAACTGAAAATATTCTTAAAATTCTTTTCAAACCAAGCAAGACCGAATCCCAAAACCTTAAAATAAAATTCAAAATTTTTTAGACCATCTCCCCTCTTGTAACATCAATCCTGGGCACACTGTATATATATAATTTGAGTATAGCTGTCAAATGTTTTCAAGTCAAGGCAACTCATATTTTAAAAAACATGAAAACTTTTGATTAATATTATTCAATAAAAGTTGACAAAAAATTATTACATTTTTGATACCATTAGATGCGCAATAATTTTATATTTCCATTGATACCAAAACATTTTCTGTACGTTGAATTGGCGAGCAGGAATCATAAAACTGTTAAAAACAATGTTAAACCCTTATGTCTCAGTTTGAAAGTGGACACCCGGTATAATAAACAAGACTCCTACAACTCCTTCATTAAGTGTAAATGTGCCTTGACATAATTTCTTATGTTCATCGAATTTAGTTTTGCGAAATGGTCTTAGGATTTTTCAAAGAATGTTTCGCTTTCTGTTAGAATATATTGCTCTCCGAATATCAGAATTTGATTCGGCAGATACTAAAATTATATTAACTAGGTTCCATCTTGAAATAATGCAATTGTCGCAAGAACGTTTTGGGCGTAAATCACTTATTTTGCATAGACTTTGCCTTTTGAAAAAAAAAACCTATGATTCCGAAGAGACACAACAGGATGTTTCAGTATCGATTCTGACAGATAAACATAGCCAGGTTAGGTAAAACATGTTCTGGCTTCTGGCTAACATATAAACTTTATATGATTCTTACTACTTCAACCGAGTTTAAGTTGTACGGGGTGCCATTTAAATGCAAACGTTGCTTAGTATCGCTTAATCTTTATTAGATGTTGGATGACAGTCCTGAATATGCTTTTACAAACATTTGTAAAATAAAAACGTAGCAAATTATTAGTGGAGTGCAGCTATCTAGCTATCCTAGTAGTATACATTAGTTAGAATTACGTAGCAAACATGCAAACTAGTTATCTACGAGTACAGTTCAGTATATAAAATGCACCATTTGATAGTATCTATTAAATATATAGTGTCCAGTCGATAAAAACCCCATTTCGAACGACTAAAGTTTTAAAAGGACATAAACATGATAGCACTATACATTCATTTATAATAAGAAAAGGCAAATAAGCATCTGTAACTCAATTCAGAAATTCAACCACATTATGGTGAAATTTGAACTAGCCAACTCTCGTTTAAAGTGGATGCTTTAATTTTGTGAATTTATTTCTGTTAAGTATACTTTTAGATTCTTATACAGACAAACAGGAATTGAATTAGTTAATTCATGTAGTAATGTATATCGGAATTTATTAAAAGCATAAGCGTTAGATATCAAATACATAAACTAAACCATGAATTAGTATCTTGAATGCATTCATTCGAATAAATTCATCCATTTAGTAGCAGAATAGTAATTAGAACGGTAAAGGATTAAAGCTGGCTCGTAACTGAACACCTCTAACAAGCTGGATAATCCTTCTAAATGTATCACATAGCCAGCAAGCAAGCTAAGACACCGGCAGAAAATTGATACATGCATTCGAACACGTCCCTTTACGCAGCTAAGTGGAAACTAAAACAGCAATTCAAACATTTTGATTTTACCAGTCATTTCAGTCGCGAAGCTAACATATGTTTTATAATGTGTCAAAGAAAATTCAAATGTAAGTTAATCAAAGGTCATTCTTTTTCCGGGGAATTTAATTTCCGTGTTGCATATCCGTGATTAAAATACCACCTACTTATTTTAAATGTTAATTCCGTCTATTATCGGTAGTTCGTTGAAGATCTCCCTCAGTTGCTATGAATTCCTTATCAAGTCTGAAAAGTTTAAAGTACTTGTGTGGTGCACTTTCTTTATTACATTATAGAATTTTTAGCAGTTACGTAAAATGTTCAGTCGTTATCTGAGAAATTCAATTCAAGCTCGTATTGACTTTTTTCGGTTTGAGTACTTTTATCTAGTTTATTTTAAGTATATAACGGGTTGTAACTTTCTTGTGGATCTTTCTTTTTAGCTGACTCTAGAGTAAAAAATAAAGGCCAGGAAGAAACAAAAAAGCCATTACTATGCAGATCGGACGACTACATTGAAAGCCCACTGCCGTTGGTTGCTTAAAATGTTCAAAGAAAAGCATTATTTTGAATGACGAGTTATTTCACCATGAGCAAAACGCAGATGCTTGTGAATTACATTTATCATTCCAACGATTCTTCGGCGACATCGTCGAGTGTTAGATTTTAAAGGAAAACATAAATGTGAGCGCATATCAGAAACGTATGTATTTTATTGAGAGCTGATTAGCAATGAACCAAAACCAAAACAAAAGATGAACATCTAAGTAATTTTATCGATTTATTGAACGTACCTGCCAAACGACAATGATGTATCTGGTCAGATAAAGCGTTCTTCCATCGCCTAAAATAAAGCTGAATTTCTTCCAGAAAACGTAATTATTTTGTTGCAAAGATGGCTGCCATGCAGTTAAAGAAAGAAATTCAAACTTGTTTGAAGACAATGGAGACCAGCGCTGTATAAAATGTATGTAGAAACATCGACTCTAAATTTAAAAAAGTAGCTGACTATGGACTGTAAATTCTATCTTATTCATAACCTATTACGTAACATTTTTGAATAATTCTCAGCCAATAATAGATTCTCTTCAACGCAAATCTGTGCAGATTTTTAGTAGCAACCCTTTTAAAATAAACTACACTGACGAACAACGAAAGTGGTCCAAAGAGAATTTGCTTCAAATTTACTTCGCAAATATTTTGGCATTGAAATCACACAGGAGTATTTTTTTTATTATTTATTAGGTACACATCTCAGCAATTTGAGGCTAATATCGAAATATTTACATGTTTTTTAAAGTGTGGTGTCGGCCATTGCTTGTCCTAATTGGTTTTGAAAACTGATAATATGGTCAGTTTCTAGTCTCATTTGTTATTTTGATATATTTTCTGATTAATTGCGCTAACTCAAATGGTTTTGAATTTATGGCGTCTCTTATGACTACTACTACCGACTTGGTCCACCTGTTATTACTTCTTGGCATCTTCTCGGCACGCTCGCTATACAGCTGTCTATGATCCTTTGATCAACCAAAAGCTATTCTTCTGAAACTACAATAACTAATTCATGTGTAAATTATTTGGCCGCAATATTCGTTTCCATTTACATCTTCCAAGTACATGTCAAACATTCTCAATCGAGTTGAGGTCATTAACTAACCGAACACGATGTGGTCTGGCATTGTCGCTTATGTATATGAAATCAGGTCCCTCCTGATTAGCAAATGGTGAAATAAGTGGTCGCAAAATTTTATTGAGATTTAACTAACAAATATAACTAATTCGATTCTCTCTCCTCTACATATACTTTCACAAATAGTAATAGATCTTCCTCCTTGTGGCAGTTTTCGAAATAGGCTTCAACCACTACTCACCGAATTCTTACCCGTCGATTTAGATCTTGATTCATAAAAAAATGCCCTACTCTTCATTCTATTTCAAATAATTATTTGAAAAATCCAACCTAGCTCTCCTGTCTCTACTGAAGAGAGTTTATCTCGCTGGTCTCCTCGACCGCAAATTTGAAGCATATAATCTTCAAACCCTTTCGTCGATCTCTTATACAATTTTTCTTTTCTTCTGACTGAAAAATTGACTCACTGGAGTTGAGGTATAACAAATGAGACCCTTTAGGGCAAGCCATAGCCGACATCAAAGATAACATGACCTTGAAAGCCGTACTTGGGCAAATTAACGCACTACAAAGGACATGTACTTCTATAACAAAAAAAGTAATGTCCTTGCGTTTCTCGTGTTAATTGTCTGTTAGTGTATTTAATAATTTCACAATGTGTTAAAGTGGTGGAGGCAACTCATCCATGGACACAAGGTGGCGGCGTGATACAAACAGTGAAAATGTGAGCTTTTCTTAGCCTAGCGGTAGCGGCAAGCGATTAATGTAAAAGAATATAAACTTACTGATCTGTAAATCTCATCGATAATAACAATTATATTCACTTGTGGTGATCGCCTCCTGGCCCTTTCGTACTTCCGGTAGCGACGTTACAGTACTCGGATTGGAATTAGCCATCTACAACCCCTTAGCTCTCGTTGCTACCTTCACTGATTGAATTACATCTGGAACTTATAGTACCCGCCCGGTTAACTATTTTTACAACCCTTACAGAGTGCTCGGTTTCTGCTAAATTATTGGTCTTAGACAGTATAGCACCCACTGTAAATCCGCTCGGCGGAGTTCTCAAACGCGTGCGAGAACCGTCACTGCAGAACAATATGCATTCCGCAGGTTCAATTATATCATAGAATCATCCAGCACGAGCAAGAACCTCTTACGTCTATTATCTGCTGTAATTGCTAAAAAGCTAGAAAACATCATTCAACAGAAATAGTACTTACATAGTACAGTAGCTACCAGCTAACTCACTAACTAAGGGCATACGTATAACAACGTTTGCAGCTTTGCAACTAGGCAACTACTTTCACATACGTCGCGCCGCTGTCAGAGCCGCGAACTTTCTGCCTCCGATTCGGAATTCTCCAACCTAGCACACACATTCCTCAACTTGGTAGCACCTGTACTATAGGTCTTCAAAAACAATAACTCGCGATTCAACGCCAAATTGTGTTACAATTTTAGAATTCAAAATATCCCTAACCAGTGGCGTAACTAAGACTTTGCTCTGGGGGTGATCTAGGAGGAAAATTGTACTGCTTTTGCAAACTTTAAGTAATTTTATTTAAACTGACCCTATTACCTATAATAAGAAATGAAATAATTCACACTCAATTATTCATTAATAAAGTGTAATTTTAGATCCAACACCCACATCACCCCCATAATAACGCAACTGTCCCTAACCATAAATCAGTAAAAGAAAATTGTAAACATCGTAATCAAAACTTAAACAATTAAAACTGTCAAATTTTTTAAACCTAACATTATAATTATAGTGAAAATCGTTAAATATTTTTGTACGTATGCTAAATTCAGGCGTTTGTCAAGTTCTTATCACTTAACGTTAGAGTAAACATTTTCAGGAACAACTTGTTTCGGATGTTGACTACAAAAACCAAATTTTACCATTTTCGGTAGCAAACCTGGCTTTTATTATTTCAATCTCACATAATATGTTTTTACAATGTTTATAATATCAAAACTCATGTATATTCATACCTTGATTACTAATTCCGTTTAATTTCAGTTAGTCTTCAACAGCCTGAAGGTATTTTCGTCGACAACACATTCAGATAATTTTAAGAAAATAATGTTTTTATTAATGAGCTCGCTGCTACAATTCGTCAGCTCGATGAGGAAATGAAAATAATATTGAAAAAGAACGTACCTCGAAACGAAATTCACGTTTACATATTTTTAACACCTACGCCAAAGCGCGGAATTTTATTAAAATGCCTTCCTCAAGGCCAGCTCGAGCTGAATTGGTTTCTTAACGTGCTAGCGGGTTTATTTTTCAATTACACACACAGAAAATTGCGCGTAAATGCCGAAATTTGTATGCGCTCGCATTTGAGCGACTAATTTTCAGTTCTCGCAAGGAACGCTCATGAGGTCGTGAGCGTTTATACCTTGCTATTTGGCTCCATTTGATGTCAGTGAAGTCATAAAACTTCGGTTTAGTTTGGTATGTACTTAACTTTTATTGAATTGCTTCGCGGGAACGTGCCGATTAGGGCATAGTAAAAGTTAATCTACCGACTAAATTATTTCGGTCCTTGGTGTTAGACGGCCCCCTACGTATAATTAGATAAAAATTTGTTGGCGCCGGGGTGCGTTCCACATAAATCACTTTAACGTATCCTCCGAGTTGCATTTCGGGGGATGGAAGAACAACGAAGAGATATACAACCTGCGGATTAACGCACAACTTAGCGCCTTTAGGTGGCTCTATGAGAGTTTGGGGTTGCTCAAGTTAACTGTCAGGTTGGCATTTATGGCTGCTTAAATTACTACAAACTCTTCAACAAACAGTTCACGAATACAAAACCGCTATACCACAGTATAATATATGCTAATATTGATGTAGTATATCGTCTACGTGTGGTGGCGTTATACCTTCCGGCTTATTAGGAGTATGTCTCGAGTGATCCAATATTTTTTTTGCAAAATGTTGCTGTGAAGTATTCGCAAAGGTAATTCACAAGAGAATATATAATAGATGAGAGGCACAATTAAGGAAATCGCAGCCTGGTTTTTGGGACGTCTTGGGCACAATAGACACATTGTAAACTGCAAGTGCCTCTTCAGTTAAAACTGCTACAGTCAATGTGGCCAGACAAGTTCGAATAGCCATGTTGATAGCCAATGTCGAGAGCGGATAGGGCGCAATTAAGAAATTCTAAAATACATAGGTTTCCAAATTATTTTGCTTATGTACCCATATTTAAAATACGTAATTCTTCCATTAGCAGTCTATCACTAAACCCACCAAGGTAAACAAAAAGTAACTTCTAGAAATAATCTAGTATTAACAGTCAAGTACTACTTCAACTGGAAGTGGACTGCATGAAATATTAGTTTAACCTGGAAAACCCATACATAGACTAAAAGGAAGCAACTCAATTTTAAGTTCAGGAAATACTACTGGTTGCTAGGCCGCAAGCTCTCCTGTTAAAAAGTTACTTATTTCTAAAACAGTATTGAAACCAACATAGAGCTACGGCATTTAGTTTTAAGAAACTGTATGGTAAAATTTAAAGTTTACTTTGCCCAGTGGAGGTTGCTTTACCTTGGTTAAAACCAAATCATACGCAGGACGGACAAAAATATTTGCGAACAAGAATAGAAAAGAGACTCGAACATAATCAAATATGTCGCAGTTTAGTACAGTTATTGGTAATAAATCACGCGTATACAACACTTTACTAATTACGCGTAAATACTGCTCAGCACAATAGTTATAAGTGCTTTATGCAAATCTTGGAAACACAAGTGCAGAGTGCCAAAGATGGCCAAATGCGTAAGCGGGTGAATAAACTTGAATGTGACCAAGTACTTAAATACTCAAGGTCTGAATACACAATAATCCAGACATCAGGCCGTCTCCACGTTATATAGCCTCCGTTTACGCAAGTGGAAAAGGGTATCATTTAACGGGAGCCTGTAGAAATCTGAATGATTCTTGAGGTATAATGCACTATTATCCTGAATCTAGAAAGCTACAATTTCGGACTCGGTTTTTATTGCGGACTTCCCGGCCAGTTAGGTCAATGGTCATTACTTGGCGTGAGTCCGCATGTGGCCACTTTGTGATATGGCCGAAACTCGGATTCGCCTTTTTTATCTAAAAAGGTTGACGTGCAACTGCATGCCATCAAGCTGGATCCGTTTAATCTTGCAGATAGCGTAATCCTATCACTTCTTACGTGGCGTTCTTTGTATTCATAAGGGTTGTACACACTCCTGTTGTGACACTTCGGAATGCCCGCAGTTTAAGAGAAACTGCTGTTATGTTGAAATGTATATTTTGAATGGCTTGCCACTTGATGAAGTTCTTGAGGTTAGAAATTCTGCTTTATGTTACGTAATGTTTTAAATCGAACACCCACTGATTTAGATAGCACAGCTGCAACACTGAGTTCCAATTTTTAATGGAGCTTTTGTGTGTGTTTGGAATGGTGATTTATGTTTGCCTTCGATTTAGTAGCTGCGCTACAAAATCATAAGGGCAATCGACAAAGGGTAGCTGCTTCCACATGTTATTGTCAATGTTCTGTTGCAAATAAATTACTTGTGAAAAATACATAATCATTAATTTTCTTGTTAATTACATATCACTTATTCACATGCATACATCGACAATAAAATCGTTGTGTGAATCAGTTTTGTTTATTAGTCTCCACCAATAAAACTAGACCTAACAATGTTTAGTTAAATCATTGTAAATGCAATGGCATTTTTAATGCGATAAATAGCGTTATAATTTTTATCTTTATCGGTGTTGTTGTAGACTATTAACCAAATTAATGTTAGTATCTTTAAAAGCTTTATCACCGCACTCTTTTTACATATATAAATACATTGAACCTTAATTTATTGTTGAAGATTAAATGTTAAACAATACGCGTTCGCTTATGGCACTTAACCAAACTCGTTTGATTGCAGCAGAACTGAACCCACCGTCTCGTTCTGGCAACCAAGCTATTTTCGTTAAGATGCTCATAATCAAATTTGTATCGCGAATATCCATAAAGCCGCTGTAATTGAAAGTTATGTTAAAACTTTTAAATCAACTTAATAACTTTCATAACTACAGCTTACTTTATACTTTCACAACTACATCCATGTTTCGACTTGCATAAGACTAAACTAAATAATGCTGTGGGTTCTGTTCGCCTATTTAGATAGACGGTCTAAATAAAAATTCGCTAATTATTATTTTGATTTAAGGTGGTGTGAACCTGCAAATGATATACATGATCTACTTACTTTTAACTCTTTCCTAGTACATTCCAACAAGGTTTTTTCAGTCCGCACAAATTTCACTAGAAACATTATTAAAGCAAAACATTAAATTTCATTTATCACCCCTTCACGCATGTTTCATAATGCATTTATAATTTTTTTCCCTTTCACCGCTGTGCCTGGCAAAGTATTTGAAATGAATTGAATTGTCAGTATTACATTGAATAGGCAATGAAGTATGTTTATTTTATTAATACAGTAGCTAGTCAGTTTTAAATTAAATTTGTAAAAAACCGATTAGCAACCTAATATTTCATCATTTTTTATAAATTATAAAAATTGTATTTATAATCATCATCTCAGTTGAATTATTATTCCGGTTTGAAAAATCGCAATTCTAATTTATTTCTTTCTATGTTAAGGATATTCTGTTAGAACTACCACGATAACGCCACGCAGGCTCAATTTCTTTTACAGCGTGAAAGCTGCTATTAGTCAACATTTTCGCCTCTTTCTTTTAGGAAGATATATATACTCTTCTTTGGCGTAATTTGATGGCAATGTACTATCAAACTTATTTTTCTTTGTTAGAAAAGACATTTTTCTAGCAACTTGTTGGATTACTTGAAATAGGTTTTTCCTTTTTAGAGTATTTTCAAAGAATAAATTATTTATCTATGAAAACTGTGGTGCAAAAATCTTCCCTATCCATTAATATTGTTTTCTTGCCATTTTTTATTATAATTCTAGTAAATGTATTTAAAATTTAACATTTTTTGATGTTGTCCATCCTCCATTTAAAAATATTATCCTTTCATCTCTTAATTTTTTAGTTGAAGGTTTTGATATGAAAGTCTATAGAAATTCAGTGATTTTATAAAACATACTACAAAATATTTATAAATGAAATAACTCTTTTAATTTATAGTGTATTCCCAGATTTTAATAAATGAAAAATTCGTAGCTGTGCTATATTTGAATCACGAACTTTACAAGTGGGCGAAGGGGCAGGGGGCCGGGGGGGGGGGCACTCGTTCTTTCCAATATTTTCCCTATGGGGAACATTAGAGGTCATGAACTGATAATGATCGTAGTTCAAGAAAGAAAGACTTCTGAACAAAAAAAAAAGGGAGAAAGCGGACTTCTAAAAATCATTTTCCGACAGTTGTCTGAGTAAAATTTTGATTTCAATTTACAGCCTTTTAGCTTTCGAGACCCAGAAAAGTCCCAAAATAGTTGATAGCCAAACAAAACCATATGAGTTTGAAGATATTGCGTAGTGTTGTAGAGAGCAGTACTATAGTATTATTGACTCTATAATAATGAGATTGAAAAAAACAAATTTTAGAGCAGGAAAGATTGAAAAGATACATATTAAAAAAGTTTTATTCACGGATGACGGATTTTCTTCAAATAAAAATTTTTTTTTTCGTAATCGTCATAAATGTTATGACTACTTTTAATACCAAAATCTGTCATTGAAGTTGACGTTTCTCTTATACTGACATAAAAGGTGTATGTTGCTATGCAACACTTTTAGTTCTTAGGGTTGAAAATACTTTTTTCGACAACCGTTAAAAAAAGGGGACATTCGCGCATCGACATGAATGCGACTGAATGCTATCGCCTCGTCAAAAGAAGTAACATTCTCACGCTCTAAAACCATTAATTTCGCGCTCTTAATACAAAAGTGACTATTTTCGACAACCGTCAAAAAAGGGGACATTCCCGCATCGCTATCAATGTGCGAAGTTTGCCATTTTTTAACGTGTTAACAAATGAGATATTGATGTACGTTACCATTGACGACGTGAAAAAAGGCATTTCGCGCACTAGAGTGCCAAAAATTTTCGCGCACTACGGCGCGAAACAATATTGATATTCTTGTTTAACGGTTGTAGAAAAAACATTGTTTGTATTGTGAGCGCGAAATGTTTTAGAGCATTCGAATGACGAAGTAACATTCTCACGCTCTAAAATCATGAATTTCGCGCTCTTAATACAAAAATTACTATTTTCCACTCCTGTAACAAAAATGGTACATAACATACTAACATACACGTCGCTAAGTGACATTTTAATCGCGCCTTCGTAACCTGTGACTAAAGAGCGTCTTAGTCACTGGCTGAAGTTGGCAACGACGTTTTAGTCACGAGTTGAAGTTAGGTTCAGACAGTATTTGCTTTATTAGCCACATCCAAAACTAACATCAAGTTAGTTTTCAATAGTCAACTTTGACGTTTGTCAAGCATAATTTAACCTAAGATAAAATTCAAAATCTTAAGGAAATAATATGATGTTATGTTGTCTAAATGTGTGGTCGTAGAAAAAGTATAGTATGTAACACATTATATAAACTCGTGCCTAAGGTGACGTTTATAAAACTTGTTACATAATATACTATTCCTTCCTAGGAACAAAAAGTAAATTCTAACTGGTCGCCTATGGACACAATTATCATAGTGATTTTAAATGAGAAACGTCAAAAGCAATCAAAAATCTAAAATGTTGAATATTTTGTACTTTTCTAGGTTGCAGAAAAAATAGTATGCATTACTTGGATTAAAAGTGCCTTTGTTTGACTTACAATTTTTTCCATAGCTCGGCTACGCTATGCTTCGACTCGCAATTGCAAATATAATTGCTTGTCAAAAAAGTGCATTTTGTAATCCTAACGATACAATATACTATTAATGTATACTGGTCAGGTAGCAATTATCTATCTCTATCAGCTTAGCAACAATTCCGGTAGGTATTATTGCGAGACGCCTAAAGTCTGGCAATCCCTTTAGTTAAAACACACTCGGACACGAAGACCAAAGCTACTGTTCCGAGATTAATAAGAACACTTAAGTACATACACTTGCATTTATTTTTCTGCCGTTTACAGAACACTTAAGTTTAATAGCGTTGTTTCTTAACTTTACGTATTTACATCTTCTTATTAACTAACTTAATTCTAAGTCCATTCTGACCAAGAAAGCTCGGTGGGCGTTTACAAAGTTCCCAATAACCTATCAGAGCTGGTCTAAATTTTGGAATTTTGGCACGTACATACGGACGTGATAGTTCATAATAGTTCTATGAATTTTAAAAGTTTGAGGCTTTTCCATGGTGAAATGTGGTATGCTCGGACCCTTCGGAAATTGTCGCTATAAAGATTTACAATTCTACTAAAAGCATTTGGTCCCAGCTGCGAATAATTTTTATGATAGAGTTGCAACCGTTGCTTCTTCTAATCACGTACCGGTCATATACATCACTCAATATTTTGGTTTATGAAGTAAACCCTGCATAAACGTACTCTAATCTATTCGTGAGATAGGAATATCTCCAGCTTCCCAAGCGAAATGCACGTTTCTAAACATCCGCTTGTTGTAATTTAAATATGACATTTTGCCTACGAATTCTACCGTAAAATATTTATTATACAGATGGCTTACAGCTAACTAAAGTACAGTATATTTCTACATAGTTCATTTCATTAAAGAACGCAAATCGTAACAGTATATTGTTGCTGGCACTGTCAATCGATGTCAAATGCAAGGTTAGCAGGTTAGTTTTTTCGTCCGTCTGACACAAACTGACGCGAAACCTAACCTCGAATTTGACATAGACAGCTTCACCAACAATATACTGCAGTGCTGTCAAACGTATAAAAAGAATCACAGCATTTTAAAAAATTGTAATAGGAGATTAGTTAAGTCAATTTGGTGTTAAAGTTTGCATGATTAATATTATATTAAATAAAAATCATTAAGTCGTAAATAGTTTAATAAATAAGCAAAAAAAAACGTTTCGCACAATTAAATTGGCTTCATCAGTTTATGATAATAAGAGCATTATGTTGAAATGGTTAAATGGAAAATTACAATTCTGAAAAGTTAAAGAATAGGTTAGCGAACTACAATAAAATTCCCTTAAAAATGTGTACTTACGGTTTAATTAATTTTTGTAGAACATAACTATAATCATTACGACTTTTTTATATTTTTTATAATACTATTAAAGTAAGGAGTTAAATGATTAAATTTACATTTTAAATAAATAACTGTTATAAATTATTTTAATTAATATTTTACTGGCTTTCATTTCGAAGCAAGCAAGAAGTCTGAAATATTAGATAAAACTGCAAGGTTACATACAATATTTGCAATTTATCAGTAAGTGCGCAGAGGTTTAAAACTGGACATGCATTCGTTCAATTATTGCAGGGTTGTATTAAGTGAAATTTGAAAATTGTTATTATAAGGCGATATTAGCTAAGCAAAACATATTATTTAAGAAATGTGAAATTTTAGATATTTTATTTGAATAAATTGTGATAAATAGAACTTAGATTGTCAATATCAGTTCTATAATTAATTGATTGATTAATTGCTGTTGGACTCACAGCATTCACAGCAAGAAAAAATAACCAACTCTTGTAGAATATGTTGACGTTCCTTGTTAATCATCTGTTACCCCGCCCAATTTCCAAAAGTCGTAAAGCAATAAATTACTTTACTCTTAAAAAAACATTATTTTATACTTCTTAATTTATTTTTTGCTATTGTGTTTCTTTATTTGTCTTTCAGTGTACTTCAAGGCAAACAATACCTTTATATCTTACCTTCCTTTAAATACTCTAGTCAGTACAGCACATAGTATGGAATGTCAATTCTGTTCCTCTGTTTTAGTTCTTCTACGTCTTAATATTGGATAATTATTTGCCCCTTTTTAACCCTTAGCTAGCTCAGTGAACGTGAAACTGTATTAATCTTTTAAGTTAGTGGTTTATGAAATACTACTATAGGCCAAAATAGGAATCTGGTTACTCCAAGAAATGTGGTCAACCTGAAGCTAATTTTAACTGACGCACAAGGAATTCTAATAAAAATGGCATTGAAATAATTGTCTTCAACAAAAACGCAATATGAAAAGTGTGTAAAGTCGTTACTTACTTGAAACTAGCTCTATTTAAATTCATGTGCAAACTACACGCATTATTGGCTGATGAAACACATTTCTTTGCGCTTGCAAAACCTCGCAGTTGAACTTTACCGCGTTGACTCGCAAACACTTTGC
>OW679194.1:201117481-201258926 GCA_940337035.1 Agriotes lineatus
CATATATGACATTCCCTGTTCTTTTTCTTCCTTAAATAGCTGCAAAATGCCTTCAATCACGTGTAATAAACCTTGAAAACAGGGTGGTTTACTAATTTTATTTGTTTTTTTGTCAATTTTATATAGGTTTGAAACAAGAGTTTTTGCTTCGTTGAGAACGTTTAAAACATGATTATTTTCAGCGGAGAGAGCCGATTTGTAGGGATTTTTGTCATATAATAGACGACTATTTAAACAATCGAACAATTTATTCATAAAATCAATGAAATCTGCCGTATTTAAAGCCGTAGCACTTACTAATTCTCCCGTTGAAACACAGGTTCTAATCGCAGAAGCAACTGAGTGGCTAAAAACTTGAAGGGCCAGTTTGACATTCATTTTTTGAAAGCAATTAGGTCTTACATGGGCTTCTGTCAACTTAGTTAAGGCTTTGCATTTTTGATTTTTTTTATCAATTTCATACACTTTTACAACATCGTCAAATGAAATTTTCTTGTCTTGGTCATTTTCCATCCCAAAATCTCCATTTAAAAGATTATTCCGCATGCTTTTAGCAATATGCATGGAATCCGGTATTGCAAAAATTTTTTTTTTGCTTGCGTTATCTTCATTTAAAATGAAAAAGGGAGTTTCGTTAGTTATTTTTAATTTTTTAAACGCTGCCTGGTTGTTTGTGCCTTGGTCACAAACTATCAGGCGAGGATTTAGACCTGCATTTAGTAATCTTTGCCCAATTTCTGGCACCAAAATATTTAACGCGTCTTTACTAACTACTTTCTCGGATAAAAAGTACGCCAGGGGCATCTTCCAGGGTGAATACAGACCCCGAGCTAAAAACACTAGTGCATGTTTGGCAGGTGCACCTTTTCGTCCTAAATGCCCCATATCTTCGAACCCTTCAAAAACATCCATTTGTTTATTGAATTCAATTTTTTCCGCAATTGCCATTTCATCAAAACATATTGCACATTTTTTTTCTGACTCTTCAGCATTTTCAAATTTTTTTTTAACTTGATAAAAAAATTCATCATTAAATCCAGGCCTAAACTGAGATTTACCCAACCACTTAGTAATTGTCGATTTTCCCGGAAGAATAATCCCCTGTCGCCTTAAAAAATTATATGTCGATGACGACTTATAATACAACATTAAAGCGAATTTTTTTTCAGAAGCAGCCCACTTGTTTTTCTTTGCCTTAAACTGCATTTTTGCAAAAGTCTTCGAAGATTCAGAAGAGAATTGAAATGAATTGAAAAAATTGTCGACGTTGGTTTGTTCTTTTAAATTTTTTACCTTAACGGTAACACGAGAAAATTTTTTACGCAAATTTTTGATTTTCGTTTTATAACCTGCAATAGAAATTCTCATCTTCTTTTTTTGTGGAGTTTCCTCAACATTTCCGAACAATTTTCGTTTTAATTGATTTTGTTCAAACATGGACGGCATGCTTATAATTTTTTCAATAGAGGATGGACTACATACCTCTGAACAATCGGACGAACGATTCGGACTCTGATAAACAATATTATTAATTATCGTTGTATTCTCTTGCCTACGTGGTCCACTGTAAGTTTTCTGAGTGGCAGACACATTCAGTTTTTCAGATGATGAGGAACCTTTATCTCCATTAAATTCTTCATTAAATGCTACTGGCACTGCTGAACTTATTAACCGATGCTTAGACTCATTTACAAATGCGTCGACTTGAAAATGATTTTCGCATATATATTTATTACGCAGTTGCTTTTCTGCCAAATCCAGAAGACTAACGTTTCCTGAAAGCAAAAAAAGGTTTTTTTAAATTCTGCGAGTCGAACAGTATTAGCATTGTATTAGGCATCTAATTCTTTCATTTTTGTTGTGATACTAGAGTATTTAGCAATTTACCTGAATTCAGTATCCACGCTTTAGATCGCTCGTCGCATGGAAAGCGGTACATCCGCAGCCCCGGAAAATCAACCTGTTTCTTGAAACAAGAAACATAGGAACAACGGTTGCCAGGCATGTTGAAAAACCTATAAATTAAACAGAATAATGTAATTAGTTTCGTTAATAGGAGTATTAAACTACTACCAGTAATGAAAGTGTGAAATAATGTAATCATTAAAGGCCGGATTTGTAGGCAAAATAAAATATGAAATTAGGCAAAAAAAAATTAAAAACAGGCACTTTTCAGGCAAAGACAATCTGATTAATACTCTGAAGCAAAAAATAAAAATTGCTTATTTTTTTAAAGTTTTATTTATACTATTTTTTTACACGTAAACCGAATACGCTACTATGTATTTCTCTAAATTATTTTCTGTAAAATTCAGTCTTCTATCAGTTAAAATATGTTTATGTTGTGAAAACGAACGTTCCACATCGCGAGACGTGATGGGCGCGTATTTAAAACAGGATACTTCTTTAGGGGACAAGCTATCCATTATTGCTACACCCCTCCCTCAAGGGCATTTTTGATGTTGTTAAGTTTTTGCCACCCTGGGTTTTTTCCAGAACCATAAGAATTTTCTGATGAACTTTTTCTCCCTTGACTCCACGAAAGTTCAATGAAGTTTGATTCACCAACTTCGTGCTCTCTTAAACACACTTCTTGGAAAAAATGTTTACTTTATGAGGGCTAATTGCTAATTTAGTACCTATTTTGAAATCCGGAAGTGACCTTCGGCTTATCGGTTGTCCCGTCATTAGTGACTCACGCCTAAGAAGGCAGTAGAAAAGCACGTGCTCGCTTGTGGACAATGTTCCTATTGGCCCGTTTTAAAATTCCCAGAAAAAAAATGTGCGACTTAAATTTTTCAGGCGTTATTTTCGATTACGAAACGAAAAAGGCCCATATTGTTATAAATTGTCAATTCAGGCAAATTTTAGGCAAAACATTTAAAACAGGCAATTTTAGGCAAAATAAAATATCTGTAGAAGCATCCCCTACTCTGAAAACGAATTTATAATTTATTAAATTATCAATATCTATTAGCAAAATAAACAGGCAAAATAGGCAAAATCCGGCCTTTAGTAATCATTAATCAATAACATTAAATACGATTATTCTAGAAAATAACTAAACACTATACATACAGGCTGTTTGATGAAAAATGTTTCAACCCGTAACTTCCTTGTTTATGATCGGATTTAAAAAAAATAAGAATAAAGAAATGGTTTTCCAAACTCTGCAAAATAGTGCTAATCTTGATTTTTTCATTCCCTTCTTAAATACGTAACGATAGTCAGTTGTTTTTTCTTAAATGGATATAGATATTCAAGACAACGTTGAAAAAAATGTGAGTGGGGCCACTTTATAGAGCCTGTCAAACCATTTTTATACTTTTTTTAGTTATTAAAATCGGATAATAAATAAAGAAGTTATGGAATGGAGCATTTTTTATCAAACAGCCTGTATACATATATGGCTAATTGAAATATGTAGCTATGTCACAAAATTTGAAAATAGAAGACAGTACGCTAATGAGATGCAAAATAAAAAAACTTTGTGAAGAGTATGTCAATTTTTAAAAAATCTAAATAGGTAAATTCGATTGATATTGATTAACTGATATAAAAAGTCGAATGTGAAGAATTCTTGTTTGTTAAAAATAAAACTTTATTAAAAATTATTGTAACAAATTAGAAACTTACCTCAAATTAATCAATTACACTGATAACAAATGCGACTACTAAGTGAAGCACAAAACAGCAACTTAAAACAAAAACTCACAATCGAAAACTCACGCACAGTATACACCTTACAAAAAGGGTCACCACTGTCGGAATGAAAACAAAATGCAATTTATTCTGCTTTTAAACATTCTTCAAATTGTATTTCAAATTAAATAGCAATTTAAAAGTAATATATTTGTGGTCCTAATGCCGATAATCTATTTCCACTGATTAACCAATGGTACTTCTAAAGAGGGATGCCGCCCCTTCCTTGAACAGGTAATTCCACAATCAATGGTTCCACGAACCGATAATAACAAAGGACTACAAAGTCTTGATTAAGTATTTTCAATTAGGTACCTATAACAAGGTTTCTCTTGTATCAAATGTGTTAGAACATTGTCAAAGTCCCAAACAACCACAGGAATTTTAGTTTAATCCGTTGTTAAGAAATTCTTTTTAAAAAAATTACAAAACTAAAAATTTGAAAATTCTCTTAACATGACTTTAAATCAAAATTACCCAAAAATTGAAACATTGAAAGTTGACATTGTTTAATGTAATTTTAAAAAACTATTTGACTATTTGACTCGTTTCACTCGTGATTTACCTGTTTTTTTTTTTGCGTGACCAAGTGTCTTTAATCAATGGCGTGACTTATATGCCTTCTAAGACACTTTTACCACAAATAGCTATTTTTATTTTAATATTTTCAAATCGACTAATATCTAATAAAGGAGCAATTCTTTAATTTCTATCTCGGCATTCCTAAAGTTATATTATAAGTAATAATTCTTTGATTATTTCATTGATTAAATTATTCTAAACCTTTGGTCCTTAATAAGACCATCCAAGACCAAACAAGACGATCCCGAGGACGATCCTAAGTTCAAAATTGTTCAAAGAATGTTTTAAGTCATGAGTTATTAATGCGTGACGTCGTATTTGAATGAGTGCCATCTGTATTAGAGTAGCTTGAAGCAATGGGTCAGATGAATCCGGTAACAACGCGACGTTGGAAGACCCTGGGCTCGCAAGCTCCATCTAGAGCCGCATTGTCAAACACGGGCGCCGTCGAAAGTAGTGGCGCCATCTGGCGTTCGCCGGCGTATTAGAGGGTCCGCCGGCAGACCTATGAATAAGCTATCTGAAGTGTAATTAATCAATGCTAGTACTAAACCATTATAATAGCCGTTACAAGTTATTAAACAGGAATCAAGTTAAATTACCTCCAGCGATTAATTTTTATCACAGACGTCGCATCATCTACACAAACTGAAGCCGAAAGCGTTCTTTTATCCAAAATTTCAATAAAAATGGCTACTTTTTAAACCTTGTCATTTCATTTCTTTTTACTGTCGTGACGGGTTTCAATTACATTTTTATTAATCTTTGGAATCTTCAATATTAATTTCCCATTTTTCAGATCATGCGTTTAAGCTTAGAAAGTTATATTTGGTATCTGATATCAACACTTTGTTATTAAAACTAAAGTTTAATTTAGAAAGAATTTGATGTGAGAGTAAAAGTTACTTTAAGCACTTAGCAAAATTAAATTTACTGCTTAATTTAAAGGAAATTTATAATTGAAATATCGATTTTGCATTACTAACTGAATATTACCTTACGAGTTAACTTTCATCACGTAGTGCCCAACACGTAGGATAAATGTTACGATTTCTAATTAAAAGAATTCTGTCGGCATACGGATAAAAACATTTTTTAGGGCCAGATAGAATTTATGAAATGCTTTTTTTAAACGATTCTCATAGGACACAAAGCTGAAAAAATACCGCTTCAGTAAATCGGGGAGCCAAGTAGCACTCGGTCTCATCGTGCCACAAATTTGAAATGTTAAAATTTAGTCTTATCTATACTCGCTTCTAATTTCTTCTTCTTATCATGCCTTTTCCATTTCGGACGTTGGCCATTAACATGATAGTTTCGACTTCATCTGTGACTTTTTCAAATAGTTTTACAGAAGTTTGACCATTCTCTCAAGTTGTACAAACACGAATGTCTTCTTCTGCTTCTAACTACGACACTGAATTGTTTCTTCTTCTTTTTCTTCCCCTTACATTAGGCCAGTGGCCTGTTTTTCCATACAATTGTGGTTCTGTGAGCCCTCTTGCCTCGTAAGTCGGGTAGGTGGCTAACCTTGCCCGTCGAAATTGAGGAAGAGTTTCCTAGTTAGGGGGAGGGAGCCTACATTTTTAAAATCCGTCAAGACTCTGCCGGGAATCGAACCCAGGCATTTGCTCGCGGGGCCATCCTCTCATTCGAATTGTTTTTTCTTAGATATTAGAGGGAGCTTTCGAATCTGTAGTATGGAAGACTATAAATCAATAGTTATTTACGTTATAAGGCCGGAAAATGACTTATAAAAATACGAGTATCTATGTTTACAGACGAGGCTAGGAACGAGCAGAGTCGAGAATTTCTAAACGAGTAATTTAATAATATTTTACGGCCGTGTATCGTACAACGTTTTATTTCATACTGTTTTATAGAATATGTTCCTTAAAAAGGTCCGGCTGTGGGAATTCAAACGTATGAATAGTATGTTGGTGGGACTGCAAGTCTATGTCAAATTCGAGGTTAGCAGGTTAGGTTTTGCGTCAGTCTGTGTCAAACCTGACGGAAAAACCTAACCTGATAACCTCGAATTTGACATAGACTTACAGTGCCACCAACGTATTATTCATCAGTTGCCTAGCAACACTTTCCGGCCTTGTGATGTAATGTTCCACTTTCCGGACTCAAATTAATGACGTAAAGTCGTATTTTCCGTACAGTATGAAATAAAAATACTTAATACTTATTACTATGCGCATAAGGCTGTACATAGGTAGGTTCTATCATTAATCACATAAAAATAGGCAAAAACCCTAATTTTACATGCTGGGTGTAAGACCTAATAGAATATGCTCTTGCTCTGAGTTCGACTCCCCGTCCGGGCGTTTCAGTTTTACTTAGTTAAGGTAGTTTCAGTGACGCCCGCACATCTTGAGTAATGCGGAAGCGGTTCCAAGGGGAACGGTAGCACTTAGAGGTGAAATATAAAAATTCTTAACTTAACAAATATGTTGATAAAGGTCAACATCTAAAGAAACCCGCTTACATCACACCTTCGCCATTTTGGGAGATTTTTTCGTAATATAGAGAGGTCAGTATCGCACAAAATAAAAACAATTCTTAACGTTTATACTCTTCGAGTTACAGAACGGGAAGTATATACGGACTTACCCTCTATACATAAAAAATAACACAAAATGACTACCTTTTTATTCATGCATTTGTTAATAGCAATCACAATTAATTATTGTTCTTTTCATTTTCCCAGCATAAATCTCGAAACTGAAATTCTAATAAATCTCGTTAGGCATTACGGTGCTCGTCGATTACAAAATGTAAATAATTCCGATTATTTGCAATCCTAATTCGGCCATCCACTTGTCCTGACGCTAACTAATTCCTGCAGAAGTGTCTGCCTACATGCTGGGGCTGTCAGCAATTACTTGCAAATCAGTCGCTTTAAAAATTCAACGGGACGTCGCATATTAACGACCGTCCGCTTTTGTATCGTCGAACCGTATTGCAGATTAATTTGCACGCAATTGCCCGTCGCAATTGAATTATTAGTTGCGAAGCGGTAGTGTGTGAAATCCTGAAATGGCTGGGGTTTTTGTTGAAATTGTAAAGAGGAAAACAAATAAAGAATTAAAGCGAGGGTCTGGGAATGAGATTAAAAGGGTATAGTTGGCACTTTTATTTTGGCTCGACCTGAAAGCTAATTACACTGCCTGTAGGAGTGGCCGTTCACAAATGATATAACAATCTTTGTAGTAATTAGTTCTTTCTGATTTTCTTACATAATAATCTTCCACGATGAAGCATACAAAATATCAAAGCGGCTGAAGATTATATTCAGACTGTTCAATATAGAGTGTAACTTGTACAGGGTCCGGCAATTCAATTGAATTTTTGATAGCTTGCTATAGAAACATTATTGATGTGACGTTTGTCAAAAAACGATTTATTCGTACATTGATGTTTAAAGTTTCACCTACTATGGCTAATTGGCCTGTTAATCAACGAGTATTCGCTGTAAAGTCTTATATGTTTCCTGGTCACTTGATTTTGAGGTCTGGCGACATTCCTTGACCGGCAAGATCGTCTGATTTAACTACTCTTGATATTTTTCTTTTGGGCTATATAAAGTCTAAAGTTTACCAGATACGTCCTCAAATACTTTAAGAGTTGAAAAACTTAATTCGGGAAGAAATAATATTGTTAAATGCTAACGAAAATTTACTTCAAAGCGTTATGTTAATTTTTGGGGTAGATTGCAGCAATGCATAGAAGCGGGTGGTGGACATCTTACAGATGTGATATTTGGATACTAATAGTGTTATTGTAAACTCTACTTAATATAGTTTTAATTTCTTCCAAAATTCTTCACATACTTTATTTATTTGCTCCTCTACAGGAAGCTAACAAAAGCCATTCAATTCAATTGGCTGACCCTGTATTTAGGTTGGTTAAATTGGTTAGTTGGTATACCTAGTAGAAATGTCAGTGGTGTAACCTGAAAAGAAATACATTACTGAATTACTTAAAAGAAACAAACACTGAACACAAGGAAATGAAATATTCACGGCGGAATGCGAAACAAAATAACCCGATGAACGGCAGTGGAAAAGTCAGAAAGATGACAGAAGTGACATTCAAAACTAACCACGAATAAAATTCCCAAATTTCATTTAAATGTTCCCGCCAAAGTTATAGTATATATTGAACAGAGTATATATTGTTACGTGTAATAACTGACAGTTGTAACAAAATAAATTATAACACAAAATCTTACCTTATGTAGCTGGTAAAATACCCGTTAGCTACTGAATCATAGAACGATAGAGTGGTAGTAGTTCAAATACCAATTGTTATAATTACATAGGCGTTAGGCTTTTTAACATGACTAAAGATACCCCGGTAGAGCCACTTGAGGTATTTATGCTGATCTTTTGAGAACATCACGCCAAAAACCACCTAGGAAAATCCAAATAATAATTCAAGTGCGTACATACCCATGCCAAATATTGTAGTTAAAGTTACCTAGAAATCTAACAAATGGAAAAACAACGCACGTTTGTAGTAGTAATATCACTATTATTTTTTATAGTATGTGAGAATTCTCAAATAACCGTTCTGTAAAAAAGCGTAATTAAACTTTGCTATTGAACCAATTTTCAGTACCTATCTTATTACAAACTAGGACGCAAAAACCGACTTCCTATACAGTGAGTAGAAAATAGCTATTTATGTCTAACGTACATAATCTAAGACTTTATTGTACTTTAATGAACGTCTTAGGTACCTATTAGAAATCGTTTCCGTAACGTTAGATCTATTTTTTAGGAGAGAGGTATTGTTCGGAATGCTTTGGGGTCTCTTCCTTTTTTTTTTCATCGCGTTTACGGATATAGATCTTCTAAAAGGTAAGGGTTCAGGGTCATTTCAATTCCCACAACTGGGGACAGACTGCTATAGGGACCTTGCGTCCCTCTTCAGCCAATAACGGAAATTTCAGGGAGGGTGAGAGAAAGCAGGGCTGGAGAACAGAAGAGAGGCCAAGAGAAGGTACTCTGTTGACCCGGAAAACCACCTCGGAACCTGAATCAGAGCAGACGGCCACGGGAATCGAACCCACGACCTCCCGAGTACTAAGCAAACGTGGTAGCCACTAGTCCACAACTCGGTAGATCTTCTCAATTTCTTCCCATCTTATTCTGTTCCGGGCTGTATTTGTTCATTTTAACCCCGCTGTCATTTTGACATGGTTGCTGGCTGGAGCATTTGTATTTACGCTCTTATTTTACTTCACTTATGGTCCCATGATCTCCAGTCGATAAGCATTTTAGGCCACTTGCATCCTGGCAACATGTCCAGTCCATTCCAATTTTAATGATGGCACCCTTTCTGAAAGATCCTCCACTTTGGATTTCTTCCTCAGCCAAACGTTTGTTTTCCTGTCAAGCAGAGTTACTTTTACCATCTCTTCTCCTCCATTGCCATTTGTGTTGTCTTCGTCTTGCTCATGGTGGTGATATATTCATTTTAATTTTATTAGAGAGCTTTTCGTATGGTGTCCATCCCAGTCGTATGCGTCTTTCGAATTCTGTTCTTTCACTATTTCACTTTATGTCCTAGGTATATATGTAAATACTTATCGACTTAAATGTTTGTATTTTGAATTTTCACTATTCTGTCTTCCGCAGATATGTGGGTTGTTATAAATTTTGTTTTCGCCAGGATTATTTTTAAACTAACTTTTCTGGACTTGCAAGTCTTCGTAAGTATGCGTTACTCGTCTGCAAACCTTATATGATTGAATTTAGTTTGATTGATATCCCCGTATCTTCCCATCGAAGGTTTTTGACGTCTTCCAAGATAAGAGTGAACAACTTTAGTGTACTGTTTTTATAGTAGTATTCAACTTTTTATTTTGTCCGTACACGTGAAATATCATGTTTCAAGTCAAGTTTCGCTTAGAAGCACCTGTTGTGTATTTTAAGTACTTTATCAATCGCCGTAACTAAACTTTAGAAGGTTTTCGAAATCGCTTCCAGACTGAGAAAAGCTTAAGTATTTTATAAATTGTAGTAATGAAACAGTTGAAAATTGCTGAATATTTAGATGTGATAGAGTTTTGCCCTGAATGCTCAAACCAACTCATTATAATACCCATATTTGTATTGACAAAAAATATACACAGCTCTGTATAGAAAACAAAGGTGTCTTTTGTTTAAAAATAACATCAAAGATTCCATCGCTGTTACACAATCACAGGCAAAGGTATTTTAATCAAGTCTTTGGTCTTTGTTGAATATTCTCTTTGAAGCCGCGTGAAGCTCAGCGCAATATTCATAAATTGTTATTGATTGAATAGCACTTGCTTGACTGTGCCAGTCCTAAAATATTCCTGATGAAAAAATTTACTATTTTTTTGAGTTTGTATTTTTTCGCTGCTTACAATGTATACGCTTTTTAAAAATAGCGTTTGAAATTGTCACTAGCTTGTAACAACAATTATTAAAACAGTTAATGCCGGGTCAGCTAGGTCTCAATCAAAGAAATATATCTATATTTCTATCCTCATTTTAAAAACGATATAGATCGTGTAATTTAATATTTATGAATAGTTGACGACGTAAATGGATTTCTCTGCTTTTATTTTATTTGTGAATTACAATCAACAGACATTGCGAAATTGTAACAATGCATAAGAATCGACAGGTACGAGTCGATAATAGAAAAGTATGTAAACAGCTCCTTTGATACGTGTCGCAGGTGACAGCTGTTAAAGTGCGTTTAAAGCCAGCACGTCTGATAACTGGTTTTTCATAGGCAATTCATGCAACAGTACATGAAAAGCAGCAATGTTTGTTCTTCACACTAAACGTTCTGTCACGGTTGAAATGGCAGTAATTTACATACGATCAGATACGGCTCGGTGGTAAATCACATGTTTTGCTATTATTATATACTCCTAACTGAAATTTTAATTTAAATTTAGATAAAAATATCAATTTTGTGTATTGTGTAAGATCATAGGAGAGCCACGTTTTTACTGTACTCAACTGAAAATGTTCAGATTCGACTAGTTTTTCAATGTGTGTCTGTTATCGTTTAAGCAAGCTAGCTTTCCCTACTCTCTGTATGGTAACATCAAGGGGTGCTGTTTCATTCTAAACAAAATTATATCAGTCTTGTTCAAAATTATTGCGTTACGTCCTAAATAATCATGAGGCAAGTCCAAGTTTTCGGCTTGCGAAAGCCGTTTGAATTTCATATCCATAAATTACATTACTGACTCGCTTAGTTGCGGTTCTCATACGGACCCTTATTAAATTTCAAAGGGATGGTAATAGACAGTAGCCTTTGCACTTAGTCATTAGATTTGCGCTGTAACAGCTCAATTTACACGACTGACACAGATTCGAGGGCATGCGATCGAAGTCATAACATGTTAGGCCATTTTGCTTTGTTTTACAGGATAATGGAGCAGTAAGCTTTAAAGGCTTTTACAATTAACTGCTGGGCGAATTGGTGGCCTTAACACCCAAATAGACTTCTTTCGCTCGATTAACTGGCCACCAAGCTCATTGGCACTGTGACCTTTAATTTTTGATTAGAATCCCTTTTTAATTGGCTCTTTGTTAAGTCTATAAATAAAGAGTGTATTTGAATATCCAACCCAATAGGCCTAATTAGATCAGGGAATGCCAAAATTCTGCCAGAATTTTAAACAATATACATCGGGCAAATAAAATATAACACATTGAGTTCGTAAACATCATAAAGAAAACAAAAGGAAACAGGATTATAACCTAGAACGATTAAACAAAGATGTAAAATACGATTGGACACTCTACGGGAGATATAGTTTAAGGCTAATGGCATTTACATTTAAAGACGGGCTGGGTAATTATATCTGCGATACAAGTACATTTAAACAATATTAAAAAGGCCCAACAAATAATGGCTTTTAAAAGCGAGAACATCAAACTTTCTGAAGCCGGCCCTGTACGCGATTGCATGCATGAAAACCTGGCACAGTTTACGTATGTAAGCGCATTTCTTTAAGTTAGCGCAATCACTTCCTGTAGGTAATAAGTTACCTTCCAATCGGGCTGTAGGATTGCAAAGTAGCCTCGATTGGCGCGCTTTGGAGTGCATCACCAAAGCTTGAAGGATCAGTTGACGGATGTTGTGTCAGATTACAACGTTCGCTCCTAATTAATAATAAAAGAGCACGGCTACAAGTGTTAGCATGAAAATAAACGATACAGGCAAGAGAGCCAGATTTCCGAGTCACGTACTAAATTAAAATGATTAAGAAATTTAGATTTTTGAATAATATGATGAATCTTTTGTGTTCGTCAGTTATCACGTAAAAGCAGTTTTTAATTTTTCTAAGAATATGGCAGGTTTTCATCCAAGGCTCTTTTTTATTGTTGTATTCTTATAATTGAACCATAACGGTGCTTTTTACATGTATTAGCGGGCGCTGATGCTTCCACTATCATAAAATGTTTAGATTTGCTTCCCAGGTTCCGCGTATTAAGCGGTTGACCCTTTATCCCAACCAAGAACACCAACAGAAAAATCTGAAATGATGCGGCGTCTGTAAAAAATGATTGTATAAAACGAAACGGTAAATTTAAAACCTACTGTAATTTCACTTACGTTTTAAATAACAGTTTTTTCCAAAAACAAAAAAAAGATATAAAAAAATCGAAACCAAAACACCGGTAAAAACAGATATCAATTGACAACATAGCAGAGGAAATAAGGTGCAAACAATTGAAATTGAGTGGGGGCACTTTTAATCCTCCATCTTTGTCAGGCGTACTGGATTTTACCCTAGACATACAAAGCGCATATATCCTTAGCATGCTACTCCCCACAGAATATCTTTCATAACTTGAAACTGATTTGATGACGTCAGCCGTCCTTAAAAGAATTCCATAGTATTTTGTGTATCCTGCCGTTTAAATATACCTCCTTCAGAAATAGTTCTACAGTGGTGCTGCACACACCAGTTTACCAGTTTTCTAATGGAAAAGTTAGCATCAATAAAACGTGCTGATCTGCTGCACTCATGGCAGCTTTTATTGTCACTAACGACCCTCTTTCCATTCATATCATTAAGGCTATCTGATGCTTTCCTTTGCGCCATACAACTTGCTTAACAGGACAGATAAATCTGTTTCGTCCACATTAAATATTCTATCTGGGCCAAAATTATGTTTTCAATATTTTTTGCAACATTATTTAAAAAATTAATTAATTAATTAATTACATTAAAATTTTCTCTATTCAAATGAGATACCAGTTAAGCTGCGAGCGGAAAATAACTTATTATAGGATATTATTGTTAAATATATGTTTAATGCCCTTTATAATTTCCAAACAATAGGTCATTGTGCACATATTTTTCTTTATTAGTACATGAACTGACCTTTCATATCTCCCCTTGAACACTACGCCTTCCAAATTTCGTATTTACTATTATATCATTAACTGGCGGTTTTTGTTTTCTTCAAAAACTTTTGCAAAGTAGACCTAGGAACTTCTAAGTTTTTGGTCTAAATTGCCTGGTACACTATTTCTCTATCCCATTTTTTGCGGTGAGCTTATAAACCCAAAAAAGGAGGTAAAATAAATTACTGTTCCAATATGCGCACTCGAGCCAGATTTAATACACGCAGGTGGCCCATATTCCAGACCAATAATGGTAGATTTAATATGTTAAATATGTACATAGGTTCAAATTAAAAGAGAGAATTGTTGAAAAAGTAGTCGCCACTTCGCTTCTTAACCTCTTGGCAAAATCCGAAAGATGTATTGATCATTAAAATAAGATACATTCCTCAGTATCAAGCTCATCAATCTACCTTGAAAAAGTTTTAGACCCCATACGAAAACTTACAATCTCAATATTACACCAAGAATGTGAGAAATGATTGATACGGTAAACATATACAGTGTGGCTGTGTCTTGTTGGGGATGAACCTATTACAGGAGAGATTGCGCTCGTTGATTTATAGAAACTCTGAAGGCCAACCAATTCCTGTACCATATGGTGTAAAGTTTTCTTTTACTTTTTAGTATTTTTGCTGAAGTGAACATCGACGTGGCCGTATTCTATTTGCTTTTCCTTTAGCTTGCTACATCTACCGACAATTGTTTTTTGGTTTATTTTTACTTATATTGATCTCTTTAGTTGTTTATCTCTGGGAGCGTGTTCGATTTTATACGCCTTTTTTTTATTTATTAAATTTAATATTTCTGCCATCATTGAGGGTACGGATTTAATACTACACAAAAATAGTGAGAAAGATGGGATTTGCGAGAAGAAAACGTCCGTCAGTAAAAAACATACGAGGCTGAAAAAGCGTAAAGTTCATTAATAAGAGTAGAAAAAAGCCTTGAAAGCTTTTCCAGAATTATTTCCAAGTTTGAATGATGAAGATGATACCTCAAAAAGAAGAAAACAATATATCTATAGTGGCCTGTTTTTGCAAACAACGAAAGTGTATTGCATGAAGGAAAGTCGTTAAATAAGAAAAAATAAATTCGCCATTGTATATTTCTTAAGAATCATTTAACAAGATCAGTATACAAAGTACTGTACATGCTGGTGTATTTAGAATTGTTGACTTAACAACAAAAGTCCATGGCCAACCTTCATGCAAAAAACGAGTAATTGGATTATACGTATACAATTCAATGCTGAATTCCTATTAAGAAATTAGGTATCAAATAAATTGATAATAATTGTTTAAAGTGATAACCGTTCCCTTGAATACATGGGTAAGTCCTTCCTTAATCCCATCAATTACTTAGTGCAGAAGATGATAATTAGTTTTTATGGATAATCTTTACATTCCTTTCTTTTTCACAGCAGACCTAAAATAAAAGTTTATTTAATCATATGACAGTGTCACTAATCAGATTATTAATTGTTTTTTATTAATAATAAGCAATTGTTAAAGATTTATCTCAATCTCATGTACTTGAATTAAATGTCTATGGTTGATGAGACTGTATGCATTTATGCCCAGAAAAGCTCAGATCGACATCTGCAAATGATATTTCAGCTTTATACAACAGTAATTTTAGCTTGATATGAAAAAATGTCATCTGGTTATAGAATTTAATTAACTTACCTATATCTATCTATCTAATTTGAAAACTAAGCTACAATTGGTTTTTACAAACATTGATAACTCATTCTATACCCTTGAAGCAGTTGCATTAATTCAGTTAACGTATACCAATATGACATGTAATTTATTCAAAATTGTTTGGGTAATATGGTGCAACATGTCTTTGGGTGTATGCTGTATGACCATAAACACCTGTAAATGTCTAAATTTAAAATGAAACTATATCAATATCAGTTGAAAGGTGTCGTAACTATTCATCTAATGTAACTAAATTAAATGATTATGAAATCAGACAATGAGTATCCTTTTAAATAATTATTCAATTAATCCTGAGATTTTATAAGTTTTCTTTCTTGTTGGGAATGTTACTCTCCGTTGTTATTTGAAGTGAATGGCTTTGAATTCATGTTCAAATAACATGAAAAACGTATCAGTCCTGAAACGAAATCGCTTTAAGTTAAGGCATCCTAAGTTATTCGTGTTCGTTACTTTATAAAAGTTGATACAGCCTAACATTCCCTGGAGTTTGCTTTAGACGATAATCGCAGCCTCCCACACTTAACGACTACAATAAAAATTCCTCGTTCACTCGCGTCATTAAAGCGCAAAGTTACAACACCCCCTTTGATCCAGAAAAACCTCTGTGTATTCTTAAATAAATGTTTGTCATTTCCAAAGTGATCAAAGAGCAATTCAGATCGAATTCAAACAACCGGATTTGGAGAAAATCGCTGTCCATAATTGTTCGCATTCGTTTCAACACGAGCTTCGAAAGCACTCCAGCATGTGCACATCTTAAATTCAAGTGTTACCAAAGACTCTGAAATAGACTAGTCTTTCGGAAAGTCTACCACATCGATGTGCCCCCTCAAGGTCTTGCAGATTCTAGTATCCCCATTCAAATATATGAGGTATTTTATTTTTAATTAAACGTGTACCAGAATTGTGTTCAGACTTAAAGGTAATATAAAGTAGTAGGAATCGTGGTTCTCTTAAGAGCTGTTATGGTTCTTTCATTTTCAAATTTTACCTGTGGCTCCCTTCAGAACCTCCGTGTCTCCTTTGAAAACCACTGCTATAAACCGTTTCTGAAATACATAGCTATATAAAGAGATAGTAGGTTTTGATTAGTCCGCGAGGCTGCGAAATATCGTACGTATTGGGTTTTTAAATAATTCGTTGTTAATAGGTAGACAATGAAGTCTCACAGTGCAATAAAACCAAGTTAGGTTACACATTGTTTATGAATATTTAAACAATCAGTCAGATTCAAAGTGTTTTTTACGGACAGAGTAACTGAGGTTCAGGTAGTAAAGCATGGGTACCATAATATTGTTTTACTTCGTACTATTTCTTCAAATCCAACTTACATACATTCAATATAGTTTCTTTTCCATGTTTCGGTGTCTAAGTGAAGGTGTACAAGTTATATTTGCTTGTTTCTTTTAGTAAACGTGTGCCATTTCTTCTGTCTTATGCGAGCTCTACTGCTTCTTTCCAATTCGTCTATTTGTCCTTCAATATCTCAACTGGTTTTCCTATTCTTCTTTTTTCTGTTTGTCTCGGCTTTGAAACTTTTTCTTTTGTCTGCTAGGATCCGTTCTCTTGAGATGTCCAGACTAGCTAAGTTGTATCTGCTGCATTTTTTCTAGTAACTTCTGCACTTTTTGCTTTCTTCTTCTTTCTTCATTTCCGATTCTCTCCGTAATAGTTAGTGGTGAAATATCTATATTCTTCTACCTGTTTGCCTGTAATAAGATTAGATAATCGACCAGTGCACACTCTGGTATAGGCTGCAACTATCTGTATCATACGTTTAGTTCTTTTATTCTTTGTCGACATTTCTTTATTACATCGTCCATGCGCAACACCTATTGTAAATGGTTCAGTGTTCCTCTCGTTGTAATACTTTTTAACTTGTTAGACTCTTCTGATCTTTCATTCCAGGTATTTAAATTAATTTCCTCCAGGCTTGTACGTAGTTCTTTTCTATTTGCTGTGTCAACGGCATTTTAGCGGTCTACATAACACTTTCATACTTCTTGTCTGTGCTGCATTTTTTTTTTCAGTAAGTTGTCTTATGGTGTGGATGTGACTCTGTTTTCTACCATGCCTGAAACCACTCTGAGCATAGCACAAAAATCCTTCTGTTTGTTTTCTTACTTTAATATCTAATACCCTATCATAAATATTACCTGGGACACTGTAAAATGGTACTTCTGTTCAGCCCCTTAGTTGGGTACTACACTGAAATAAGTCGTTAGTTGACTCCTCGCGTGGTTACTTTAAATTTGAGCAAAACATATATCGGGTGACCGGTTTTAAAACCGAACATTGCAAGTTTTTAGTGTTTAGTAAGCGTAATTGATGACTAAGGGCTCCTACCTTAACGGCAAACCAGAACGGCGCCTGAATATATTCAAATCGTGCTCGAATTACACACCTTTTATTCGCCAACGAAACCCATTCTTTGCGTTTGCAAACACTTCTGACAGTTGAACGCAACTCTATCACGTTGACCCGAAAACATTTTACTTACAACTTTCTGTTACGTACCCTTGAATTCAGCACATCTTAAATCGCGTTATTGACCTTGGGAGGTACTATGCGTGATACGGGAAATCCCTTATGGCAGATAAGTTCTCGCACGGACTGCAGAGGAGGCGCCTCATATAATGGACGCTTCTAATACGCTATTGAATATACCACAAAATTGTGTACTCACCTGTACACCCCGAAAGTGCGTGTTCGTATACGCAAACGCTTTTTTGTTGTACTTTAACTTTGTGTGCAGTAATTATTTTTTGCTGGCGTCTAGCCACTTGTATTTAACTTATATCGCCTTGGAAAATTCGAGCAATATACTTTGAAGTCGCAAACACGTGCAGCCATCAACACGGGCTGCATGTGACTGCCTTCTTCTTTTTCAAATCTGTACTAGTTGAAACTTCCCCTATGCGTGAGCAGGCTTGGTAGCGTATTTCTCGTTGCGCCCACGAATTCCGTTTCACGATGCGTTCATTATACAGGACCTGCTTTGTGATCATTTATAATTCTAAAATATGACTTCAATGCAACTCACAAGAAAATACAAATAAAAATGCAAAGTGGCTTGGACTTTAACTGTGCAAACAAATACAACAGACGAGAGATGAGGAAGTGCGTTTAACTGAGGGGTGATATTTCTCTTAGTTTTCTTATTCTTACTTATATCATCTTTTTTGTAGGCATTTTGTAATATTTCCATGTTATTTGGAATATTTTTGTAACTGCGAGTAACCCACTTTTTCCATGTGTTTTATAATTTCCCAGCGGCGCACGAACTACTGTAATTATGGGGGGGGGGGGGCAAATTTTTTTTTCTGAGGGTTTTAACATAACTAAGCGTTATGTTCGACTGTTTCATAAACACTTTATTATAGTATTATTAGCGGTAAAAAAGTGCCACTTTACTCCATGGAGTAAAGTAAAATGGCCGACTGTCAATGTCCAATAGTTATTAACAAAATAAATGTCATTTTATTCAAATCAAGGAAGCGTGTCTTCTCGTTCAGAAAAAGTGGTTTTCGAAGTGATGTATGTCTGTCAGTTCGTAAGCCTGACAGTTTATTAGTCTGTATGTGTCCTCTCTACAGGCCAGATGGTTTAATTGATCGTCCTCAAAATTTTTATCTGTTTTTAATATAAATTTGGAGATCCCAGTTATTTTTGGTTAAAATCGGGTAACCGGAAATAGTACTTTACTCTTATTTTTTGATGTTTTCCCGGAAAATTAATAATAATTATCCGACACCCTGAAGTATATTGATATCTACCCCCCCCCCCCCCCCGAAGACCAAGAAGAAGATAAAAATTAAATTTTATAGAACAAGATGGCATATTGTGTAATTATTTTAAGTATAACAGTTTTTCAAAAAATGGCAAAATAAACGTTTTACAGGCAGTAAAAGAAAGCCGTGTGGTGACCACACTTTACTTTTTCATATGGAAATGCAATCTAGAGAAATCATTAACAACAAACATTGTCACTAGATTGCATTGTGTTGGTATATAAACTTGTGGTTATTATTTTTGCAATGAGGTTAGGTTTCATGTTGATTGGTTGACACCGTAATTATTTTAAATCATAGTTTTGGCTATGATAAATTGAAATTATCCCTAGTGTAATACTTATCTAATTAGTTAAAACCACATTTTTAAATCACATTTCAAGTTTATAATAGCCTGAGCTATAGTCTGTTCAATAAACATAAGACACAAAGTGGCCTTTGATTTTCAAAATTTCATGGTGTACTTCCAAAAAGTTATCTTTGTCTACAAGTGTAGTTCCAAAAAGTTACTAAAACAAATAGACTAAGGGGGTGACATTTACTTCCCATCTGTCATAAATGTTATGAATAACTACTTTTAAGGATATTACTATCGACGTAACGTTTATTAATATGTTTTTTTATTACATTTTATATAACTTTAGGTGGGAATTTCTAGAAAAATATCTACTTTAACATTGACAATGAGAAATATGGATTGTCATTTTTAAAATCAAAACTGCCTGTAAACAGGTGTGGAAACATTTGCAAAACAAAATAAAGAATCCTTAGCACAAAAATTATATGCACATCCCAACTTGTGTTTACTGAATGCCCTATACAATTTAAAATAATAAAATGTCAACCTGCCGACATGAAACCTAACCACACCGCAAAAATAATAACCACAAGTTTATGTACCAACACAATGCAGCCTAGAATTTCGGCATTTGCATTTTCATATGAAAGAAAAAAGGACTATTTCGAATTCTCTAATGTCGACCTATAACTAAAGACGTGTTTAACAAATTCTACGTGTTTTATTTCTGCTTCAACTAGAATAGAACAACAATTTTTTAAAACCTCATAGACTATATTGGGGGGGCAAATTACACTATTTGACCCCCCGATATATTCTATGAGGGGGCGACCGCCCCCCTTGCCCCCCCTGTTCCTGCGCCCCTGCGACATTTCCTTTATAATAATATTGTCTGGTCCTGCCACCTTGCCAATTGTTATCTTCTGGACTACCTACCATACTACTTCTGCCAATTCAATTTGTTCTGCATTCAAATTTAAAGAAAACGTAATAAACTGAAAATTCACCAATAAAAAATTTAATTGAATATATTATGGTGTGGTATAGTAGCTTCAATAATGTATCTAAAATAAAATTTCTATGAGAATGCATTGTTTGTTGCGTGTTTATCAACTTCGTACGTGATACATATTTTTTAGCTCAAGTTTAATTAAAATTCTAAAATTACGTAACTCTATTTTTTTATTACAAAATAAATGACTACTTCCTTCATATTCACAAAATTGTTGGCTTTTCAGTGAAAACATGGAAATTTGCACATTTCCGTCATCGCAACTAAGAGTAGTAGTTTGATTTGTCGATATTCTTGATCCGCACACTTCGATAATGAAATAATGGTGCTTCACCGTTTTACACTTATCACTTCGTTATTCAATATAGCTTCACAAATTATGACGTTTAGACTTACCGGTTTCAAAAGACAAAGTTGTTTTAATTTAAGTAAAGACATCGGTTACGTACTATGCGAAGCGAACCAGAATGTAGATCATTTGTAACGTTTAGAGTCCTGTATAAAACTGTGTAACGTTGCGACTGAACTGCAGTATAGTGGATTAGTGAATAAGCTCATTTTCAGGTGATTGCGTTATTCGGCGGTCTTATAATGTAGTCTTTGGTATTAGCTACATTATAGGATACTCTAATAAATCTCTCCTTTTTCCCAGACGGTAATTTTTAAAGGGTAGCTATGAAGTATGCCGTGTTTTCCAGTCTGCGAGTTCCAGACGCGTCTTTGTGCACGGACTTGTAATAATCGGCCATGATAATGACCGATCATCACCCCTGACTGAGCTCGCCCTTTTAAAGCGCTATGGAAACCTCCATGACCTATTTCTGTTGTTGGGGTGGGTTGTGTAAAACCCATAATGCCAGCGGTATCGCTGAAATTTTGATGCGGCAGTCACTTCCAGTAATTAGCAGGTTAATCCCCAGGAAATTGGCGTAAATACTGGAATTTGAGGCGTATTTCCATCTTTTCAATATTTTATAGATATCAGCAATTTTAAGCCCCAGGGGAAAAACCTGTTTCGAGCTAATACGTGAATGTGATAAATCTAGTATCGAGTGAATGGATGGGAGTGCAAATGGACTTCCTATACATTTTTATTTTATGCTGTAATATTTCTATGATTTGGAAATAGCGAAGGGTGCGATAGCATTCCAACTACAACACAATGAAAGTCTCTAAATCAGCAGAATTTTGGTATCCTGATAATTTTTCATAAATTATGAACAGTTTATTTATTTAGTTGACTATTCAACTCACTTGTGATCTATCAAAAACTGTCCAATAAAAATACAAGATTTGACGTCTTTGAGCCAATAAAAATGAACTATATTGACAATTTTCACTAGTGAAAATAATCGGCAATTTTCACTAGTGGTATAGTGAATATTTTTTGACAATTTTCACTAGTAAAAATAATCGACAATTTTCACTAGTGGTATAGTGACATAACTTTGACTACTCATGGTATTATAAGTGATTATGTATCAGAAACCCAAGTCTGTCTAATCATTTGTATTGTCTTCATTGAGTAAGTAGCAACTGGACCAGACTAAAATATTAAAAGAGCATGGATTCTGTTCATAGAATTAATGCGGGAGCTTCATCACTGCATTGTTTCTTGTTTAAAAATTTCATCCTTCAATACATTTGCTTAAAACTAAATACCGTACAAGGGTAAATTGTCACTGTGCATAAATTCGTAAAGAACAGTAGAGCTAATAACTAATATGGAATTAATACTCTGTTACAATAGAAACCCCGTTTGCGTAAGGTAACAAGCTTAAAGACGGTTCAGTAGCTCAGCGTGAGGGGGGGGGGGGTTGATTGTAGATTGTATTTGTTGCAACTTGAAAGATAAGGGAACAAATTCGTGTTGCCAGCCAATTGATGTCACTATGTTGAGAAATGACATGGTTAAGATTTTTTTCGTAATAAAACCATTGTTTCTCTTGGTGTATTTTATATTTGAATTTTATACTTATATTTATATTTATATTTTATATTCATATTTTTTTATTCATATTTTATATTCATATTTTATATTTATATTTTTATTAAAAAATACACATTAGCAAATATATTGGGATAACAACGCGCGCTTCTAGAATTAACATTATCGAGATGTTAAGAGTACGAAGTCTATTGAGTTTATAGGCTATAAAAACGCTCTTATGAAATTACAACACGGGAAGCTCTTCGAAATTATGGACACTCTAAACTTGGATAAACAAAGCATTAAATGGAAAGCGTAACAATAAACTTCTGAACAATACACGAAGTATAGGATTGGAAAATGTGATGTTTGTTAATTTTTAATTACCTCGCCTAAAAGACGAAGGAAGTATTGTAATCGCGAAAAAATCACTTCCCAAGATTTCTTCAGATCTATACGTTTTAGAGTTGATGACGAAAAACGGTTTTTTTTCAATTCCGTCTGTCTGTGTGTCTGTCTGTTTTGTCTATTTGTTGGAGGAAGACGATATTTTGCATGCAGATTGTATGTCTACCGGGCATAAAACCTAGAAAATGTCGGTCAAATATATACAGGGTGAGCACCTTTACAAAATAATATTTTGTTTATTTTTGCTTTAACTGAGAAATAGATAAAAGTAATAATTTTCACATAGCTCAGGCTTTATCATCGGCGAAAATGAGATATAATAGATACAGTGTAAACATCGCAAATGAGACAGTAGTATGGTGTCTTTATAACGCAGCAGAAACTCGTACAATTAGAGTACTGTCGTGGCGCAGTGTTCAACAGCCGCAAGCGGCGGACCCAAGCGGCGGACTAAAAATTGAACTCGAAATATTAGTCTCATTCGCATGGAATCCGGAAGTTCGAATCCCAGCGGACTACATTTTTTTAGGAAGTTTAGTGTAAACCAGATTTTTCTATTTAATTAAAATTCTGAAGCGATTTAATGAGTTTCTATATGTGACTGTTCGAGACATGACAATAGTCTACTCCTGGCAGAAAGTATAAAACACATTTTAATCGATCCAATGATGTTAGTCAATCAGACGGATTAGAAATAAATGTTTATTCATTAATTCCTTTATAATCTGTAACCTTTTTCTATTATTTTGGAATTAATAATCATATTATGAAGTAGTAAGACATAAGAAAAAAATAGTTGAACAAGGCAAAATTAATGAATAGATAGTAAAGGAAGGATGCCTAAGTACTGCATATTTCTCAGTTGTTTATATAGTTTTGAACCTTGGATGGTTGCTGATAAACCATGCAGAAGTACAAAACAATTGCGAATTACCTGCACAAGCGAAGAGATTGCTTGCATAGCAAAGAAGTGAACGCTTAAGGCTCTTGGCCATATGGAATTCAGGGAGGTAGACTATAAGCTTCATTGATCAAGAGAATCCGACCTATACGAGAAAGTGCTAGAAAAAAATGAACAGTACATTGAAATAGCATTAAAAGAATCTGTTGTGAACCCGTACCTTCTCTTAAAATTTGATCGATTTATATTGATAAACGAAGTTAGTTAACTTAGTATTTAATATTGCAGATCTAAGAATTTACACTCTAAGTAAAAGCGAACTGCAATATAAGCACGTCAAATTTGCACAAGCTGAGCAGGCGAAAGATTTATTAGCAATTAGCCTAGATAAACGTGATACAGTGTAAATTCATTGTTCTACATGTTGACTTTGAAACAAGTCTTACTTCTGCTATAATTCCTTGCTGCAGAAACTTTGCATCAGTTTTGCTTCCTTGCTTAAACTTGCTGCTCCAGACTGATTGCTGTTCTGCATCTCTTTAGTCTCATTAAAAATTCAATTCCGGTTCGTTAGAAAAGAAAAACAAGGAGCTAAATTCGAAAAACTAATACTTCTATTCTAGTGCTAATTAATATCAGGAACGGCCTCCCTTGTAGCTCTAGCAATCGGAGTAGCACACTTATAGTTACTTAGTAACTCTAACGGCCGAATCGGGCAAAGTCAATATGAAGTTGAGCCTTACCAAAATCGTGGGGAGCTGACGTCGTCTTATCAAAATACTGGTTAACTTTGCTCTTAAGTGAACCTAGGGAGGGTTGGAATCGAACTTCATTACTGGATTCTTTGTATTTCCTTTACAATTCTTACTATTTCCGGTGTCGGAGAAGCCCCTTTCATCATCTGAATTTCTTACGCTCGCTTCACCCGATAGGTGAATTGTGGAATTGAAACCCAAAAGTAGAAACCAGGCGAACTGGAAGAATTAATCACAGTTGGCTAGTCTCGTTGCCAGGAAATTCCGCGAATAAAAGTACATCAAAATATGTAAATTGGAAACTCTAGATTCTAAGATTGAATTAAGCAAATCAAAGCTGTGATTGCATGAGAGGTAACAGCCATCGTTTAATTCCTGTTGGGCTTCATACGCTGCTGAGTTCTGTAATAGCAAGCAAACCCTGGCGGCTGATTAATTATTTCTTGAAGCATTTACTCATGCAAAAAAGAAATCTGCAGAGCACGAGAGAATTCAGTTGCGAAAAGCGAAACTCAAACTTTGTCTTTGAAAAGCCAAAGTTTGCATTTCGTAACATCAAAATTGGGGAAAATTAAGGTGCGAGGAGAATGTAATTTGCTTCAGTTGCTCATTTACTTTTTCTCCAATTTGAAGGCAATTTTTAAATGTTAACATGCACCGTAGCGGTTCTATATTATTTAAAGTTTACTAAATCTTCTGAATACACTTCAATTGGTCTGCACCCAATTTTAACTATCGTCTAAAGCTGTACTCATAAGACGGACACATTTATAACTACTTATAAGGCAATTGTGTTATTGATCTGTTAATTTTCTGTACTTGCTGTTGTTTATTAGGTGAAAATATACATCGTGTTCAATATCCCCCAAGAATGGAAAATGGTTATCACAATCAACTTTATTTAATGCTGTGGATACGCACATAACGCGTAATGTATTTACAGTGATTCTTTGTTGCCGCTTAATGCTCTAATAAGCGGAAGCACAAAAAGGAACTAATGATAATATTGCAACATTCTAATATAAACAGGATAGCGAGCTGTGAATACCCAAAATAGTCTGTAATCAATAGCATTCAATGGGCCAGCGGAGCTACTCCGGAGGCGCGGTAGGTTAACACTAAAATGACCAAAAGCAAATTAGGTCGCCACCAACTTGCTTGCTCAAGAACTCCCGAATCAAAGTTGGAAGAGCTGGTAATCGCAACTGACATTGAAAATATCTCAAAAATAAGTTTGACGCAAGCTGTTTGATAAGCTGTAACCTGTTATAGAAAGAAATAAACATAAATACTGCGCAATTAACGTGTCATTTATTACTAACAGATTCAGACAAATAATTCCAGAGGGCAGTTCCTCGTACCGAAATAAAATATTGAATCTATGATATCTAAAGAGAAGGGCGTAAGTAATTGAGGCAAACTCACGACTTGTACATGCAGCGTTTACAGCATAACGTACTCTTACTCAAATGTAAGCTTATCGCACAAATAAACAAAGCACAAGATACATTGGAAAAGCATAAATCCATAATACATACAACTACATCAATAAATGGTAAATCCGGCATAAACGGGAAAATTTAAATATATTCAGTTCATAAACTTCTTCACTCCAATACATTCTGAAATGTAGTTAGAGTAAAGCTAGGTTTGTAGCTTGTTTGTTGAATCCAACGATGACCGAAGAAGCTAATGCAGCTTCAATCTCGTATAGGTGCTGAATGGGACGCTACCAACGTAGGCGAAAAAAACAGACTACGCGAACGAAGTAAAAATGGGGCCAAAATATATAAACTAGCAAGCACTGAAACAATATGAGGCGATTAGCATACCAACACGAAATGCATTTGGAAAAACACACTTCAAGTGTAAATCGGCTTAGCGACCCATTTTCAGTCCCAAGTAGAATAATAAGGAAAAACCACATAAAATAAAATGAAAAACTTTGCAAAATAGAGTAAACAGTGGTTATAATTCAATATAATTCGCCCAGAAAGCTAAGACATTACGATATAGCACGCGCAGATTCCACTAGATATCCAAATAATGTAATAACAGTATGACCTTACAAGTAAAGTCACACATGTGGGACAAGAGACTGTGCCTACTACAGTAAACTCGTTTCAATAAATGGGCTGAAAATTCCTAACGGCGTATGAGCATACAGGCTGTTTCCTAAAAAACGCCGCAACCCATAACTCCATTGTTTTAAATTTTAGACCCAACAAACTATATTGACATCGCCCGTTCGTAAATATCTTTCAACTGTTTTGAGCAACGATGTTCAACTTTTTTATTTTAAATGGAACACCCTGTATATTTTTATATATTTGGATTCAGGATGAAATTCTGCATGCAGTAGTATGCTTCATTTGTTTTTTTGGGCACTTAGAAATGTTTAAAATAATTTTTTAATATTGCATGTAAAGGGTCGTACAGTACCATAAAATTTTCAAGTGTGCCGTGGAAAACAATCAGAATGTTGAAATATTTTATCTAACACGTCCAGAAAACGGTGAAATTCTGAGGCTTGTCGCGAAATACCTCCTAATTTGATATTGAATGCGACCAATGGAGTAACTAGAAGATGTCAGTTGTGTGTTCAACATGGTGGCGGTCAGTTTGAGCAATACTTGTAGTTACGTTTTGTAGTTTTGTTTAAATTTGTTTCCAATAAAATATTTCAACATTCTGATTGTTTTCCACGGCACACTTGAAAATTTTATGGTACTGTACGACTGTCTACATGCAATATTAAAAAATTATTTTAAACATTTCTAAGTGTCCAAAAAACAAATGAAGCATACTACTGCATGCAGAATTTCATCCTGAATCCAAATATATAAAAATATACAGGGTGTTCTATTTAAAATAAAAAAGTTGAACATCGTTGCTCAAAACAGTTGAAAGATATTTACGAACGGGCGATGTCAAAAGGTAGCTCTTGTCTTGCCATTTAAGAATATATATATAGTTTGTTGGGTCTAAAATTTAAAACAACGGAGTTATGGGTTGCGGCGTTTTTTAGGAAACAGCCAGTATAGTAACTCTTTTTTTTCCTTCGTTGAATAAGGGGCTGTTGTTTGAATAGGAGGAGCACCATACTACTCGTTCAATAACAAAGTTGCAATACTGTTATGTTTTCACTTTACTCAAACGATGTTATTGTCGCTTCCAATGACGCAGTCATGTGCCCCGCGATCTTGTTTTTTCATTTTGTTTGTACCTTTTATAATACATTTTTTCGTCCGCTTTTCTCGTACCGTTCCGATAGCTCCAATACCTATCTTCTCAAAATTTATTTAAAAAACTGAGGATTTTTTGTCCTGTAGGAATGTTGCAAAATTTATAACGACGGATTCTCCTAAACCAATTTTTCTAGGTTTATTTTTAGAAACTTTTCGACCTTGGTAAATATCAAAATTTCTACAGTATTCTGGGAGAAGTGCAAGCTTTAAAACCAGAGCGTATCGGTTTTCGTCGGATGAACTGTTTTCAACCATTTCTGCCAAAATCTGAAATCATGCTTTCATCAGTTGATACACACGTGCTTATAGGTGTATATATTGTACAGGTGCTATTTAACTTACCGAGCAAAGGACGCAATTTATATATCTTGTCGTTTTCAGCCAAGTGGCTGTTGTCAGCGGCATGAATAAATCGAAAGATTTCTACAAATCAAGAACATTGTGAGCTTCCTTACGGCCTTTCCCAATACATTCTTCGTCTTGGAACTGTAGTGTAACCACTAAGGCATAATATCGCTATAAAAGCGTGATTTTTATCGCTACCTAATACTGATCGATAATTTTTTGTAGACGCATACATGACTGTGAATTTTACTAACAGATCAACTAGATCACGGCTGAAAAATAATTCCAACAAACTCTAAAGGATTACTTTCACTGAACGAAGTCAAAATAGGCAGTCTTACATCAGTGGCGGTGATATGCATAAGCGGGAATAAGTCTTGCTTAGGGGCCTGGGCCCTATAGGGGGCCCGATAAGTTCTGTATTCGCTTATTAAATATCTCGATATCTTCTACTTCATTTGGGTATAGATTGCTAGCACTGCAACCTCAGTCCCCACTCTCAGTTATCAGTCATCAGTGATCAGACTCGATTTGATACATTATATCTAGAGATCCAAAAAAAAAACTATTCCTCAGCGGGCTGTGGAAATTCAACGTATGAATAATATGTTGGTGACACTGTACGTCAATGTCAAATTCGAGGTTAGCAGGTTAGGATTTGTGTCATTTTGTGTCATAACTGACGGAAAACCTAACCTTTAAGAAAAGAAATTGAATAACATTGAAACAATGCCGTGATTATTAAGATTAACTTTTGTTTTAGTAAGTTTAATTTTTCAAGGTTAATTACATTGACTCTGTGTAATCATCATCATTACTGCATGCAAAGCATGAATTTAAGTCACAATTCTCAAACACCGATGAAGGTCACGAGTCTGTATGTGGAATCGCCTTTGTGATTCGACATTCTGAAACGAATAATTAAAAATGTAATAATACGAAATTTTTGCATTACATATACCTAGGGTTGCAATACGTCCCGGTTTCCCGGGATTGTCCCGTTTCTTGGTGGTTTTTCCTAATGTCCCAAAAAAAGGCACCGGGACGGCAATTTGTCCCGCTTTCCAAACTCTACTTACAAAATATCAATTTGACTCAATTTTTATTCAGAAATTGATAATTTAATTTACAGTGATAACTTGTAACATAACTTATAGCTGTGAATTTGATATTTACTACACACTATTTAAAGTCTTAAAGTGGCAACGCAGCGCAGTCCATGGTTAACAATACTCCTACGTCCTATGCCTACCAAGGATAGGACTGTTGATATTTTTAGATTGTGTGAATATGTACTGTCTATTCCACAGAACAATACCTAATTCCTTCTCTATTCTCTCTTCCTTCCCATAATACCAACATTGAGCGAATATTTTCGCTAATGGTTATCCAATGGACAGATGAATGAAATTGTCTACAATCATCAACGATGGAGGCTATTCTTCAAACAATGATACATTTTGAAATAAATTGTAATGCATTTTATAAGTAGGTAAGTTCTGGTTAACACAGAGTTACACAAATTGGCAAAAGCTTCTGCAAAGTTCAAGTGGTATAATAATAATGTAGTGGAGCCATAAATCGCAATAACTCGTTGTCAACAGTTAGCGTAAGAATTCCAAAGAAAGGAAGCTCGACTATAAAATAAACAGTGCCTGTCCGAAATGAATATTTGTGAAATGCAAGCAGTTAGCTTAAGTACCATTAGAAAACTTTCTAGCAAACGGATGCACGCAGTTAAAAAGGTGATTTGTGCGCGGAATTCAATGGAGAGAAATTATTCAACGTCCCTCGAACTAAAAGGGTTTCTTAAAATACACTTTCCTAAATCAGAAGCGAAAGTGAAGTCACAATACAAAACTGCAGCTGTAAAAATCTAGTGAATTTCAAGTGTGTCATAAACTCATAAAACCCAACCGTTGCGTCCCAAGTGAAAGTGAACGCATCCTCCGTTTTGTGAATACAATACCATTGTTGTCACTAGAATAGAAAATCCTTTTTGTATATTGTGTAAATTGTGTAACATGGGTATATAAACCAGAGCGATGGGGTTGAACAGGATCATTGCGTACTAGGTCTTAGCCCAACAACCACTCTGGTCGTCTGGCACATGTCGGGTCAGATTCCCACATGTTTAATATTAATCTCATACATACTGAAGCATTCATTTTGGGATGTTTCAGGAGCTAAGTGTCAGATCCACAAACGTTCACATGTATGCTGATTAAAAAGACCTATTCGATCCACACTTGTAATAGTATAGTAGCAAATCCGTAACCAGTTAATTTATGTCTGTAATCCGTTGCGTAAATAAAGAATATTAAAAGTGGTGGAGTTATTCGTGTGTGTAATTTCTAACAAACACCGTAACCAACCCACTTTATTGGTGACCCCTGATAACGAATATCAGCAGTGTTTTCGCCGGGTAAACCCACCTTATTGGTGACCCCGGACTAAGAACATCGTAAAACAAACAATCGCGCAAACAGCGTAAATTAAACTAAATTGGTGATTAAAAACTCTCGTTCGCGACCGGGTAATCGGTAAACAGCGAATTAAAATTAAGTGAAGTCCGCTACGACATTTCACGATGGAAACAGAAGGCAACATATCTGTCACTACCAACAGCGAATCAACAACCAGTTCAATCGACAGAACTAACATCAGAGTACCTCCATTTTGGCCAACAAAACCTGCACTGTGGTTCGTACAGCTAGAAGGACAGTTTGCCCTCAACAACATTACGCGAGATACCACCAAATATTATTACGTAAGTGCTAATCTAGACAATAAATATGCCCAAGAAGTCGAAGACATCCTCACCAACCCGCCACGTCAAGACATGTACGAGACGCTCAAACAGGCTCTAATTAAGCGCCTATCCACTTCTCGCGAGCAGAAGATAAAACAACTTCTAGAGCACGAGGAAATAGGCGATCGCACACCGTCGCAATTTTTGAGGCATCTCACGAATTTAGCAGACGGCGAGGTACCAGAGAACTTCATACGTACATTATGGATCGGGCGACTTCCAGATAGCATGCAGGCTATCCTGATGACGCAAGCAAGCAGCAATCTCCAAGCTGTGTCCACCTTGGCAGACAAAATTGCTGAAATCACCCCCAGGACGTTCCAGGTGGCAACCACTGTTTCTCGCGGCGACGACGAGAAAATCAATCAGCTGTGCAAGCAAGTTGCTGACTTATCCCAGCAAGTTGCACGGATGAGCCGGGAAAAACAGCCGCGAAGCAATAGCACACAACGGTACCGTTCCAGGTCGCAATCTTCGTCGCGAATCTGTTGGTACCACCGCCGATTTAAAGACAATGCAACGAAATGCACTCAACCGTGCCACTACCAAAAAAACGATCAGGGGAGTTCGTAAACGCGGCACATGACTCCTTGTCTAACAATCGCCGCCTTTTTCTAACGGACGTGTCAACTAAATGGCTTTTCCTGATTGACACAGGGGCGGATTTGTGTGTATTGCCGAGAACATTTATAAAAGAACCGCGTGCGCGTACCGAGTACGAACTTAGCGCGGTAAACAACTCGGTAATTAGTACATATGGACATATAGTGTTAAACTTAGATTTTAAGCTGAGGCGAACATTTTCGTGGAAATTTGTCGTCGCAGACATCGACAAGCCGATAATTGGCGCAGACTTTCTCAGCCACTTCGGTTTACTTGTTGATATTAGAAACAAGCGCCTAATAGACAATGTAACCCAGCTGAAAGCAATCGGTGTAGTGCGGGAGTGTGTATCGCCACAAATAAAAACAATTTCCGGCGACTCGGCTTTCCATAAGCTTCTAGGGAAGTTCCCGGACATCGCGCGTCCGTCAGTTCTGCCTAAGAAAATAAAACATGCCACTACACATCGAATAATTACGTCAGCTGGACCTCCTGTCACGTGCAGGCCTAGAAGACTCCCACCGGATAGGTTACATGCAGCTAAGAAAGAGTTCCAGTTTATGCTCGATCAAGGAATAGCTCGCCCATCCAAAAGTAATTAGTCTGCAGCCCTTCATCTAGCGCCCAAGAAAGACAATGGATGGCGTCCTTGCGGAGATTATAGAGCACTAAACGCGAGAACTCTGGCGGACTGCTATCCTGTGCCACACATCGAGGATTTCGCACACAATCTTTTTGGTTGCAAGATCTTCTCAACAATCGATCTGGTAAGAGCCTTCAACCAAATCCCAGTCCACAGCGACGATATCTGCAAGACAGCGATTACAACTCCATTCGGAATGTACGAATTTCCATTTATGAGTTTTGGTTTAAAGAATGCTGCCCAGACGTTCCAGCGTTTTATAGATGAGGTTACCAGAGGACTCGACTTTTGCTACGCATTCATTGACGACCTACTGGTAGCTTCCACATCAGAGGAACAGCACCTGGAGCACCTCAGCCAACTCTTCAGCAGGCTCAGCGAGTATGGAGTACTGATCAACTCGGCAAAATGCAACCTTGGCAAGCCCAGCGTCAACTTCCTTGGGTACTCCATTTCACAAGAAGGAATTAAACCCCCAGAAGACCGCATCGAGGCTATTAAGCAAGTGCCCAAGCCCAAGACAATTAAAGAGCTGCGCCGTTTCTTAGGAATGCTGAACTTCTACAGAAGGTTCCTTCCTAACGCAGCAGAAGTCTTGGCTCCGATGAATAAACACCTGCAAGGACCCAAAGTAAAGCCAAAAACGGAAATCCAATGGAACCCAGAGTCGGAAGAAGCTTTCTCACGCTCCAAAACAATACTAGCAAACGCTACCCTCCTGGCGCATCCAGCACCTGCAGTTCCAACATCAGTCATGGTTGATGCATCTGATGTCGCCATGGGAGCTGTGCTACAACAGCATGTGGACGGAGCATGGCAGCCCTTAGCGTTTTTCTCCAAAAAGCTAAACGCTGCCCAGAAGAAATACAGCGCCTACGATCGAGAGCTACTGGCAGCTTATTCGGCTGTGAAGCGCTTCCGCTACTTTGTAGAAGGCCGAAAGTTCACGCTCTACACCGACCACAAGCCATTAATATACGCGTTTCAACAAGAGCCAGAACGCGCCTCGCCCAGACAATTCCGTCACCTGGACTTTATTGGACAGTTCACGACGGATATTCGTCATGTCGCTGGAAGCGACAACATTCCCGCGGATACATTATCACGTGTGTCTGTTGCAGGTTGTTCAGCAGCTTTTCCAGGCAGCCCAATTAACTACAAAGCGCTGGAAAAAGCGCAAGAATCGGATGCCGAGCTGAAGACATTCCTACACCCTGAGGCCGTGCTAGACTTGAAGAAGGTCTACTTCCCGGATCAGGATGCGGATGTCTACTGCGATTCGACTACGGGGACACTACGCCCTTTTGTCACGAAGCAGTTTCGACGCCCGGTGTTCGACGCCCTCCACAACCTCTCTCACCCCGGAATTCGAGCCACGACGCAGCTCGTCTCCTCCAGGTTTGTATGGCCTTCCATACGCAAGGACTGCAGCCTTTGGAGCAAGACGTGCATCCCATGTCAGCGCTCGAAGATCACCAGGCACGTAGCAGCACCAGTGGGAAACTTCTCCACGCCCTCCTCCAGGTTTGAGCACGTGCATCTCGACCTTGTTGGGCCACTTCCTTCATCGCTAGGCAATACGTACTGCCTGACATGCATCGATCGCTACTCCCGATGGCCTGAGGCCATACCAATCCCTGACATCACGGCTGAAACGGTGGCCAGAGCCTTCTTCAGTAGCTGGATAGCTAGATTTGGAGTGCCACTGCGGATCACAACGGACCGCGGCCGGCAGTTCACCTCCAATCTGTTCAAGGAATTAGCCAACCTTTTGGGATCGCAACACATGCACACGACAGCATACCATCCGGCAGCTAACGGCATGATAGAACGATTTCACCGCCAGCTAAAAGCCGCAATCGAGTGCCACACAGACACCAGGTGGACAGAACGCCTGCCAGCAGTTCTCCTGGGCATTCGCACAGCCATTAAGGAAGACCTCAACGCTACCTCAGCCGAGATGGTCTACGGCGAGAACATTCGACTACCAGGGGAATTTTTTACTGCTACGAAAGACGTACATGCAGCCGATTTCGTAAACCAGCTCAGAGAGCATTTTGACAAGGTACGCCCTACTGCATCTCAGCATCATGGCCAGCGCAAAGCATTTGTCTTCAAAGATCTCGCGACTTCCACACATGTGTTCGTGAGAAACGATGCCACGCGCAAGCCGCTGCAAGCTGCTTACAATGGCCCATTCCCGGTGATCTCTAAAGCAGAAAAGACTTTCAGCGTCGAAATCCGTGGCAAGCCGGCGACGATATCAATCGACAGGCTAAAACCCGCCTATCTTGCAGCTGAGCCCAATCAGGAACAAGCTGCAACCAGCACCGCGGCGCACAAAGACGCCGATAAAAACAATCAGACAACAACCACCAGAAGTGGACGGCGAGTACATTTCCCGGATTACTTCCGGGCAGCATAATCTCGTGGCTTAACCACTGGTAAGGGGGTCATGTAGTGGAGCCATAAATCGCAATAACTCGTTGTCAACAGTTAGCGTAAGAATTCCAAAGAAAGGAAGCTCGACTATAAAATAAACAGTGCCTGTCCGAAATGAATATTTGTGAAATGCAAGCAGTTAGCTTAAGTACCATTAGAAAACTTTCTAGCAAACGGATGCACGCAGTTAAAAAGGTGATTTGTGCGCGGAATTCAATGGAGAGAAATTATTCAACGTCCCTCGAACTAAAAGGGTTTCTTAAAATACACTTTCCTAAATCAGAAGCGAAAGTGAAGTCACAATACAAAACTGCAGCTGTAAAAATCTAGTGAATTTCAAGTGTGTCATAAACTCATAAAACCCAACCGTTGCGTCCCAAGTGAAAGTGAACGCATCCTCCGTTTTGTGAATACAATACCATTGTTGTCACTAGAATAGAAAATCCTTTTTGTATATTGTGTAAATTGTGTAACATGGGTATATAAACCAGAGCGATGGGGTTGAACAGGATCATTGCGTACTAGGTCTTCGCCCAACAACCACTCTGGTCGTCTGGCACATGTCGGGTCAGATTCCCACATGTTTAATATTAATCTCATACATACTGAAGCATTCATTTTGGGATGTTTCAGGAGCTAAGTGTCAGATCCACAAACGTTCACATGTATGCTGATTAAAAAGACCTATTCGATCCACACTTGTAATAGTATAGTAGCAAATCCGTAACCAGTTAATTTATGTCTGTAATCCGTTGCGTAAATAAAGAATATTAAAAGTGGTGGAGTTATTCGTGTGTGTAATTTCTAACAAACACCGTAACCAACCCACTTTAATAATATTACCAAAGAATAAAAATATTACCAACTTGTATATTTTGACAGTTCTCAAATTATTGTTTTTATCTTTTTATTATCTTCTATAAGTTTATATTAAGTTGAGAGTTATGTATATATTTTATTTTGTGTTCCTTATTTAGTGACTTATAAAAAAAAAGAAGTTCCTTTTATTTTTGTAACTATTTACTTAACTCCTAGTGTATGAAAAATAAATAAAATCTATTTTAAATAAAATTATAACAACTGTAATTTTTATGGAGGGAGGGGGAAGGGTTACTAGGAGCCCCGGTTTGGAGTTTTTGAAATATGGCAACTCTACATATACCTAATATAAAAATTTAGAGAATACAGCACCCTTTCCAGTGATGCTATTAGAATTTTATGTTTTGGCTTAATGTCAAACAACAAATTGTAAAAGTTCAATTAATGGGGCACTCTTTTTACGTTAAGCACTGCTTCTTTTTATATTTGCACGTCGTGTTAGAGACTACGCTTGGAGTACCGTGTTAGAAATATCGAACATCAAAACGAACGGGCAGAGTGTGTATTTTATAAAGAACATAGGTTTTAGAAGTTGAAACCGCCCAAAATAACCTATAGACTTGCATAGCATTAATTTATGTACCAATTTAGATTTTATCTACTTTGACGTCACAATATGGTTATTATAACACCGAAAACAGTGCTACAATGGAGTCCATTATAACCTTAGACCCTTGTCTAAGATTATAACACTGTTTTTGGTAACTGTTTGTTTTATAAGATTGGTGACACTTGGTTTCACATGCTCATAACACGAGAAACGTCAGATGTCGAATACATAACCACAATCTCGAAACTGTATTTATTAATTTTTTTCTAATCGAATATAACTTAAACTGAAGGCACTTTTTAACGAATTAATTAACCACAATTATTGTTCTAGATAAGACACTATTTTAACAGCACACGAGCCAAAAATCTTGCACCAAATTTAAACTAATTCAAATGACAGAGCATAGCCAGCTTCATCTGTTTCCGCTACACTCAGAGTGTAGAATGAAGCTGGCCATGGACAGAGCATGGCTAACTAAAATTTATATAGCGTAAGCTAACCTAAATATTAGTTGGCTATGGACAGAGCAGCGAAATTGATACTTTGTCCAATAGATGGCGACTGTTAAATGTCACTTGAAAATGTCGCCATCATTACGCCGAAAAAGCCCTAGATTGCAATGCAATATTTTTAGTATCCGAAATTTAGAATTTCTATAAAATCGGCAACTCAAAGTAGATAAAATAGTATATTATATTCGTTGAATAAGAGGCATTGTAGCACTTGTTCCACTGGAGCACTCCTCGCTGCGCTCGTCGTTTCCCAAACTCACGCGTGCTACAAAATGGGCCCTCTTATGAACTCGTATAACAATATACTATTGTATACCTAGTTTATAAGTCACACAACTTCAAATGCTGATCGATGGATTGTAGTGGATAAACAGTTTCAAAAAGTAGATCGAACACATGGTCAGAAGAACTTTCTCGGTTAACATAATTCTATGAACAGCCTATAATCTATGGAGATTTTATTGTGGAACATCCTGTATATTTGAGAAGACCAATTTTTGCTGCCCAATGAGACAAAATTAACTTTTAAATTAATGCTTTACTATTTTTACTTCCTTTTACGATAAAGGAAGTATTGGATTCACCCCAAAAATTCGAAATTGAGTTTTCAACAGATCTTCACGTTTTAGAGTCCCCTGAACCCAAAAAACATATTTTTTTTCATTGGTCTGTCTGTCTGTCTGTCTGTCTGTCTGTCTGTGTGTGTGTGTGTCTGTCTGTCTGTGAACAGAATATCTCAAAAACGAAAAGAGGTATGGCGTTGAAACTTCATATATACGTTTTGTGTACTATGTAGACGAGACAGCAAGCTTTTGAAGAAAATCGCATAACCGGAAGTAGGTGTTTACTCTTGTGATTTTTCAGTTTTTTTCGATTTTTTCAAAAACGGCTCTAACGATTTTTTTTAAACTTTACATTTTTATTACATTTTTAATGTGTATTGATGTGACATAGGTGATTTTCCAGTTGAATACTTCTAAAGTGGGTTTCTTTTGTTTTTTTTATTAACTCCTATTTTAAATAAAACACCCGGTATATTATTACATTTTCGAATTCACCTTAAAATTCTAAAGAAAATTTGTCTCTTCAACTAACGCTCTATTTTGTACCGTTTTTGTAGAATTTGTAATTTTTGAAAATGTTTGACAAATTTTTAAAAATTAAAAATGAAATTTTTGACTAATTATAAGATCACTGTAAAAGGAAGTTGTGTGAGTGTATCACACCAGATTTTTAAAATTATCTTTGAAAGAACTGCTAAATATTATACTTCGTTTTTTACTTTATCTGATAGGTACATGAATTACTGTCCTTATTTTTAAAATTTCGCGCTTTACGGTGACGTTTAGCATGTTTGACGTTTCTGTTTGGCACGAATTACTAATGTGTGAAGTATTTATTTCCTTTTAAGACGATCAACAATACTTTTTACGGAGAAAACTGTATTAATGAGGTATGTATCCACACTCGCTGCTGTTTTAGATGGGTTTGGAGCTTTCCATAATTTTTTCAATTGGTGAGATCATGAATAGGTTATTTTGGCACTAAATTTTAGTTTTATGTGCATTCTAGTATGTAGTGCAGTCTTGGCAAAGCTAGTGTACTTGAGTATTTTTGTACTTCTTATTTTTTCAAGTACATTTTACTTATTTTAGATTTTTGCAAAAAGTAAGGTTAAAAAGTGCATTCTTTATTTTTATAATTTCTAGATGAGTACAACGAATATATTAACATTGTAAGTAGCATATACTAATTAATGATTTTACCTTTGAAATTCTTGAATCACTAATGGATGCACTCTGTAGTAGTGGGAATAAAATAAGGAATGCAAACGATTCATTATAATAAATTACAGACAGTATTTAATTTGCAGATTTATATGAGCAATTAGGTAATACAAACTCAAGTTGATGACGATCTCGATTGATTCTGCAATGGACGGATATTATTCGCAAGACAGGCTGCAGGAAATATGGCAACAAATTGGCGCGTTGCACTTCAGCTATTTGGAATTGGAGGAAAGTCCACAGAAGCTGGAGCAGCGTAATAAATTGGAAGGTACTGTAGTAAGCTAACTAACATTTGCTTCTACGATAAACACTTTTTTTTAGATTACATAAGAGAGTTCCTTTGCCTTGCTCCTCACAACCAGAAATTCTTTTTCCACGAAACGGCTGATATATTGCACAGGTCGGCAAGCACTAAGAAGGATTTTAGTGGATATCGTGCAGCACTAGGATGGAATGCGATAGGAATGTATGCTGCTAATCTTCTAAACCAACCTTGGAGGAAAGAGTATCGTCAGATTCAGGTGAGCTTGATCAAAATGGACTTAAGTTTATGATTCAAAATTTATAAATACATTTTTTAGCTTTATTCTGGGTTTTACAAACATCAGATAGATGCAAATTTGGTGGGCGCAGAGGTAATATTTGAGGCAATGGGATATAAGCATGATGGAGATGGAATATTGACTCTTGACGGTCCAATTTGCCCTGACAGAGTTATCAGTATTTCTCAAGACTCTCTAATAGCTTATGTAGAATGTCAGGTAGGTAAATATGAAATCGTTTGATTATTATACATACTGTTTTAATTGGTTATTTTGATTTACACCTATACAGGATAGTTGAGAAATTATTACTCCTTGCGGAATAGATCAGAATTCTGTGTTATTTCCAATGTTTGGTGTTTGGTAGTGATTATTATTATTTAGAGTGAATATGACTGTGATATTCCTTTTCAATACAATTGAATTTTAAAATGCAGGGTTTTAGAAATGCCTATCATACACTGGGCAGGATTTAAATAATATATCGTATTATTTATCATATTGATATAAAATAATGACTCATGCTTTTGCGGGAATCCCCGTCTTTATGTATAGAAACTCCAGATAATATTCAGAATTATACGAGTTGTCACTTCATTTGTATTTATCACAATTGTTTTCTAAGCTTCTTTTGCCATAAAAGTTTTCTTACATTTTTGTATTAATCTCAAAAATTTGAAAGCTTTTTGTTTCCATTAGATATTAATGTTGATTTATTTGTAATTTGAGCAATTGGTTGTTAAGAAATTGGTTCATCGACATTTAATGCTAGATTCATAATTTAAAGAAAAATTAGAGCCTAGAAAATATAAATGTGTTTGATTTGATCAAGACGTTGAAATTATTTCGGGTTAATCCAATTTAATTTTACTAAAATATTTTCTGTCCCATAAATTTCATTTATGTGCTTTGATATACGGCAGACACTCGATAACGTGAACCGTCAAACCAAGTGTGTTCACAATGTCGAAATGTTTACATTAGCAAGCGTCATTTTATTAATAAATACATTATTAAAAGAATCTTTTAATAACGCAATAAAGAAACAAAACATATTATAACAGCGATAAGTAATACACATTTTTAATGAGAAGAAAAATAAGCTGCTATTTTATTCTGCATAAATTAGTGCCTATGTTCAATAATGACTAAAGTGAAATGCAAACGCTTCATAAACACCCATCCGATCGACTCAGCTGTGTTGCAGAGGGGAATCCCCTACATAAACCGGCGACTAATCTGTGATGCAGAGGGGAATCCCCTAAATAAATTGGCGACTAACCGTCGCCAAGAACTGTTTACGTTATCGAATGTACAGGTTGTGTATGTTATCGGGCCTTCTGTTTGATCCTATAGTATGAATTTTGTGTTTACATTAGCGCGATGTTTTCAATATCCGGTGTTTACGTTATCGAGTGCTTGCTGTAGTTCTAAAGAAACTTCCGTCGCAACTCGTAAACCTTTATGACATCATATCTGTGGTGTTGCCGGTATGTTAGCAGAATGTTAACAGTTCGCAAATCAATGTCTTGTCTATGGCGACGTATAGTGCCATTGTGGAATATCCACCCATCAAAAAACACAAATTGATAAATCTTCTTGTGTTATATGAGCTAATAAGACTCCGTTTGAACGAAAAGTAGTTGAATTTCATGAGACCTCTTTGAGGGGCATCCGGGACTCCTTTTACCATTTGGGGAGTTGTGACTTGCTGTTTTCACTAGTCCCTCGTCTGCCATTCTTGTAATGTGGTTGTTCCATTCTATTCTTCTTCGTGTTAACCATTCGTTTATTGCTAGTATATCGCATTGTTGTCGGATCGTCTCATTTCTTATATGATCCCTTCTCGTTTTTCCCACTATTTTCGGAAGTGTTGCCATATCCGTTGTATTTAGTATTTGGTTTGTTTTCGCATTATCTGCCCATGTTTCCGCCGCGTATGTTAGGACTGGTCTTATAACACTTTTGCATATTTGGACCTTAGGTTCCTTTGTAAGATATTAGTTGTTCCATGGGTCTGATGTCTTTTATGATTTCGTCCATTACAAGATTGAACAAAGGGACTTAATGAATCGCCTTGTCGGATTCCTTTCGTTGTTTCTATTTTCTCCGTTAGACCACTTTTTGTTTTTATTCTACAATAGTTTTTATTTTTATTTTTATACTGTACTCCGCCAACAGCTGTTAGGCCAATTATAGGCGTCACTGTACATTCTATGGGGACTTCCAACCCCACTAACGACTATCATGATGATATTATGATATCCGGGACCAACTTTTTTCCGTGGCAGCCGTACCACGAGATGTCGGGAAAAGCAGCCGTGGAACTCCCATCCAAGTTCTGACCAGAGAGAGCGTTGCTTAACTCTGCTGATCGAACGTGGACGCTTGTTCAAGCTACACCACCCGGGACCATAGTTGTTACTGTATACAGTGTGTCTCACCGACTGAGACAAAATTAACATTGGAAAAGGATCAACTAGGGCTATGATCTATAGATGCTGTTTAATTAGGTAAAACAAAAGAAAATATTAATTCTGTCAAATACCTAATCAAAGTTATTTAAGCAAATTTGTTTAGAATAATAAAATCAAACAATTTTAAAGTTATCCACGTAGTTGATTATTTATAATAAGTGATACATTTACCTACAATGAATGTTTACACTACAGACAAAAACATCCAAATAGTTTCTTCGAATTTAGCCGGTAACAGTTTGAGAAGAACTTCAGATCTTTTTAGTGTGTACTACAATGATCGGCCAATTTCTTCCAAGGACACGGTAGCGCGAATTGTAAAACGATTCCGAGAAACTGGATGTGTCAATAATTTTTGCAAAAAATGGAATGATGAAAATAATGAAAATCTAAATCTGAATAACGAAATAGATATTTTGATGGCTGTCAAAGGCAATCCTAACATAAGTGTGCGACAAATAGCAGGTGAGCTTGGAGTATCTCGTTCCTACATTCACCGCACCCTAAAAAAGCACAAATATGTTGCTTATAAATATTCAATGCAGCAAGAACTATTAGCAGGAGACAGTGAAAAAACAAGTGACTTTTGTGAATTAATGTTGGATAAGTGTAGTGCCGATAACAATTTCTTAAAAAATATTTGCTTCACCGACGAGTGCACATTTACTTCAAATGGGGAGCCAAATCATCAAAATTATCGTTACTGGAGCCAAGAGAATCCCCATGTGAAGGCTCACACTTATTCCCAGTATCGACAAATTGTTAACATATGGGTTGGAATGTTAGGCGATAATTTAATTGGACTATTCTTTATAGAGAATAGGCTTGCAGTTGATCTGAATATGTTGCGAAACCAGGTAGTAGCTGACATTAATACCGTGTGGTACCAGCACGATGGAGCCCCCCCGCCCACTATTCTCGAGAAGTCCATTTAAATGAAATATTCCCAAATAGGTGGCTTGGTCGTGTTAGTCCTGTTGGATGGCCTCCGAGATCAGCAGATTTATCGCCTAACGACTTTTATTTATGGGGCCACCTAAAATAAAAAATATAGCTTGCGACGACATACAAATTTAGATTCCCTTAAAGACTATTACAGAAGCATGTTTTAATATAACACCTCAAATGTTAAATAATGTATGTCGCAACTTTTACGACAGACTAAGTCGCTGTTTAGTAGTGAATGGAAATACATTTGAGCATTAAATTAATTAGTTAATCTCCGTAAAACATATTTGTAATTTCTTTCAAGTATTTTATTTTAAAAATACAGTTTTAGGATATACCATTGCTGGTTTTACTTTAAATTAACAAATTTTTGTTGAACAAAACCACAGAATACAAGACAAAACTTTTTATTATAAAATACATTGTTTACAGTTATACATAAATACTTAACCTCTCTCGTGTGTCCGTTTACTGCATGTCAGGCACATTGCTTAATTACAATGGCATACATTTAAAAAAACATGTAAATGTATTAGTAAACTAATAATTTCAGCATTTACATAATTATTTTTCACCGAAATTCTTCAAAATGCCTTCGACCATGTTCTAAATACATGTTACGCTACGTTTTATCGTTAAACACATTGGCCAATATTCTTCTTGGTGTGATGGTATTTACTGCAATCATAATAGTTCTTGTGTAGCGGAAATCATCTAATGGTGCATAATGTGCAGCATTTTGCACACCTTTTTAACAGGACAGGATCTGTACAAAACAGTCACAATGGAAGGAAATTTTGAGACAAGGAGAAAGCAAAACCACACAACAAAAAAAGTGGAATACGAAGTAGAATGGTTAAAACAACAAGATTGGCAAAAACAATATGTGGAGAATATAGAAATAAGAATAAAAGAAAGAGGAAAGGAAGAAGATCGAGAAAAACTGGAAGGAGATTAAAAATTGCTTAAAGAGCGCAGCAGAACATGTTCTAAGGAAGAAGGGGAAAAGGGAAAGAGCAAATAAGTGGTTTAATACTGACTGTGAAAAGGAGAGAGCGAAAAAATTAGAAGCAAGAAAGCAAATGATAGAAACTGAAAGACAGGAAGATAGAGAAGAATATGCAAAACAAAGAAAAAAGACAAAAAGGATCTCTAGGGAAGCAAAGAGAAATTTCTGGCAAAGGCGGATGGAACAGATGGAAAATTATTATAAAAACGGAGAAATAATTTTTTTTTACCACGAAACAAAACAAACCAAAAGAGGCTACAAACAAGCACCTATAGCCTTTAAAAACGGGAATGGAGAAAGAAGAACAAGTAATTATGGGCTGGAGAACTTATTTTTAAGATCTGCTGAACGGTGAAGAAGAAACAAGCCAAAATGACGACAATGACAACCCTGAAGAAAGAATGTGCACACAGAAAACAGAAGAGGAGGGAGAAAATGTGGAGTCCCCAACAAGAGAGGAGGTAAGAAGCGTATTAAAGAATCTAAAGAATGGTAAAGCCCCAGGTGAAAATGGAATGAAAAACGAATTAATTAAATACGGAGAAGAGGAAATAACTACCAAGATATACAATTTAGTTAGTAAAATCTGGCAAGAAGAGGAGATGCCAAAGGAATGGAAGGAAGCGATAATAACGCCGCTACATAAAAAGGGAGATAGGTCAGTTTTCAACAACTATAGAGGAATAGCATTACTGGATACAACCTACAAAATAATAGCCACAATACTAAGAAACAAACTGCAAACCTATACAGAGAAGGAACTGGGAGAGTACCAAGCAGGATTTAGACCAGGCCGCTCAGTCAATGACCAATTGTTCATCCTAAAGGAAATACAAGAAGTGTGCCATGAATACAATAAAGTAATACACGTAACCTATATTGACTTTCTAAAAGCATATGACTCAATAAATAAAGAAAAGTTATACAAGGCTATGGAAGAGTTAAACATACCTAAGAAGTTAATTAAACTAGTGCAGATGACTTTACGGAACACGTCAAACAAGGTCAAATGGAAATGAAGGATGTTGGAGAGTTTCATAGTAAAAAATGGAGTTAGACAAGGAGACCCACTTTCAACAGTCCTATTCAACATAATTCTAGAATATGTAATAAGAAGTAAACAGAACAGGAAGCATAATCAGTGAAAGATACCAATGTATAGCTTACGCTGATGATTTAGTGTTAATAGCGAACAACAAAGAAGATCTGGTAAAAGTAACAAGGAACATCGAGGAAAAGGCAAAGGAAGTGGGACTTCACATTAATGACAAGAAATCTAAGTATATGCAATGCAATAGAAAACCAAAACCTGTTAGTAACACGACAATCCGAAGAAGCACTGGAAATGGAGAGAGTGGAGGTATACACATATCTGGGGGTGCAGATAACAGGACGTAAAAGAAGAGGAAGAAATAAAAATGAGACTGGCAAAAGGCAACAAAGCAGCAGGAGCATTGGCATCATTACTAAAGTCAAAATACTTATCATGGAATGCAAAAAAAAACAGATTTATAGGACAGTACTAAGACCTATAGCAACATATGGAAGTTAGGGATTGTAAGAGAAGCCAACTTACTGATCTGGGAACGAAAGATTTTAAGAAAAATTTACGGAGGACATAAAGAAAACGGAGAGTGGCGAAGAAGAACGAACAAGGAATTAGCAGAACTATACAAAAAAGCAACAATAGTACAATACATAAAACAACAAAGAATCAGATGGTTAGGACATGTGCAGCGTATGGAAAATAGCAGAATAACAAAGTTAGTAATGAAGACGAAACCAATAGGAGTAAGGGCTAGAGGGAGACCAAGAAGCAGATGGAAGGAGGAAGTGATACAGGACCTGAAGGAAATAGCAATAGTAGATTGGAGAAGAAAAGCAGCAGGCCGTGAAGAATGGAAAAAGATAACCAAGGCAATGAGTTGTCAGGACCTGTAAAAGCCATATATCACTTAAGCTATTGTTAGTACCTGTTCTTATTTATTCATTACTTGTATTATATAGGGTACTTGTAAATATCTCTAGATGCTATAGCCTCATTTTTAATAAAGATGTTATATAGAGAACTTATTTTTATGTAACAAAAATAGTGAGTATACTATTTTAGCTACAGTAACACTTTTTGCATCAAATCTGTAGGTTTGTCTGACGTTCGTCAAAAGTGCAAAAAGTCAAAAGCCAAGGGTCAAGAACTGCATGCAATGAAAACTGCCCTGGGCAGTTTTCTAAGAGCAACTAGCATGATGACTCTTGGCAGGGGCAAAATTATACTTAAGTGTGTTGCCGGCCTTTCTATTTCGAAGATTATTACACAAAACCCGTATACGAATTATGATTTGAAATTGATCTATTAACGCCAAAAAACTCAAATTGGTTATTTCTGGCATTACTATTTCTTATTATGACATTATCCACGGGGTGGATAATCATCCCTTGGGCATTTATAATAATAATAATAATAATAACCTTTATTGAGCACATTTGTAACAGAAATAACAATAAATACAAATATATCTATATATAGTGTTCAACCACAAGGCGAGATTCAGATAAGGCCAAACCCTTATCTGTTTCTACCATCTAAACCTTGACATAAAATGAAAAACAAAATTATATTATGCCTAATGCATGAATATTATTAAATGTGCTTCAAATGAAAAATTTACTCTAACCTAATATCTATTTATTTTTAATACAAACATATGAGTAGTAATAAAAATATAGTAAAATATAATATATTGTTATGATACATGATGCAGGAAATTAAAGCATATGAAAGAAATATTTAAAATGAACTAAAAGTTGGACAGTTATATTAATTGAATCTTGATGGGTATAAATTTTTGAACATAAATAATGAAAGTAATAAATACAAGGGTTCTTTTCATTGTGAATCATTTAATATTGTTATATTTATTGGAATGGATTAAACTTAATGGTTGTATTTAATATTTATAAAAATAAACCAAGGTAACATTGACAAATGTATTTGTTAAGAAAATTCTGTATATAGCATTATTTAGAAAAAAATAGGAAGTGTGTATTAAGAATTGTCTCTAATAGATATAAAAAAGTTTGTTTAAAAACAGTTACAAAAAACAACTCAAGAAAGCATGTATGTAATTTGGCTTTAATAATTTTGGTATAATAAAAAATAGAATTAAATAAAAGCTGAAAACAAATCTACGAGGTAAAATAAAGTGAAATATTTAAAATGGAAAAGATATTGTGACATCAAGTGTTAGAGGAGAAGCTACAGATACAGTTAATTGGATATAGAATACAGGACATTATACTAGTTGAGGGGATTTGGATTTATTCATACGTACAAGATATTAGAAGAGGTATTTTACAATTTATTATTTGATTTGGGTGTTCTGTGGACGTTGCTTGAGACATCAGATTATCTGCAAAAAGGGGAACAAAGTTACAATTGGAATTTATAAAAGGATAGAAACTTACCAGGACTTGGATCCTGTGATGGTGACATCCAGAAGGAGCCGTGGCATCCGGCAGGAACAGTGACATCCAGGAGTAACTCGACAGGATTTTGGAACCAAGGGAGTTGATTTGACCGGACGGAGCCAGAAGGAGGTTACCAGGAGGTAAATCGTGTGACGGTGACATCCAGGAGGAGCTAGGACTGGAATTAGGGATCTGAGCAGTTGGTTTGACAGGTCAAGAGTAGTTGAAAAGAGTCACGGACCATTAAAGGGGTTGCTGTTGGTGAATTGGACATTGAGTGCTGCAGTCTATCGATGACAGGATCCAGTAGTGATTGGTGTTTGCAGTGAAAGCATGAGCAGCTATTAAGGTTTGTTAAGATAAGTTAAAAAAGCATTTTGAATAACTGTCAATTTTGAAAGTGATAACATAAAGTTTAGTTAGTACTTACATAGGTGATTTGAATAGTAGTAAATGTCAATGTGAGATACAGTTGTCAGTTTACCTGGTTTGATTAATTTTGAAAGTCAAGTTTGACGTTAAGTATCATTGATAGCAAACTAGATTTTGATAAACCCACCCTGAAAATAAGAGCTCTCGATTTAAAAGCAGTTATCATTTGATACTTAAGACATTACATGAATTAAGGCATAGTTTACCTGGTGAGCTATTGCAATATATTGGGAGTGTTTACAGAGCAGAACTACTTTATTATTAATTTTTAATATAAAAAAATTTGGAGGAGGTTATATTTTAAATTGATTTCTGTTTTAAAGCCAATTGAGCATGAATTACATATTTAAATTTTGCAAGGCTGTAACATTTAAATGGGTAAGGTATTTTATTATACTTGGAATATACAGACAGATCAATTAAAAAACCAATTAGGGCAGGCTGTGATATGTGTTATACGTTTGGCAGTACTGAAGTGCATTGTCAGTCTATGTCAAATTCGAGATTAGTAGGTTAGGTTTTGTTTGTTGTTTGACACAGACTGACGTAAAACTTAACCTGCAAATCTCGAATTTGACATAGACTGACAATACACTTCAGTACTGCCAAACGTATAACACATATCAAGGCCTGCTCAGAATCATTTTTTTTTATCTCATGGTATTTGTTACATAGTTTTTTTCTGTGTTCAGCTTGCCCTAATTGGTTTTTTTATTGATCTGTCTGTATTTGATAAGAAAATAATCTTTCAAAAATAGCAGTTGAGTGAAGTCGAGGTGAAATAAGTCCACGAAATCTAGTAGTCAGGTTATGTATAATTAAATATTTTATTGGCAGCTCGGTTTCGATTGTATTAACTAAGCTGAAATTCATCTCCATGAAAACCAACATCAAGTTGACAAACGTTATGCATTGCGTTGCCTAGAGAAGTTACTCTAGCATAATCGATTTTGTATAATCAGAGCATAAACAATAATCGATTATTTTACTTCCCGACCAACGAAACTTATTCTGCGAAAAATCATGACAGTGCAACAGTGATTTTTTAAGGAATACGTCGAGGTGGTGAGAAGTAATCGATTATTTTTGACGATCGAGTGATATTCGTTACGATTATATAATGAATGGAAAATTAATTAAACAAATAAAAATCGTATTATTTTGTAATAATATCAAACATATTAAAATCCCAACAATGTTACTATCACAACGATGTTCAAAATCATCTCTCTAGATTGAACATTTTTAATTGTTGAACCCAGCGAAAAACTAAAACGGTTATATCAAGTTGACAAGCGTATAATCACTGATCTATACATCATAACTATGATAAATAGAAATTTTCTATTGGTTACTGTGTAATGAATTATATAATCGAAATTATGCAAGATAACTTAACTGAATCCAGCCTTCTGATTGGTTGAGATCGTTACGAAAAAAATAATCACTGTAACACTACCAAAAATGACATTAAAGTTAACTTTTTTTGATGCCTTAAGAAAAAAGTTCTTTCCAATAACTTTATGAGCCTCTAAAGTGATTTACAAACCACTTGTGTATTAACAAAAGAAAAATTTTGATTTTCTATTCAACTGTAGCGGAGCAATAAATCATAAAAGATCGTTGCCAAGAAGAGGAAACTCGCCCATAAAATGAAACAGTGTGTGCAATAAAAATTCTCGAAGTGCGAGCAGTTAGCTTAAGTGCCATTTGAAAACTTTCGAGCTAAAGGGGTAAAAACGCCTAATGCCAAAAGGTGATTTGTACGGCGGAATACAAAAGAGAGAAACTCTCTAAACGTCCATGAGTTCCTGCAAACAAAAGTGAAAAGGAATTCTCAAATCAAAACTTTTCTAAATAAGAATCAAAAGTGGACGAACAATACGGCAGTAAAACTGTAGCTTCAAAAATCGAGAGTGAATGTCCAGTGGGTGCATCATAAACCTCCAACCCTTGTGCGCGCTAGTGAAAGTGTGTCGACCCTTCGTCCAATAGATACAATGCCATTGTTGTGACTAGAATAGGAAATCTTATGTAATTGTATGAACATTGTATATATACGGAAGCGAGGAGCTTAATCGATCATAGCGTACTAGGTCTTAGAGCTGAACGACTACTTTGGTTGTTTGGAACACAAAGAGTCAGATTCTCAATGTGTATCAGTATCAAATCTCAATACTTACTGAAGCATTCACTTTGAATGTTTCAGGAGCTAAGTGTCAGATTCACAAACGCTCATATGTATTTCCGATTAACTCGACCTGATCGCTCCGCACTTGTAATAGTATAGTAGCTAATCGGCACATGTAAATTTATGTGTGTAATCCGTTGCGTTAAATAAAGAATATTAAAAGTGGTATAGTTATTCGTGTGTGTAATATATAACGAACACCTCAACCACCCACTTTACAACTATAACTATAATTGATGTATAAAATTATACAAAAATTATTTATAAATTGTAATCATGTTTTCTTACCACAGATTTTAAAAGCCATCTGGGAAGAAGTATCTGCAAATTTCAAGATAACATGGTTGGAGGTATTAGAATTCAGAGAAACGCATTTATGTAGTCCGAAGCAGTCTGTGCAAGCTTTAAACTATCGTTTCCACGAGCGGCAGTTCCAGCAACATACCCGAAGTTATTCGCAAGGTACTGACCCCTTCACTGCTGGTGCTCGATATTCAGCCAACATTCACCCATCATCAACACTATCATCCAACCATTCATTTCCTCCGTTACACTCCCACGCATCGATAGCTTCCATACCAGTAGCTCCACAGTGTATATATGGAACCAATGGGTACTACCCCAACAATTACGCTACATATGCCCCTGTAGCTCCCCAACACTACCCCTACCATGTGCCTTTAACTTATGCTCAATCCGTAGTCAAACCACTTTACCATCCCACTAATTACTTTCCTAATGGTTATACAGTTCCACCACCACCCCCGCCCTATGTCTGCCCTACAATCCCAACCGGACAGCTAATAGAAGTCGACTCTCAAAGTTCGTCTCATCAATACGACACTGTGGATGGTCCTAGTCACTCCAGAGCTAGTAAATCTCGGGGTTCGGACGTTTACAACATAAAAAATGACCTGAAGAACAATTCTGACAAGGAGGAGTCCCATGCGGACACAATTAGTAGTTGGGATTATGTTTATAGAAATTTGGAGAGCCAAGGTTACTCCAAGGATCTTGGGGAACGGGGCGATGTGTTGAGCCCACCGTTAGATTCTAGAAAGTCAAAAGCGAATGTTAGGGAGGCCAAAAAAGTGAAATCAAATATCTTGGAAGATTCTATTAATAGTATGAGCTTGAATGACAAAATGTCTAGGACCAACGAAACACATTTGAAATATAAGGAGCGTGAGCGAGAGCGACATAATTCAGATGCGTCAAAATCTTATGAGCATGAGAAGCATGCCGATGTTGAGAGCGCTGCTAAAAAGCAACCTATAAGGCAGTCAGTAAATGGTTTTACGAAGGGCAATAATACGTTACCCGTACAGGACAGAGGCCCTTCGACAACCATTAATAATAAAGCCGATTACCTATTGAACAACAGGCCGTCAAATAGCAAAACTTTGGATTTGAAAAAGATGAGACAGAATCAAGAAAACGACAGGCCAAAGCCAAAAGATAAGGAACAGAACACCAAAGAAGTATTAAATAATAACCCAAATAAATGGCATTGTAATACATGTACTTTCTTAAACGATTTATCTCGGGAAATATGTGAAATGTGCGGGAAGAGCAAGGTTAAAGTGCAAGATATTATGGAGATTGGTGGCCCACAATGTCCCAGATGCACACTGGTTAACCCTAAGGACAATAAAGTATGTGAAGCATGTTCTGGTAGTTTAAAAGATTCGCCAACGTATATTTGAATTATTTTTGCAAATTTTATAGACCATTCCACCTGTAGAAGGCTGAGGTCATACAGTACTTTAAAGTCAAATCATATAATCACTAATCACTGAATTTAATCGTTTAATCCACAACAGTATGTATTTGAATGTATAGTTTTATAAAAAAGTCAAGGATAGAGCTAAATTATTTTTGGCATTTGTTTTTGAAATATTGACTGGTCTTATTCAGTATTTTTACAATGGAACTATAGAGATACATTCTTAAGTGTTAATTGTTAACACATAGAATGCCACAGTAAGTATTAGTCTTTAATTTTCAGTTATCGTAGTGCTCTTACAAACATTATAAGCTAGAAACTGAATGTGTAATGCTTTACTATGACACTAGTAAACAATTGCGACTTTAATATATACTATTTAATTGCACAGCTTTGGAATGGTCTATGTATACTAGTAATTACGAGAGACTGTTATTTTTAAAAATCTTTTCTTTACTGACTTTTCTATATGCAAATATTTATTATTAATGTCTTAAATTTGTTACTATATTTGTGGTAAAGTTTATATCGTTGAGGTGTTAATACAGGGTGTTGGAGGTCTAAAATGTATATTATAACGATAGTTGCATTATTTAAGCTTATTGCTTATTTATAGTTGCCCAATTTTCTGTTTGTTATATTCTTCAGACTCACTTACAATTAATTTGAATTTTGAACCTGTAATTGTTATTTAATGTGCACTTTTTTAGGTTATGTATTAAATGCTGCTACTTATTGCTAAATAGCTCAGTATTTTCACATTAGTAGGTGAAATGTGCCCGAACTTTACTTTACTTAGGTGAAATGTATGCAGGTCTTACGTTATACGTTGCTAATTGCTTCAAAGAATTATCAATAAGGTTTGATATATCGCTGCAAATAGCATAATGAGCTTTGTGGACTTTTATTTTCTTATGAGCACATCTTAAAAATTGGACAAATTTTTTACGACTGATTTCCTATTATTCATATGTTGATAAAACGTTTTGGTTGAACTAAAACTTAAAAACTGTAGACATTTTACTTAGAAGTTGATGTGTATAGGTGGGATTCAGCAGTTTTAAGTTTTATTCAAAAATTAACATACATTTTGAAATCATTGTTAATATCAATTTCTGTATGACCTTTATATTTCTGACGACACTGTAGTTTATGTTGGGAATTAGGAACTTAATTTTGTTAAAAGGTGCACTCTTGAAAAAATAATTCTGTTTTCAAATGTTTTTTAATTAAAGGGCATGAAAAGACCAAAGTATTTTTTTTTAAATCAAGTGGAATTTTTCATTGAGCATAAACATTTAAGAAGATAATAAAACAGATATTCATTTATAAACATTTTTATAAAAACGTCATCGTACATACGAATATTAATCTGATTTCAAATTTGATTGAAACAGTTATTGCTTAACCCACAAACCAGATAAGAAGCTTCAGAATAATGGAGAGTCTACATGTTTAATTTAATATCTGTGAAAGAGGATAACAAAAATTCATGTAAGGTTCTTTTCTTATGTGCTTTTATTTTACAGAAATTGATTTCCTAATATGTTACCTTGGAATGCAAATGTAAGTTTTGTGAGCTGTTGTTAGTCCCACAGCTCTCCAAATTTTTTTTTATTTCACACTTCAACTAAACAATATATGGTTGTTCATTATACGCAACTTCTATTAACAATAATTGTGTGCAATTATAAAAAAGTAATAATGTGTTTATGTTATAATTTTTCCAATATCAGGTACTGTATGGATTGTTAATATTAATTTCATTGATAGATAGGTAACAAATATGTAACAGTATAATTAAAGCATTATGTAACTATGTTTTGCTTAAATTTTAGTAGCTATAGAACACAGTTTTTGTGATAAAATGAAAATTTTACATTTTACATAAAATTCTCCGATTATTTAATAAATTGACTGTAGCAGTGTTTCTATTTTATGGAGTTCTGATATATGTTTGTATTTGGGGACACTTTTTGTTTAAAGAAGTTTATGTACACTATGGAGAAATAATACCAAAATCATCAATTGGTATTAATTTTCTATAGCAAATTTTATATATGTGCTAGTGACTGTTTATTGTTCTCGAAGAAGGATGCTTTGATGTTTATTTGGTGATATATGTAAGATAAAAAACTAATTTTTAAATGAGTATTTCTTAACTAATAAATGGAATTGTATAGCGTTATACCTAGAAAACTGAGATTATTTATTGCAAAATATATTGCTTATTATAATAAAGTGGATTTTTATGCGAAATAGTTAAATGTAACCATTACAACAAATATCCTGCGACTGAAGAAATATTGTCTTTTGTTGCCTAACTAAATATACGTTTCAATTCACTGGTTTACTTTGATGTACAATTTTTCAACAACTGTAGTACACTTAACCAGATGTTGTAAAATTTCATTTTGAAAAGAAAAATATGGTTTTATTTAAATATACCTGTTTTTTTATACTTCCTTCGTCTGAAAGACGAAGGAAGTATTGTAATCACAAAAAATCACCTTCCGTGATTTCTTCGGATTTTCACGTTTCAGGGTCTCTAGATGATGAAAAACAGGTTTTTCCAATTCTGTCTGTCTGTCTGTCTGTTGCCGGTATAAGTCAAAAACTATTTGTTGGAGGAAGAACGACATTGTGCAAGCAAATTAATGTCTACCTGGCATGAAACCAAGAAAATTTCGGACAAATATTGTAATGGTATGATGCTTACAGCAATTCTGGTTGCAACGCTAACGTACGAACATTAAGGAAAGATTCAAGTAGTTCCAGAATTGGTATTGTATTTATTGCAACAATATAAGTCATTAGTAAGTCATTGATAACCACATAAGACATGATTTGCAATAACTGTAATTTAATTAACAGAGGTTAGTAATTGAATAAAACAGTATCATCACGATTGCGCTCAGCTTGTATTCAATATTTGTGCTCGGTATGGCAAATGTAACTAATATGTGATGATTGACAGATTAACTGTGTAACGTCAAGACACGATAATGAATTCGCTTAAGTACAAAGGTGTTTCGAAGCGTTACAGAGTTTTATGCAGCTTTTTGTATTCATATGTCAACAATCGATAACGCAGCTCAAGGTTTATTAATCAGTGTAAGAATAGCACAAAAATGCAAAGAGCAGTTGAGAAGCAACCTGAGAATAAAAGAAGACTACAAGAAAGTGCTAATAGCTTGTGAATCAGTGTTTAATTAACTAAAAGTAAAAAATGCAACCAAAGTGCGGTTAGAGTGTTCCTGAATGACATTTAAGAAAACATTTAGAAGTTAAGGAGCAAAGATGGTAAAAACTTACTAAAACAATTGTATAACATGTCGCTATGGTGACTTAGAGTGTCAATTGTTGCTGTTTATTAGAGAAGCCAAGCCGAAAGCTTGTGTGTAGTTTTGGCTCCCCGTTTTTAATTAATTTAGTTGATAAAAGTATATTGTTTGTGCCAATTGATGAGTATTATTTATTCGCCATTGTGCTTAATTTGGTAGTGTTCCATAGTGCAGTTCCAGAGAAAATTAAACCTGGAGCTTCGCCTATTTGTGATTGTCTTTGAAGCTAAGTTTTAGCAAGTTTTGGAGCTACAGGAAGCAGAAAACAGTGCATCTCTAGAGGAGCTCTGGTTTGTGGTTTACAAGAAGGCAGTAGCAGCTAAAATATCACCAGGAGGCAGGTATAAGCTTAGCGTCCCTTTCAAACGTGGTCCGGTGCGAGGTAAATTTTTGAGTCCGATTCAACAAGACTGCGAGCTACAAGAAGCGGACAGCAAGATCCAGCACCTAGGGAAGGCTTTGTTTGTGGTCCAGAGACAGGCAGCAGCCGCTGAAAGAGTTCCAGGAGGAAATTACGAGTTTGGCATAATTTTTTTGCAGAAACTGAAAGTGGATTTGGCGAGCAAGCAACACGACAAATGCGTGTTGCTGTCCCTTTTCACTTGAAAGAAACAAATTCCAGGTTAGCCAAACAACTTGATTATTTGAATTGCATTGTTAGTATTTACCTGAGGTGAACTGATTAGTTGTTGGTTTATTTGTGGTCAAAATACGTTGAAATTCTGTGTTTTACAACATCTTTGTTTACCGTCAGATATTGGAGGTTATCATTCTTTAGAAACCTGCATTTGCTGTACAAGGGTAAAATCTACACTGTAACAACCTAACCGTGCAGATACTCGAGTCTCAAAAGTTAGCCAGCGCAAAAGTTTAAATAAGTTGCCAATAGATGAACTATAGAATGCAACATACCTTTATAATTGCAGTAAAGCTTGATTAAACAATTATAATTTTTAATTTGTCCTGAGAAGCAATATTCAAATCAAATATCAAAACTGTGTTGTGATGATCGCTATTTATTTTATTTTAATTAGAAATATTACTATTTACAAATACAACTAAATAATAATAAATAATATCACAATATATATACAGGGTGTCCAAAAAATGGCGGATTAACTCTACGGTGCGTTACTGAGGGATGCCTTATGAACCCTGGAAAAATATGAAAAAAAATCCCTGGGCCGTATTTTTCGAAATATTTCGAAATTAATAAAAATAAATCTGGCAACAATGATACTGCAACAATTTCTCAATCAAAAATGTATTCATAGTAAGTTGTTAATATGTTGGTTACACTGTAAGTCTATGTCAAATTCGAGGTGAGTAGGTTAGGTTTTGCGTCAGTTTTGACACAAACAGTCGCAAAACCTAACCTGCTAACATCGAATTTGACATGAACTTACAGTGCCACCAACATATTCATACAACACATATTTCAATGCCAAGCTTGATTTCGTATATTATTATTGTACAAAGCCTGTTTGCCATATTTAGTAATTGACAAACTCAACAGGAAATCAGTTTTTTAAAATACTTAATTATTGAAAACAATTTAGTTAAATCCCAAGAATATTAAAAAAACAGATATTTTAATAAGTCCCAGATATATTTGACACTATAATTATACACTAGTTATTTAAATAAATGGATTTCATTACCCACCTTTGACCAGAAATATTTCGAAAAATACGGCCCAGGGAATTTTTTTCATATTTTTCCATGGTTCATTAGGCATCCCCAAGTAACGCACTGTAGAGTTAATCCGCCATTTTTTGGACACCCTGTATAGGTAAAGCACCTTGAAAAAATAAAAATTTTGTTTATTTTTATTTTACCTGAGAAATAGATAAAAGTAATCATTTGCACATAGCTCAGGCTTTACCCTTGATGAAAATGATACCTAACAGGTACAGGGTAGGTAAACATCACAAATAGAACAACAGTATGGTGCGGCGTGTTAATAGCGCAACAGAAACGCGTATGAGCACAATCGTGGTTCAAGCGGTGGAATAGAAATATTAATTTCATTCGCCTGGGAGCGTGGACTGTGAATCCCAGTGACTACATTTTTCTTATTTGCAAATTGACGTAATTCCCACGAGGGAAGTTTTGTGTAAACTTTTTTACAGATTTTTTTCATTTTAGAACCACAAGGTGGGATCGCCGGTGACCCTTATACTCTTGTGAATGTTCTTGAAGAATTGGTTATTTGTTGCTTGGATGTACTGCTGTATGGAGGGAATTCCTAGTTCTTCGTGGATTTGTTTGTTTCTAATAAACCATGGTGCTTTTGTTGCGATTCTCAGTACTTTATTTTGTTGTACTTGTAATTGGTTAATATTCGTCTTTGGTGTATTACCCCAAATTTGGCAGGCATACATTAGTCTTGGTCTAAGTATACTTAAGCATATAAGTTTTGCACATTCGATCTGCAGTCCCGACCTTTTATTTATTACAGAGGCGTAGCTAGAGATCAACGGGCACTGTATCATAAACTGTCAAGTGGGCCCCCACTGCCACCCCATCAGGGTATTATCAAATAAACGTATAAAAATACGAAATCAATTTTAATTTTTTAACAAAACAAAATATAATTATAAAAATAAATAATAAAAAAACTAAAATTTAATTACATATTTTTACTAACGGATATTACGTAAAAAGAGTGGTAAATCATAGTTTACAGTTTATATATATATTTACTTTTGGTACTCAGCCAACAGCCGTTAGGCCAATTATAGGGGTAGCTGTACATTTTATGGGGACTTCCAACCCCACTAACGACTGTCATGATGTTATTATGACATCCGGGACCAACTATTTGCGTGACAGCCGTATCACGAGGCGCCGAGAGAAGCAGCCATGGAACTGCCATCCAAGTTCTCACCAGAAAGAGCGTTACTTGACTCTACTGATCGAACGTGGACGCTTGTACTGTAACGCTAGCCTCCGCGTAAATTATAGTTACACAATAAAAATGTGTTTAATTTACGCATCGCCCAGTCTCACGTTATCTCAAGTTACATTTTGTCCGTGATAATAAGCGCGCAGGGACCGACATCACGTCCAGAGATAACAAGGAAGTACCGAGTCGAGTCGCGCGCCGCTATCCCCACTTGCTATCCCCACTTGAGAACTTTTCCAGGGCACATAAAAGGAGCTGCACAGTTCAATCGCCACGAGATTACCCAGAGATTCCCCAGATAGATTTCCAGCAAACACCTAGTTGCCGATTACCCCCCAGTCCTTCATCCTGTCCTGTCCAGAGAGTTCCTCCGTCGACTCTACCAGTACCTGAAAAATCCTGATAGCTAGTTCAGTTTAGTGGTTCTAAAAGAACGTCTGAAACGCCAGCTAAATTTCCCTGTAAACATCCTGATAGCTAGTTCAATTTAGTGGTTCTAAAAGAACGTCTGAAACGCCAGCTAAATTTCCCTGTAAACATCCTGATAGCTAGTTCAATTTAGTGGTTCTAAAAGAACGTCTGAAACGCCAGCTAAATTTCCCTGTAAACATCCTGATAGCTAGTTCAATTTAGTGGTTCTTAAAGAACGTCTGAAACGCCAGCTAAATTTCCCTGTGAAAATCCTGTACCGAAATCCGTTTGTAAATCAGCAATAAATAGCGAAATGTTCAAATCCCAATTTCCCGATTAATTGAAATTTGATACTTCGCTAAGCCGGCGCAATTATTAAACCTGTAAATTGGGCGAGCCGTTTCACTGCTATTAATTACTAGAATTACAGTTATCAACTCACCCAGGTGTCCGCTGAGACTTAGAGAATATTAGCCGCAAAGATCTCCTCCACAGAGCTCCGCAAACACGTGAACAATTGGAGGTTATCCAGCTGATCGAGGCGCGGCGACCACTAGTTGGATTTCGGCCGCAATATAGAATTTCCCCGCTCCGAGGCGAAACCCCGGGGAGTGTATTAAACGACAAATCGTAGCCGCACAAACCAGGTGAGAAATAAGATAGTCGAACTAATTGTTGTTAATAATTCCCAGTAGCAAAACAACTAAGCTGTCAAATTGCGCTGCGCCGGCGCCGTCGCGCTCGTCCCGAAGAGCTACGAAATAGCGGCCCGGCCGTCCACGACGTCCCCGAACGAATCGCGCACGAGGTCACGCCCAGCACGAGCACAGAAGTGGCTGCCGACTCCGCCAGAACCAGGAAGCCGCGTTTTTATACGATCGTCAATCTTGTTCAACATACATCTCATTTATTTAATTACACGAATATTTAATTTTGTATCATAGTTACACAAAATAAATTGTTATACAGGATACTCCGTTGGTGTTTGCTTATTTATGGTATATCTGAGCGAACGATTGAACTTTTCTCCGATATATGAGCTATCCCGTGGTAAATAAATTTTACAACCCTCTATAAGCAGGGGCAAGTATTACAGTACAAGCTACACCACCCTTACATAAGTAAGGAACAAGTAAATGGTAAATAACAAGAAAAAGGTTGAAGTAAATAATTATTATTTTCAGAGTTACTCTGCAAACTTTTTTCTCTGCGAAAATGTGTATAAGATGTTCCATATTTGGAAAGAATTTGAATTTTAAGCTCTTTTTTTCGATAGATAATATGACTAAATTCGATAACCAAACACTTTCCGCCTATATTAACCTAAATTCTTAAATGTGACCTCAGGAAAACTTTCCAAATTCAATTTAAATAATTTTTTTAGAGCTTGAGTGCTGGTGGGCCTCCCTTTGCTTGTGGGCCCTGTATCAATGATACGGCAGATATAGCAGTAGCTATGCCCTTGATTTATTATAGGATAAAGTAGTGCTAACCTGGTATGAAAATCTACTCCGAAATGCCACCGGTGTGACAATTTCCGATCAGACGATTAGAAGGCGACTCAAAGAAGAAATTTGACTTCTCGTAGGCCTGTGCGAGCTCCTCGCTTGACCAGGGATCACAAAGTTATCCGTCTCAACTTTGCTCGCGAACATTTGCACTGGCAACTTCGACACTGGAGGTCTGTGCTTTTTACTGACGAGTCGCGGTTTAGTCTAACTCGTTGCGATGGTCGTATATGTGTGTACAGACGTCCTGGAGAGCGATGCACTGCCGCGTGTATACAGGAAGTGGGCCGATTTGGAGCTGGATCGGTCATGGTGTGGGGTGGCATTAATGTAGACGGTCGCACCGACTTGGTTGTCGTTCCCCAACGTCTCAACGTACAAATGTATGTTGAGACGATCCTTCAAGAGCATGTTGTTCCATTTGCGAACCATTTCGGCGATGGCTTCATCCTACAACAGGACAATTGTAGAGTACATATCGCAAATTTTACAACAAACTTCCTTCAGGAACAAGAAATCCAAGTGATGGGTGGCCAGCCATGGGTCCAAACTTAAATCCCATCGAACACGTTTGGGATTTACTCGACAGGCGTATTAGGAAGCGTCCTGCTGCACCTCAGATTCTTCAGGGGTTGGCTGAGGTCCTTGTGGAAGAATGGCGAAATTTACCACAAGACATGTTAAGACGTCTTATTCGCAGCATGCCTCGACGATGCCAGGTGGTCATTGATGCTAATGGAGGGCACACGCGTTACTAAAACACGGGCGCTAACAGAATTTACATTAAATTTTAAGTGATGAAACACATTTCCATTTTAGTAGTCTTTTCAATAGTTTGGTGTTATAGGAGACATGGAAAAATGGATTCCCATCCTTGATCTCTTTTTTCGAGAAAAACTTAAGTCAGTTTTTCAAAAACAGTCTAAATTCGAGTTATAACATAAAAATTATAATTTTTTATATGCAACTCATAGTTGGCTGTGGCATGAGAAAAAGGTTTTTTTCCATTTTAGTGATATAAAGGGTGTCCCATAACTTATGGGCCATAGAGCAATTGGAGATAATAGACATAAAAATAGTTCATCATCATCATCATTTTCAGCCCTCTTTATTCCACCTCTGGACATAGGCCTCCGCTATTTGTCGCCACTCAATGTGGTCCACGGTTTTAGTTGCCACCATAGATAATGTAACCCCGTTGCCACTGTGAACCAGCCACCTTCTTTATGTCGTCCCGCCACCGAGTTCTAGGTCTGCCGCGATCTCTTTTTTCAGTTCTGGATCTCCATTCTGTTAGAGTTCCTGTATATTAAGAGTTGGGACATGTAGACGACTCACTTTGGATCCACAAACCATGGAGTACCTGGTTTTTGTTGAATTTAAATTTTATGCAGATCTTGCATACCTATGGACAACAGATTGGCAACCATTACAAATTAAAATCACATTTTGTGACAAATACTTACCAAATATTTTTAACTTGTTAAAACATAAAAACTATTGTTAGGCCAGTCAAATTAGATATTTACTTGACAAAAATACTACCTGAAAAGTGAGCATGTAGTTTTATAGAACAAATCACGTAGAATTGAATGAACTAAAAAGTAACAGCTGAGTCAGTGGAGAAGTGATTCAAAATTGCGGTCAAAGTAATGAAAAAACGGTTTTTTGCATATAAAAGAGCAAAAGAGCTATGCATTTTTTCCAAAAAAAATAGGCTTATGTAGTTTAAAAAACAAATAAATAAGCTGTCGATGGTCAAAATCAATTCATTACAAAAAAAGGTATCGCTAAAAATGACCGATTTTTCTATTGTTCTTAACTTTTAAAAATATATATATATATATATAAAGTTGAAATTTTCAGAACACATAGTACTCGATGAGCAGAAAACGGGCCATTTTAAAATTTGCAAAAATGTTGATTACTTTTTGCATAAATCATTTTTTCGAAAAAAATACGTTTTCGCAGAAATTGATTTACTCAGCTTGCAGAAGTCGTACAGCAATCAGCGTAGGCTTATTTTGTTCCTTAAGAGTTATACTACCACACACAATATGAGCGCAAATTTTGTGCACTTGCAAATATGTGCAAATTTAATTTCAAAAGTGATCTTTTTTTAGGAGCACAAAATGTATATTTTTGTCAATTTTAATTGTACCGAAATTATATAAGCACCATTCGATGGCTGCCAATTTTCTCCGAAATTAAAAAAGATTACAGTACGACTCATAGAAGCCGAAGAATTTTTCTTTTTTAAATTGCTGCACATTTAGTTATTAATATTAGCGGCTGAAATTTGCACACACTTTAGCTGAAGACTTCTAGTATAATATAAAAATTATTTCGCAATTATTGACAATGCATTATTTATTGCGAAGCGGTTTACATTAGGCGTCGCAAAATGCCTTCAGTCCATATTTGGTGGAAAAATTGCAGAATTGTGATTTTGAAAGATTGTGGCATATTTTGAAGCATTTTGTAATGTATCCCATCAGGACCGGGTGCTGAGTCTTTGGATTTATTTAAAGCTAATTTGAATACCGACATTGTAAAGATTTTGTTATAAATTTCTTCGTTGTCTTGTGCAGTTTGTATGTGGGTAGCTTCAGCTTGTTGTTTGTGTCTTAGGAACGTGTCGGTGTAGGTTTGCGAGTTAAGAATATGTTCAAAGGTTTTTGCTAAGGTTTCGGCTATTTCAGGTACTTATACCGGGTGTAACAGGATCATGGTACACCCCCGTATCTCCGTTAGTTTTAAAGGTAATTTATTGAAATTTGGTATATCACATATACATAATAAGCGGCACTTTTTGACCTGCAAATGATTTTTTTTTCACTTCCGGTTTCGCCGGAAGTGATACCAACTTTCGATTTTTAAATAGAACACCCTGTATATTATTACATTTCTGAAATCTGAATAATTTTCTGAATCCAATGATACCACATAAGTGACATTTCAAACGTCAAAATTTTTTTTAATTTAATTTTTAATTTTCCATTTAAGTGTGCCATGATGGTTCCGATTTATTCCAATTGATCCATTTAATGCTAGAAAAATCGAAATCCCGTCAAAAATACTAAATTGCGTTTTTTATGAGCAAATAAAGTTCACCGTAATCAATTTTGGGGTAAAACTCAATTTTTTCAAATGGAACCATATTGGTACCGTGGTACCATTTATTAGTACTATTAATAAGGAATTTATTCATACATGGTAATTAAATGTGCGATAAATACAATCAAAATTACAGCTAAAAGAAAATAAGAAAATACAATTATTTTGGTCTAATTTAGTGTTAAGACTAAGGAGGCTTTGAAAACAATGAAATTGTTTATTCAGACTGTCAAATAAATACTTGTTGGTTTATCGGTGTTTCTATTGTGTATTGGAAGAGTCTTTACATTTGTTGTTATTTTTGTTCAAAATGCCGCACATTTATACAAAGGATGAAAGAGTGGACATGTTAATTATTTATGGGGAATGTAGAAAAAATGGCCTTGCGGCTAGAAACCTTTATGCCGACCGATATCCTGATAGACAATGTCCAGCGAGAAATTATTTTAATCGTCTTGAAAATCAATTCCGAAGAGAGCCTAACCATGATCCCGATCCCGAAGAAAACGTTATCATTGACGAAGGAACGGAAATTAATGTTTTAGCTCGAATAGAAGTTGATAAGACTGTTTCTTTAAGGCAAATTGGGTTTGATTTGGAAATTAGTCACCAAACGGTAAGCCGAATCTTGCACAAACACAATTATAAATCCTTCAAATATCAATTGCACCAGCACCTGTACGAAAATGATTATGAACGTAGGATGGAATATTGCAATTGGATCTTGCAGAATAATGTGCAGCCAAACAATGCTTTTTTGGGAAGGATTTTATTTTCGGACGAGTGTAGGTTTACAAATATGGGATTATTTAACTGACAAAATACAAGGTATTGGTCACAAGTAAATCAACATTTATTGCGGCAGGGTAATTTTCAAGTGCGGTTCGGTTTCAATGTTTGGCTTGGAATAGTCGGTCGTAGAGTCATTGGTCCAATAATATTTGAAGGAGCCTTGACTGGAGCTAGATACTTAGGATTTCTGCAAAATGAAATTGAGGACAGGTTAGCTGAATTACCTATCCATTTACGACAGGGAATGTATTTCCAACAAGATGGAGCTCCTCCCCATAATTCAAGAATAGTAATTGATTACCTTCAACAAGCATTCGAAGAAAACGTAATTTCGACGAATGGTCCTGTGCGATGGCCTCCAAGGTCACCTGATTTGACACCTCTTGATTTCTTTGTTTGGGGCCATTTGAAAAACATTGTTTATGCAACCCCCGTTACAACCCGCGAAGATCTGGAGTTGCGAGTAAGACGCGCAATTAATAGAATAACGGCCCAGCAATTATCGAACGTTCTTCAAGAAACAGCTACGAGAGTTCAGAAGTGCGTTGACGTTAATGGACAGCATTTCGAACAATTGTTGTAATGTTTTGTGTTAATTTTTTGTATTTCAAGTTGTATTTTTTGTATTTTCTTATTTTCTTTTAGTTGTAATTTTGTTTGTATTTATCGCACATTTAATTACCATGTATGAATAAATTCCTTATTAATAGTACTAATAAATGGTACCACGGTACCAATATGGTTCCATTTGAAAAAATTGAGTTTTACCCCAAAATTGATTACGGTGAACTTTATTTGCTCATAAAAAACGCAATTTAGTATTTTTGACGGGATTTCGATTTTTCTAGCATTAAATGGATCAATTGGAATAAATCGGAACCATCATGGCACACTTAAATGGAAAATTAAAAATTAAATTAAAAAAATTTTTGACGTTTGAAATGTCACTTATGTGGTATCATTGGATTCAGAAAATTATGCAGATTTCAGAAATGTAATAATATACAGGGTGTTCTATTTAAAAATCGAAAGTTGGTATCACTTCCGGCGAAACCGGAAGTGAAAAAAAAATCATTTGCAGGTCAAAAAGTGCCGCTTATTATGTATATGGGATATACCAAATTTCAATAAATTACCTTTAAAACTAACGGAGATACGGGGGTGTACCATGATCCTGTTACACCCGGTATTATAGGCTTATTATTTACACATCTAGATAGGTACATTATGGTTCGAAATTTTCTACACATCTTATATTGTGAGCTATAGCATTAAGAAAAATTGTCCAAGCCTCTGATACCCATAATCTTCTCAGAGATCCTTTAACCGAATTTGAAGTGTTTTATATATTCTTCTTTTCTTGTTTGTAGGGAGCTTTCCTATTAGTAGTCGCTGCATCTTCGTTCTGTCGCATGCAAGTTCCTGTCTTATTTTATTGATTAATAACCAAATGGTGGGGTGCATCTGAGCCACTAAATTCGAGAAACGGTTGTTTCGACCTGAAGTTTCATTGTTGGTACGCTCTCCGTCTTCTGAAGTCGCTTGATGAACATTCCAAGTTTCTGGTGGAAATATTGCAGGAATATTACGAAGACGTATGATTTTATTTTGATTTGCAAGTCTTATGTAAGTGCCAGAAACGTATGTGCTATCAAAATAGCTTCGAAGCTCGTCAGCTCCAGCGGGAACATTTCTTTGAGGTGATCCATACCCCTACGGACGCCATCGAGTGGTAAGAAGGCCAATTCGTCCATCATTCCGCAGAATTTTCTCAAAACTTCTTCTCTATATCGTTACTGATGGGCTAGGTTCTGTATCTTTCTATGGGTGATCTCGCACAAGTGATAAAAACAACCATATATGATCAGTTGTTCTCCAAATACTGCCTTCGCTGCCTGAATCGCACTTCTCTCAAAGTTCATTTTTAGTTGGGTTGGATCGGGCAACATGTTCCTATTCTCGCATTGTCCTACTATCGCGCGCAACAAGGTCTCGTACGTAGACTGTGTTTTTCTTTGTAACAAAGAATACGGGAGTTATGTTTATTTAACTACGATTAGTGTTTTTAAAAAGCATTTATTTGTACTTAAACACTAAACACGTTAGACGTCGGAGCTCTGCTTCACACACTTAATTCAGGACAGGCTAATCCGAGTGTCGAAACAGAACTAACTGCAAGAAGCATCTTAACAATAAGGAAAACTCTTATCTTAAGGGAAGGGAAGGTGCTTTTCGTTCCCACAGGAGTTGTCATAAATGTTCTAAGAACAGCAAGCAGATCTAGCAGAATATAATCTTATCTCTAAGCTAGGAAGCATTTCTAGATACGTAAGTTCTCCCGTCTGAGAATCTTAAATACCGTGAAGCTGTATTTAAGTTACATTTTGACATTGAGTGTCGTGTAATACGATCGCTTCATTCTGAGATTTTCGCAATAGTTTCATTAGTTTTGATTTGAACCAGTCACGTTTACAATATAAATATAATATGATGATTATGAACATAGTAATTAATAATAATAATAATAATGAAGGAAATTAAACTTAACTTATTTACAAAATGGATATTGTTGTTTATCAACTTATCCTTATAGTTTGTCAGTTTTATTTGGTTATTGACTAACTCTTGCGTGTTAATAGGGGATAGGTCAGTTTTTGAAACATTAATTAGTGTTGATTCATTTATTGGTAATTTACTTATACTGGGCAATTGTAAAATAATCTGTTTTGTGGACGTAGAATTCATGGTGAACAGCAGTCCTGTGCCCAGTACTGTATAAAGTCTTTTTTGCGAGTACTCAATGAAAGTACTCATGAGTACAATGTTACGATTACTTATTAGTTAAACACATACAAGTAACGAGTAGTACTCGCCACTCTTGGTGCAAAATTACGAGTACAGTACACGAGTACTTTCACCTGACAGTGATAGGTGACAGCTAAAATTAATAGGTTTCAATTCAAGTACAAAAATGTAATTGAGTGAATATTTTTCTATCACGCTGTATTAAATATAAAGTTATGCGGACATACAAATTGACAACAAATGCTACTATTTATCAATAATAGAAACTTGCAATAATGTAAAGTTGTTACTACTAGAAGAAGTGTTTTGTAAAACTAAAATGGAGTAATATTAGAAAAAAAAAATTAATTGAATCGTACTGCCTACTCTTCACGGCGGAGCACCTAGTTATCCAGTAAATGTCAAATATGAGTTTTTGGCCATTTCCATGAATGAATAGACAATCAGGATTCGGGTTGTTATAACACACAAGAATATCTTTTAAAAACACGCATCCGAATATTACTCAAAGGACACCCAGAGATATCGCGAGGAGTCAGATGTCCACATTTCGTTTTGGAATTCCCGCTATCGATAGGCTACAGTTTCCCATCTATTTTAATTAAAACGCTCAATAACACAAAATTCAAAATTAAAATAGCAGTATTTAGATACTAGTCAAAAAGCTAATTTGGCTAGAACACAAAAATTACCACCGCGCCAAACGAATGCAGCACGATATAATCGTTCTGATCTAGTATATTGATCCATAATATACTTTCACGTCACTTCTGCATGTGACTACTGTTTAAAGCCAAGAATACCCGAGTTATAAGCAACGAAATAAACGTCAAAATGGCGAAATTTATGTCACATCTGAATATCCATATATTATTTTTAAATATGAAGGCTCATCTGATATGGCCAGAATATAACTCAAATTTTGTCCCGCCCTATCCTTGTAGCTTTTATGGTTTCTGAGATCCTTATAATGAGAGTAGGTATAGTTTCTCCCACGAAAATTTTCTCTAGCGCCATGTGCGTATGCAGAAATAATTGTTTAATACTCTAGAATGGTCTCTTCTACTAACAAAAGGAGATAGATAGGTGCAAACTCAATTTAAGATCATTTCTGTGATTACGGACTTGATACACACATGATGTTAGGGAAACAATACCTGAGACAAACTTTAGGAGGGAAATCTTATACCGGGTGATCAAAAATGATTGAAGCTATTGTCCACTTAGCACAAACAGTGATCCCAACTATTTCCAATGGCGTACAGGCAGGTATTTCAGATTGGGCGGGAAATTTAAAAGCTGTTGGAATATTAAAATAAATATATTATTGCAACGTTTTAAATTATAGATACTAGTGCACGTTTTGTTACACAAAATCTTAATAAAATTGAGCAAGAATACAAGAAGAACTAAGATAACATATAACCAATTTTAATTATAAAATTGAAATCACATAAAGACAAGAATGTTTCATATATTAAAAACGCACAATATAACAACAAATCTGAAACAAAATGAGCAAAAAAATACAATTCAATAACAAAATACAATGACATTAATACATTGTCTTCAAAACTTGCAATTTAGAAACAGAAATAAGAACCACCTTTTTTATAATAGATGTTGAAAATGTGCATTATTTTCTATACACAAATTTACTCGTCTCTTTACGTTGTCAAAGACGGCTTCTAATTGTTGCGGTGTGATTGCATTAACGGCGTTCACTATGGCATCATGTAACTCCTCAATCGTTTGCAAACGATTTGCATACACAACATTTTTAAGCTGACTAAACATAAAGAACTACAGCGGTGTCAAATCAGGCGATCGCGGTGAGTATCGACCTGTGCTTATTAGTCTATCCTCGAAATATTGTGATAAATATTCCATTGTTGTCCGAGCTGTGTGAGCTGTTGCACCGTCTTGCTGGAAATACCCATTCTGAAGCTCATCGTCATCTGTTCAATAAAAGGTCTTAAAAGTAACTGTTGGTAGTTTATCGCATTTATATAATCGTTAAAAAAAATGGTCCAACTATTCGTCTTCTCGACATTTCAACCCAAACTCCAATTTTAATTGGATGTAATGTAGTTTCACTAAGTTCCAGTAAACCAGGTTCGATAATTTTTGGAATTCACATACCCACTTAGATGAAACCATGCCTCATCGCTAAAGAATGTTAAGTCCAAAACATCGTTGTCATTCAAGTTTTCGGTAAACCAGGTGCAGTAAGTTTGTCTCTTTGGAAAATCGGCTGGCAACAATTCTTGTACCACAGACACTGTGTATGGGTACATATGCAGCTTTCTTCGGCAAGCCATCTGGCATGTCCCATACGAAAGCCCTACATTTAATATAAATAATCAGCATTTAGTAATAAAAACATATTATACACATTACCAGTTTGACCAAACAGTCGCCTTGAAGATTTATTGGGGCTTGCTTCCAATCGCTCCTGAATATCGTCTAAACTTCTTCATTAAGCGCAGGCCTTCTGCCAGGGGATTTACCCTTGGAGACACTGTCAGTATTCCGAAATCGGTTGATAATGCGACGAACATGTTGTGTGAAAGTTTCGTAGCTAACGTCATTGTTTGCGAATTGCTGCTTGAACTCGGCGAAGCAAGAAGCTTGGGAATGCTGCCACACACCATTTTGGTAACGTTGTCCAGACCTAAAACAAGCCTCCAAAATAAATATATTGTTTTAATCAGAAAACATGATTCTAACCTAAAATTATTCATATTTGTTATTATTCAAAACAGCTCTGTACATTGTCTACTTACCAGATAAAGCAATCAGATACACAGTTTTAGTCTTAATAAAGACTGAGTTTATGTGAACTATAGAAATAAATTCAATAATTTACCAGTTGCAACAGGAATAACACATCAAAAATTTTTATGCGCGCGCATATGGTCGTGGGGGATGAAAGTTTTGATAAACAACATATTCTCGTGGGTCCTGGAATACATTATTGATAACAATGCGACCACAGCGAAGTTGCGAACCCTACAATCATTTTTGCTAGGCTTTTTGCAAATCACAGCAGCCGGGTGGGCGACTGTAATTAATTGCATACCCTTCAAAAATATTACTAACAAGCCAAACCCTCCTAATCGACACACAATTCTTCTTCTTCTTAATATAGGCCGAGAGCCTATTACTATCACACTTAGTGGGGGTTTTTAAAGTCATGTGCTGCAACCACCCAGACAGGTAACTAGCCTAACCCGTTGATAAGGCAGAATGCCCTTTCACAGGGTCCACGGCCACCAAAGGTATTGGCATGGTGGAAAGAGGGTGTAAGATGTAAACACTGTCCAGGTTTAGGGTTCGAGCTCACTACCTGCCGACCACACGATTCCTACTCTACAATCGATGCTATTAAATTGGTCATTTTATTTTTAAAATTCTTACGTGTCCAAGGAAAATGGTGTTACTACGACCACTTTTAAGAATCATGGGTAATAAAATAAGAAATATATTTTGGTTTATTGGTTCCAGGTACATCTGGTGTATGTTCAGAGCGATCAAGTTATTACAATGACAAACCTATTTATTTAATCACACAATTACTACAAAATGAAAATAAACATATTTATTTTAAGTTCTCTCTCTTCTAATTTTAGTAATTATTTGACGGTAAAGCAGAGATGCTTGAAATCATGTTTTTAATGAAAATAAAAGTAAACGGTGATATTATGAGTCAAGACATTAATTTTCATTACTAGTTGCACTGATCAGAAATTCGTCAGTTACGGTTCTATATTTTCCTTAATCCTATCCAAATATCTCGCAACCTTCGTGTGCACATTCGGGTATTCGCTATGACATCCTACGCCAGAGGAGATTATACCTTCCTGCTGCCTGTGGTTCCTGTGGGAAGTCATTATAGGTCCGCAGCTGCCTCCTTTACAGGAATATTCCGTAGCAGAGTCTAGTTCTATGGTGCAAATATTTTTTCCGTCGGGGCCAACTTGTACCGCCTACCAGCTGCTACACATTCTTCATTGCTTATGAACCTCTCTAAAATTCTTTTCTTAGTTTCAACTTGTCCATGGATGGGACTCCTCCCCCGACCAGTTGTTACCTGGAGAAATAAAGGGGGGTGGTGAAATATTACTTACGTGATAGCTCAGCAGCTCAATGCAGCATTCAAAGCACCAATTGCCTCACTCAGCCAATGCTCAGATGAGCCACTACCAATCGATAATTAGGGTCGCAGGTCAGCTCGTACAGCTCGTAGCCGAAGACGGCCGTGGGTTCATTGAATGGAGGTATGGCGCCACCAATTTAAGGGTAACAGAGAATTTCTAACCCCCTAATTTAACGATTAATAGATTCCGCTCCAGCTAAATTGGAACACTGTAAAACTTAATAATTTGGCGGAAAACTGGAATCAAACAATCAAGTGCAGGGGAGATAAATGCGTTTTATTTACTCGTAAAGCCGGTAACGCACCTAAGATACATATATATATATATATATATATATATATATATATATATAAATTAAGGGCCGACGTAAATGCATATAAATACCCCAAGGATCCTTGTTTACAGAACAGATTGGCCAATTAAAAACAAAAAATCAAAAATGGGGAAATTCCTGGAAGATCCCAAGGAGTGAGATCAATTTAAATTCGTGAATTGCAATCGGGAGATCGCCCCCAGGAATTTCTATAGAGTCCTACAAGAAACAATTAAACTCGCATATCGTAGCTAAAAGTGAACAGCTTACAATGAGGTGAGGCTTCGTATTTAACATGTTAAAAATTCGTGAATGCCTCTTTCTCGGACGACGGCAATAGTTCGTACAAGAATTTTCCGAATGACGCGTATCACTGCGAAATCAGCGCCCAAAACATTAATAAATTTCGCGCTAGTATATCGCGCTAATCCCAATTTCTATGTAAATTACTGACGGCAGTTCTTTATCGACGGAACGCACGCACACACGTGCAACAAGGTTCACTTGCTAGTAGCACGGAAGCACAGATAATCAAACGGCAATTGTTACCTTCAACTGGTTTCGAGACCGTCCTGACGTTGACGTTCCACAGAGACGGACTTCCGTGAATTTGATGGCTGAACCAGGGAGTCGGTAGCCGGTAGCACGCCAGCTAGGAGCGCCGAGATAAGCGCTATCAGAAAGCTCGCAGGATACGCATCGTGCAGCAAGCCGGGGTATTCGAATCTTATTGGGGGCCCATAACATGGTGGTAGGTAGCGGGTAGATACTTTCTTACGATCCCGGTGGGAAATAGATCTACTTCAGGGAAGCGCCCCTGCCCACGCGAGACCTGGTTTTCTCCCACCTCCTATCCGGTGGAAACCATGTCCTAACCCTAGATCCTCCCAACATTCCAAATTAATCCCTCCCTGTTTTCGTTTCAAACTTCGATAGCTCAGTTCAATTCACAAAAGCGTTTTTCGCCCGCTTACCACTATTGCCTTTCACACCCGGCTCAGGCTTTTAGCAACCGAGATGCACATACAGGCAACCTTCAAATTCTAATAGCACAGAACTAATAGATAACCATAAACAACCTCTTTGTGTTTTCCACAGCTTTAATTCAACACAAAATTCGATTCTTATACTACAGATTGAATTTTCAATAACAATTTTTATTTTTTTTTTCTGACACTTCTCTTAAACTCACACTAGATTATTCTAAAACTATTAATTTAAAATAAAATCAAGACCACAATTATTGTTCTCTCAGACCACATTGACACTCCCCTCGCCAACCCGTCTGGCAGGCGCGGCGAGTGTACGGCTAAATACCCCGTATGAATTGTATCAATCAACCAAGGCCCTCAGTCTCCGGCAGTCCAATGAACCTCGGCTATGGTAGCAGTCAAGGAGATCAGCGGATAAAGAGCGCTAAGAGTCCCCGGAGAAGATCCGGCTACCAACAACGACGAACAAAGCAACGACAACGGAATAAGCGATTATTTATAGCTACTTATAACACCAGAACCTTATCGTCAGAAGAAAAATTTACTGAACTGGAAGAAGTTAACCATGTAAACTGGAATATACTAGGGATATGCGAAGTCAGACGTAGAGGAGAGCAACAACTTATCCTCAAAACTGGACACTTCCTACACTATAAAGGAGAAGATGGATCATCGAATAGAGGCGTCGGCTTCCTCGTTTACAAAAAACATATAGAAGATGTAGTGGAAATCAAAAGCTTTAGCAATAGAGTCCTCGCTCTCACACTTAAATTAAACAACAGATATAAGCTGAAGGTTATCCAAGTCTATGCTCCCACAAGTGCATATTCCGACGAAGAAGCGGAAAACTTCTATGAAGACATATCTAGAGCCATGCAAGAATCACCAACAAAATATAATGTCCTAATGGGAGACTTCAACGCCAAGCTTGGTACTAAAGAAGATGATTCTGAGTTCCCACTGGGGACGTACGGCTATGGAGAACGTAATGACAGAGGTACTATGTTGCTACAATATCTTCTACACGAGAGAATGTATGCCATGAACTCCTTCTTCAAGAAGAAGCCACAAAGAAAATGGACGTGGTGCAGTCCCGATGGCAACACAAGAAATGAAATCTATTTTATCATCACAAATCACCCAACAATAGTTCATGATGTCACCGTTATGAACAAATGTTCTATAGGGAGCGACCGCAGAATGGTCAGGGCAACAGTTAAAGTTAACATAAAGAAAGACAGGAGGATACTGACGTCACAAACGCATGCTAAGGAATGGACACACATCGAAGGCCCAATACAATACCAACAATACATTGAAAGAAGCTTATCTCATCTTAATAAAGTAGAAAAGGAAGAGGTCGACATCTAAAAACTCAACGAAGAAATTACTTATAGATTAAAGACGGCCCAAGAAAGATTTACACAAAAACAAGCAACGAAATCGGCAAAACTAAGCAAAGAGACAAACGATCTTATGGCACAAAGAAGAAAATTAAGAGAAAGTCCTACTCGAAACCAATACGAACTCAAGCCATTAAACAAAGATATTTCTAAAGCGGTAAAAAAGGACACACGTAAATATAATACAGATGAGATAACCAGGGTAACATAGAACAACAGAGGTACATAAATCTTAAAGAAATACCTAAGTGGTACCACCAAATATCTGCAAACTTATAGATCAGCGAGATAATGTTACATCTAACAGAGAAGAAATCTTGAAAATAGTTGGACACTTTTACAAGACCCTTTACAAACAACAAGATTCTGAAACGGAATATGCACAGCTACCCCGCATCCAGAATCAAGGATCTGAAGATATCCCTGATGTAACTATAAGCGAGATAGAAAGCGCCCTTACCTGCATGAAGAACAACAGGGCGCCTGGCGAAGACCAAGTAGTAATTGAGGCTATTAAATTCAGTGGAAAACGTATGCTATGTACTCTTCAAAAGCTATTTAACGCTTGCATTTCTAAAGGCACCACACCTACCCAATGGAACAATGCAATCATTATTCTTGTTCATAAGAAAGGAGATATTGCCAATCTTGCCAACTACCGGCCTACAAGCCTCTTATCGCATATCTACAAGTTACTCATGAGGATCATTGCCTACACAACGATTGACATCAAAGTTTGATTTCTATCAGCCAAGGGAACAAGCTGGTTTCAGAAGAGGCTACGGAACAAATGGCCATTTGCTGGCCGTAAAGGTTCTTATTGAGAGGTCCATAGAGTACAATAAGCCGCTTATCCTAATTTTCATTGATTTTCAAAAGGCTTTTGATTCCATCAACCAGAAGGCCATTGCTGCAGGCATTATCAGAGTGTAGAATGATCATCATTACATTTCGCTCATAACGCATATATACGATAATGCTATTAGAACAGGTGTCGTCCTATAGATACCTAGGTCAGTAGAGATAACCAAACCCAAGAAATAACCAGAAGAATAGGACTAACATGGGCAGCTTTTGGTAAATTGGGCTACATATTTAGGTCAAATATTCCTGTATGTCTGAAAAGGAAGGTTTTTAACATGTGCATCCTTCCGGCCTTGACCTATGGAGCAGAAACACTTACATTGACAAAGAAGACCGTTTCTAAGGTACAGGTCTCCCAAAGACGCATGGAGCGGTCAATGCTGGGTATATCTTTAAGAGATAGGGTACCGAATACCGAAATACGACGCAGAACAGGAGTGGAAGATGCCATCAAAACAATTACCAAACTTAAGTGGAACTGGGCGGGCCACGTTGCGAGACTAACAGACCATAGATGGACCAAAAAACTATTGGAATGGCGACCAAGAGCAGACGCTTACCAAAGCAGAGGTCGCCCTTCCTCACGATGGACTGACGATATACGGCGAATTCGGAGAAACTGGATGCAGGCGGCCAAAGATCGCGATAATTGCAGTACAATACGAGAGGCCTACGTCCAGCAGTGGACAAATATATAGGCTGGATGATGATGATGATGAACGTGGTGGGGACTAAATTATTGAAGTAACTGTTAGCAGGTAATCGAAAAGCGGCTAAAGACGGTCACACTCACACTAAATTCCCCAGATGTAGTACTCGGAAAGTTCTGGCGTTCAAAAATCTACCCCAGGCAGTATATCTATACTTAAGAGAAATGTCGAGACGCGCACAAATCCCCTATAACAAAGGGTAAGAAGTGCCTAGACATCAATAGGACACCTTCTTTTCCAAAATCGTGACTTCGAAAAGCGCCAAAAACTCACAAGGACCATCTTCGATCAAACGCCGGAACAAGATGTAAACATTTCCGCGTCGCAAGCGCTCAACAAGGTGGGGACGCAAAACGGATGCATCGACGGCGTATCAGCGATGCGCGATACCCGGACGCAATTTTAAAATCTGTCGAAAATACAGTAAAGCGAAAATTGACGGAAACAAACCCCCCTCTTACCCGGAGGAAGAAAATTTCATAGACATTTTCTTATACGCCAAACGCAAGGCCCAAAATAAAACAACCTTGAAGAGGTTGGGACGCTGAAGAAAAAAAAAGGACAAAGTGCAGCACAACACCTCCCCACAAAACAGACACAGACATTCCCGCACGAAAGCCCAAGAGAGCCAAAACAAAGAAAACCAAGAGACCATGATGTTGTGGTCGGGGCCACAAACACTGCCGGGAAACAGCGGGACCACAAGGTGGCCGACCGACGGTCCCAACCAACCTCCCATTACGACTAAACGGCCTGGTCACAGATACCCGGATAGGGTTTTAGGTCCTTGGCGTGCCAAGACTCAGAAAAGACAGCCCCATCGGGATCTTTCAGTTGGTAGACCCACCGAGAAAGTTTCTTGTGAATGACAAATGGGCCAACGAACTTAGGGGCGAGCTTGACTGCGAAGTTCCCAGCGGCATCGGACAAAACATGGTTCTTTCGAAGGACGGACTCCCCTACTTCAAATTCATCAGGGCGATGACGTAGGTCGTAACGAGGCTTCGACGCTTGGTAAGCCTTCTCTAAACGCCTCCGGATGTCAAGATAAACCTGCTTAAGGGCCTTAGATTGCGGTTCTACATCATCACGGTCACACATTAGTTCAGGGTCATCTGGTTCTTCAGCGGGTAGGAGGTCATTAAAGTTAATTTCTCTACCGAAGTTTACGAAGAACGGGGTCATACCAGTCACTTCATGCTTAGATGTTCTGATCGCACACGCCACCGATGGTAACAACACATCCCAATTACGCTGATTCTCATTCACATACGCGGACAACATGGTCTTCAACACACGGTTAACCCTCTCAGTGGGATTGGCTTGGAGATGATAATAAGCAGTGAAAGACGGAATTGGACTCCATTATCACAAATGATCCTACGAGGAGCACCAAACAGAAGTATAACGTTCTCCTCAATATTCCTAACCACAGCGGAAGCGGCAGCGGCACGAAGGGGGAAGAACAGGGGAACTTGCTAAACAAGTCCGCAACAACTAAGATGTGGGTGTAACTACCGGAAGAGCGAGGCAATGAACCAACAATGTCCGTGGAGATAACCTCCCAAGGGCGAGATATCTGGGAGTGTCCTCCCATGAGACCTCTAGGAGCTCTCTGCTCGGGTTTAATGCGGGAGAAAACCCCACAACGTTCATCCACCGGCGCACCTTTTAGATCTAGCAGCGACGGATGTTCCGATGCCCTTTTCTGGGTGGCGTTCACTGTGAGATCTGCCTATCCCTTCCTTCTATTTTTCGCTCTCAATCTTTTAATCCCGTCGTAATTCCCTTTTTCCTATTCGCCTTCTAGTGTTGGAGTATTTAGGCCACGTATCCGTTTCTAAATTATCTGGTGTTGCCTTGGGTGTGTTTGGTTTTTGCAGTATCCTCTTTGGGGTTGTTTGAGGTATCGATTATGTATCTGTAAGGTTTTGAAGTGTTGTTGATGTGCATGCTTAGGTTCTACGTCGGTAAATTTGAGGAATTTACCTATTTTTAAGTAGGGGGAGAGTTGTTATGGGCCAAAAGTCACTTTTCGTATTAATGTAACGATTTGCCTTATCCCTGCCTAATTCAAGGCACTTTGCACATTTCGTTCTAACTATTTACCTTATATCTGACCAATCCTAGATCTAACTTACTTTAAATAGACTAGTTTCAGTTACCCATTCCTCAAGTAAAGTCACTGCAGGTTAGGCCTCACGTTGTACGCGTGCTATGTTGGTTGCACATGCGATTTTTCTGCAAATTTGGAATTCTGGACGTAGCTGTCAATTATTATTAGCCATTTTGACTTGTCAGAAGACGGATGTGGTGAAAATCATCTTTGGTTAATCGATGCACGAATATTTGTAATTCGGTTTTGTCACGCTCATCCTAGCATGAAAATGTATATTTTGGTGTGGATTTTGCTGGGGAGACGTCCCCGACGTTTTTGTTGTAGTACATATCAAGCACGGACTTTTGTCCGGAATTCATCTGACAAGCACATGTAATTACTTGGGCGATTCGGAGCAGAACACCTAACGGTATGCTATTTTGACAATTATTGGTTATATTTCTAAGGCGGAATGTTGTCCCTTTTAGCTCCCCTTTGGTACGGGCGGTGAACGCACTCAGTTAGCTCCCCTTTGGTACGGGTGGTGAACGCACTCAGATTAGGAAGCAGTCCTTTAGTATGAACTAACGCATCTCTGTTGGTGTGCTGCGAGCTTTGTACATGGTGGCGCAGAACTTTTCGAGGCGTTTGGTTGATGGATTTGGCCCCTCTTGGAGAGCACTTTCTCCAGGCAGTTGCTGCAGTCGGCTGGCTGTGAGTTCGGGAGATTTCCAGTCCCTAAAACAGGCTAGCAGATTTACTGGCCCGAGATCTCTACGTTACCTGCAGTAAAGCCCGTTGGATCACCTGGCTTCCTCGACATCGTGCAGTAGGCCTCCGATTTAGCACGTTCGTCACCTGCTGCAATCAAGGTCTGTCTTTGCAATTCATTCAGCGTTCTTGTGCAGTTTTTAGCTCGACCAACTTAACCTGTGTTATAGGCCTCATTTAATGTGTTTAATTATTATTCATTGTAGCGCTTTGGGCTACGGCCAGATTTTGATAAGCTAATTAATTTACTTACTTTAATGTTGTGATAACTCACCTGCAGTCTAAAGTAAACCTATTTTGTTGTGTAACATCTTAATATTTGCAACTTTGACATTTCAAGCCCCCATTAGAGTTCAGGCTGTGTCTAATGTAGATGCATAGGGACGATAAGGTTTCCCTTATGTAAATGTTTGTAAAGCAATTCTTCCATACGCCTTTTGAACGATTTTAGACTCGATCTCAGTGGAGAGATCTGTCAGTTCGGTTGAACTTGGCTTAGTGCGGCCCCATTTTGCAAGAAATTAGCGATATCAGTCCGATCGTTGTTTAAGCAATTACGCCCCTTTAGGGCGAGATTTAACTAGCGTGTTTCGGGTAATATTGCGCCCCTATATATACCAAGATCTTGGGAAATAATGGGATTTGTGTACAATTGATTACTAGTATTGTTATGCATTTTTGCAACTGAGGGTTTAGCGTTGATTTCAACTTGACAAACAAAACAAAACCTTAACTACCGCTTAAATTTGAGACGCGTTTGGTTATACATGCGAATTGCTACGATCTTTGACTATATTTATTTAAACGGGTGAGTTCAATCTGTGATAAATTTTACTATCTTGGTTTATGAAATCTGGTTTGTGATATTTGTTGTTGTTGTGATATACTACCGAGCACTGTTAATATTTTATTAAATTATATATACTCGTTACTTATGCCTGCGAATTTGATTTGTGTGTCCTTGTCGCTACCTCTAATTTTCAGGATCGCTTAGTAGCACCTTCCGTAGTGTCTTGGTTGATGATTAGCAAAGTGCTGGGTTACCTGCTACTTGGCGCCCATAAATTACTCAGTATTTTTATGCAAGCGTCGTGTTTCGTGCCTATACCAATACTAGGTTTTGAGTTCAAAAACAGCAGGGACTTGTAATTATTTACTATTTCAATATACTTCTAAACTCTGAGGTGTATTTATTTGTGACCAGACACAGTAGCCTGTCACTTGTCTAAGGGGTAGTTAGGCCTGGCTACTCCAGTCACATCTTATATTAAACAAAACTTTCACCTCCTTCAGTAACACAACCTAGTTATATAATTGTACAATTAGTGTTCCGAAGCGTGTCCTGAACGAGTGCAAGAAGTAATCTACGCAACTACGCAAATCGAAGGCTTGCATAAATTCAAGAAATATCGCAGACAGCATTTGATTTTGGACTTTTAACAGTTTCAACGATGAATTTTGGCATGTTGGAAAATATCTTTCCACCTTGAATAATGCGGATGCCGGGCGATGGCGGATGTTTATTTTATTGCATGTCATTTAACATGTTTGGCACATGTGACAGGGCATGAGATTAGAGCATGGGTTGTGGACCACAAAATTTTGTACTGAGAGAAGTTGCAGGTTGCAACTTTCAACCAGCGTGGGGACAACTACACCAGCAGCGAGGCATAACAGACCGATATGTCTCTGTCGAGGGAGTGAATAAATTTTGTTCATTTTGGACGTTCATATTTTCTAATACCATTAGTCTGATTTTCATATACTAAATACTCAAGCTTCTCATCGCCATTTGTTATATCAATTTCTTACCACATACGCAACAAAGCGTTGAGACATTTTGAAGGCTATTAAAACCGTGCATAGCACAGGTAAAGTTACGGCCAAAGGAAAGTGTGACAGTTGTGCACTAGCACTTTTTCTTGCTTTATCAACAATATTAACTTGTGGCATTTTTAAGCCAAATTGTATCGTTCACAAATTGATGACGTTTCTAGAATTAAAAAAATAATGATGGTGAGGCACTAACACCCCATGAAGGAGCTTGGTCTGCTGCAAGGCGGAAGGTCAGAGCTTCCGTATCCTCGCTATCACACCCGGCTGTCGCGTGTCAAATTCATGGCACGTGGTGAGCATCACGCATTATTCAACCGCATTATTCTACCGCATTATTACCCCTTATTCTTTCGAACGCAGGTTCCCAATTATTTAAAGCGACTGGGTAGGCCGCCCGCCAGGCATCGATCTGGGATTTGAACTCCAGACTTCAGCGCCACAGTTCGATGCTCTAACCACCGAGCCACACTGGCGCTTTTCTAGAATTACGACTACTATGTTTTTTCAGTAAATCTTTAAAAGCCAACAATAACAACTAAATTAAAGCAAAATTTGTTATAAGAGTTGTCCCACTTTTTTTTTCTGGTCCGTAACTGTAATGCTAATAATAATATAAATAAACAAAATTTTATGTCGATGTAAGTCTTGCAAATATCTTTTTTTTTCTTGGTTTGTTTTGAAAAATTCTTGATTTTTTGCTTTAGCCCAGTGCCTCATTCTCATAGAGACGTAATAATGAATGCAATGATCAATGACATCACTTTTATGATCCTGACAAGGAAATGTAAGGGTGCAGTTTTCAAGCACATCCGTTATAGTGGCATCATAAACGTTTTCTGGATTACTTAACACATTTTTTGTGAACTAAGTGGGTATTCGGATGTATTAATCCCCCTCGACTTCGGACGTTGACTAGTTCAGCATTACTTGAAAATCTTCCACTCTCATTTGATTGAAAAGGTGTAACACAATCACCACATTTCGTAATTTTTTTCATCTTCTTGCAAATGAAGCCAGTTACGTAATAAATAATACAATCTATAATTAAAGAAGGAGCTTGTTTGGCATAATCATGATCAAAATGGAAAATATCTTCACATTCCCAATCTGATGTTCTTATTAAGCTATTTAACTTTTCCTTCAAATTTTCAATATGTTCAGAAACAAACGATGCTTTTTTTGATTGGAAAATAAACGAAAAATCTTCATTGGAGAATAAAGTTTCTGGTTGATCATTTGTAATCGTACAATTTCCTTGATTTACGTTATTCCTGTTACAAAATGCAGGCAGTTTATTATATTTATATAAAGTGAACAAAATTGCGACTATAACTAAGATTAACATGAAAAATACACTATTACTAATGTATAAATGTCCGTCAAAATTTGGTTTATACACTTTTTTATGCAAGTCTTTAGCTTACTTTTTAAAGTGAATATGTCGTCTAGATCGATGTTCTCCAGATGTATCGATGGGAGTTTATTATTTATTTGTTGTTCTTCGGTAGGCGTTAAGTTGATCATCGGCAACTGAATTATTTCGTTTACGGAATTAGAGTAATAATTTGTCCTCAGTACCCTATTTTCAAGTTTTAGTTCACATCTTGGTGGTATCTGTACAATGTAATTTCCATTTAGCGGCATCTTCTGCTTACTATTTTCACAAGTGATTGTGGATATTAATTCTTTATCGGCAATCAGTAACCATGAATCTTGGGGGATTTTCTGTGTTTTAAAATGCTCTGTAAATATTTCGGTTTTACATACATTATTTTTTATAAATGAAATGAGTTGAGCTTCGCAAAGTGGTTCTTCTGAATTGATTTTTTCTTGGATTTTACATAGGTGTTCGCCGTTGCGTAGTTTTTTGCAGGACTCGTCCGTGGAAATATAATTATTTTCATTGTAAAGCAAATACATTTTCTGTGGTATAATTATTTGGAAATGTTGATCGGTTTTCACAGGTAATGGGTAAAGATGATAGTAATCGTAGATATCCGGATTTATTAGAGGTATTTCCAAAATAAATACGATTCTGGATTTTATTTGATATGCTTTGACTGCAATAATGTCTTCGTATAAAGGTAAATTTTCTCGGTTGATTTTAAATGGCAATTGTTGTCCTTGTATTTTATTCTGGATAAATATTAAATTTGCTTCTAAGTCATCAGGATCAATTATTGATGGGTGCATGATCTCGAGTTTGGTAAAAGTGATTGCTTCTTCCAAATTATTAAGTAGGTACAATATTACGTTCATCATTCCTGATATTTGCAAAAATATTGTATGCATATTGATTATCGAATACATCTCCGCTCGGTGAATTGTGTTTTCTTCGATTTGAGCTTCTAATTGTTTTATTCTTGATAATAATGTGTATTGGTCAAATCTCAGTGTACTAATAGTTTTGTTTACTTTATCGAGTATTTGTTCCGTTATTGATATTTGTTCAGTTAGAATTTTGTCCTGGGATTCCTGTCCTTTTCGTAGTTCTTCAATTGTTTCTTCGATTTTTTCTCCATCAGTCGAATCTAAGTTTCCAGTTAGGAATTTGAAAACTGTTCCTAGGCCGTCGATTAAGCCTCGTTTATTTCTTGTAAGAAATAGTTGATTTAATTTTCGTTTAATTTCAGATGAGGTTATATTTAGCAGGGTTTGGTAATTTTGAAGTTCTTTATCGTATGTATGTCCGTGAGGTAAATTTGTAAATGCATTTTTCATTCGTTGAATGTTTAACTCCAACCATTTGTATTCTTCTATTATTGAAGTATAGTCGATATTTTTTATTAGTGTCCATTCGTCTACTTGATTTCTTGCTTTTCCGAGTTTATGTGGGAATAAACCGGAATTATTTTCAATTTTCGTAATTACTGGCTTGTCGAGGGTAGAGATGACGGTGATACAGGTGGTTCTGTAACAATGGGTTTACTTAGTTCGTCTAAATGCCTAGATTTCTTTTTATTATTTTTGTCTAATAAAGTAGCTATTCCTTTATCGTTGATTGAACTTATTGTATATGGTCCATCGTATTGAATTCTAGCTTTATTCCTGGCGTTGGTTTTAATAAGCACTTTGTCATTGATGTTAAATGTAATTTTCTTAGAGTTGTTTTTATTGTTTCTTTTTGTTATTAACTTTTCCTTTTCACGTTGCATTCTTTGTTGTAAAACGCCGTAAAATGTTGTTATCTTTTTCTGATGGTCGTTAAGATAATCTTCGTAATATTTTTCGGTAAGGTGTATATCGAATGGGTCTCTGACGGCTGTATGTCCGTATATTATTTCTAAGGGTGTAAATTTAGTTTGGGAATGGATAGTATTATTGTATCCTATTAATGCATATTTAATTACTTGTTTCGGTAGCTCCTTTTGATGTTGGATTTTTATAATTCTGTAGTTTTCTATTAAAGTAGAATGCACTCTTTCAATCATACCGTTGGATTTATGATTTAAAGGGGTCGTTACGTGAATTTTAATTTTATGTAGATTTAAAAGATTTTTAATTGATTCGTTTGCAAGTTCTGTTCCTCCGTCCATGGTTATTTTAGTAGGTGCTCCATATTGAGATATGAAGGTGATTAGAGTTTCAGCTATTTCTATGCTATTTTTAGGTTAAATAGTATGCTTGGCAGAATCTCGAAAATGCATCAATTATTGTTAAAAATGCGTTTTGCTCAATTTGAAACGTATCTATATGTAAATGTTCAAATGGGCGGCTTGGCGTGCTTGTAATGTTTAATGGTTCTTCATGTGGTTGCCTTTCGTATTTGGCTTTTTTACAAATTAAACAGTTATTAATATAGCGGGTAACTGTGTCTTCCATATTTTCCCAATAGTATTGACGTTTAAGTGCGTTACAAGTAGCTTGAATACCTCGGTGATTTGTTTTCCCTTCGTGATAATTATTTATAATTTCCCTTTGATCTTCTTTGTTGATCACATATATAACTCTGTTTACGCATTTGTAAAAGTGCGGTTCTTGATTTTTGAAATGGGTCGTTATAATTTCACAAGTTATTTGATAAAATTCTTCGTTGGGAAATAGGCAATAATAAACTTTGTTAGGTATACAATATTCCTTAAGGAATTGAAATATATTGGTCCTAATATTTTCTTCTCCTATGTAGGCGGTTATTACTTCGTTTTTCCCTTTATGTTCCCTTTTTGCTTTATGTGATTTGCCATGAATAGTGGTAAAGATTATTTGATTGCGTTTCGTGTCTAAGGCGTCTTCACAAATAGGTATGGTAGATGTTGATTCCAATTGCGTATGCATCGTATTTATTGATTGATTGTCTTCTGATATTTCTGCTACAGCTTGAATTTCTTGGTTTGAACTCGAGGGTGTTTCGTTAACATGTTCAATGGAGGTCTCGTTTATTACTTCATTTAATAAGTCTTCCATGGTGGTATCGAAGTTAACGATCATTGATTGTGTGTCAATAGGATTCAATTTTATGCGTGATAGAGCATCAGCGTTCGTGTTATTTTTTCCTTTTTTATAAATAACATCATAGTTGAATTCTTCCAGTCTAAGTCGCCATCTTGCAAGTTTAGAATTTGGTTCTTTTAGTGAATTAAGCCATTGTAATGGTTTATGATCCGTGATGATTTTGAATTTTCGTCCATAAAGGTACGGTCTGAAGTATTTAATTGCCCAAATTATTGCTAATAATTCTTTCTCGATTGTTGAATATTTTTCCTCTGATTCGTTTAACGTTCTTGAAGCGTATGAAACGGGTAAATCCTTGCCTATAGGTCCTTGCGAAAGTACGGCTCCAATTTCAAAGTTGGATGCGTCTGTAGTTAGATTAAATTCCTATTCAAAATCTGGGTATTGAAGTATAGGTTTGTTGCATAAAATAGTTTTACATTTTTCGAAAGCTTCTTTATATTCCGGTGATAACATAACTACTGCTCCTTTTTTCAAACATTTAGTTAGTGGTTTCGTTAATTTTGCAAAATCCTTAATAAATTTTCGATAATAACCTAGGAGTCCTAAGAATCCTTTTATTTCCTTTTGAGTTTTTGGTATAGGATAGTTTTTGATAGCCTTTATCTTATCGGGATTGGGTTCCACACCTTCGGGGGTGATAATGTGTCCTAAATATTGAACTTCTCTTTTTAGAAACTCGCTTTTGTCTAATTGGATTTTAAAATATGTCTTTCGTAGTCGCAGAAATACTTCTTTTAATCTGGAAATGTGTTCTTGGAGTGATGTCGAAAAAATAATGATGTCATCAAGGTATACTAAACATTTTTCGTTTTGGATACCTCGTAGTATGTTGTCCATAACTCTTTGAAACGATGACGGTGCATTTTTAAGACCGAAAGGGACCCGTTTGAACTGGTAATACCCATTTTCTGTATTAAATGCGGTTTTAGGGATGTCCTTCTGTTCTACTTCGATTTGGTGGAATCCTGAAGCTAAGTCAAGCGTTGTAAAGTATTGGCATTTTCCTAATTTGTCAAGTAAATCATTGATATTAGGAAATGGGTACTTGTCGTCGATAGTTTTTTCGTTTAGTTTTCGGTAGTCGATAACTATTCTCCACTTTTGTTTTCCTGATGCATCGACCTTTTTTGGAACAACCCAAAGAGGTGAACTCCATGGTGATGTTGATGGTTCGATTATTTGATCTTTCAACATTTTGTCAATTTGTCGCCTTACTTCTTTCTTATGTACTTCTGGATATCGATAATTCTTAGTATATATAGGTGTTTCGTCAGTTGTCCTAATTTCGTGTTTAATTTGGTTTGTAAAGGACAGTGGAATTTGGTCGCAATAGAAAATATCTTTGAAGTCTTCACACAGATTTTTTATTAATGTAGCTTCCTCGCTGTTTAAATGTTCCAAGCGTAGTTGTTGTAAATTTTCTCTTTGTATCCTTTTAATATTGAATGGTGACGCTGAATGGTCGATCGATGACTCCTGATAATTTAGCGATAGGGTGTCATTATTTTCTTCCACGATTTCGATAGGTATAGGGTTCGTTATGGTGTGTGTTATTTCTTGATCACTAGTATTGATTACTGATGTAGTTGCAAAATAATTTTGCACTGTGACATATAAAGTCGGAATTTCTAAATATTTGTTTATATTTGTATGTTCAATTATTCCCTCATGAATGTTCCTATTTACAGGTAATTTTACAAAACATTCTGATCTTGCTGGTATTGTAATTTATGATTCAAATCTTGATTGATTATTTCCATTGGATATAATCGGATGTGGGTCTGTGGTGTTTTCAAAAGGCTTTCTTCAAAATTTATTGTTGCTTTTAATTTCTTTAGCAAATCTATTCCAATGAGTCCGTCGTATTTATTGTCGAAATTAAATAGATAAAATTTATGAGTTAACGGCGCTTTAAATATTGATGGTAATTGAATAGTTGCAGTTTCTTGATGAGATGAAATTTGGTGTGCTGTCTGAATTTGGAACGGTTCTTCTACAATTAACTCCGGGAAATATTTATATGCTACTTCTGGTTTGATAAGAGTTCTAGATGCTCCGGTGTCGATTAAAAAGTTTGATTTGAGTTGTGGAATGTAAATACATGGTAACGTTGAATTTTGGTTGTTAACTTCTATGATTTCTACTGGTGATTGATCATTTATTGGTTGCTCTACGTGTCGTTGTTGTTCTGGGCAGTTAAAGTAAAATCCTGTTCTTCGTAGTAATTATCCTCTTCTTGTTCCTCTTCGTAATAACATTCCTGAATGCTGTCCTCTTCCTCGGGGTCCTCTTGAAAGTGTAACTCCTCCGAAATAAAGTTTCTAGGTTGGTTGGACTGCCTAATGTATGATGTAGCTCTAGGTGCTGAAGGAATAAATCCATTTGGTTGTTGTATTGTTCTTCTGGTGTTACTCGAACTAGTGTCCATTGGTGTTGGTTTTGGTAAATGCCTAACTTCTGTGTTTCTGGGTGCAAATACATTTCGTTGTTGAGGCTGCTGCTGCTGTTGCGGTCTCGAATGAATTGGAAAATTATTTCTTTGTATAGGTTGTGGCATTTGATGTGTGTAACTGGGAAATTGGTTAAAATTTCTTGGTGCTGGTTGCCATGCCTGGCTCGGATTGCTTAGCCTTAAATTATACGGTGGAAATGGTTTTTTAATTTGTTTTTTATATTGTTCTGATGAGTCTCGATTTATGTTGTAATTTACATTTTCCTCTTCTATTAAATATTTAATTGCGATGTCAAGAGTAGTTGGTCCTCTGGCTCGTAAGAAACTTCCCATAGGCTCCTTGAGTCCGGTTAAAAATGCTTTTAGTGTTAAACTGTCGTAAAGGGATCTTTTCGTTGCTCGAACTGCTGCGGCTGGTTCGTTTAATTGCACGTTGGAATACAATAAACTTTTAACTTGCTGGCATTTTTCAAAATACTCCTGCGCTGTTTCGTTTTTCTGCTTTAATAGCATGAGATCCCTTAGCAATGAATCCTCAGATCTCTGGTCCGCAAACGATTGTTGTAATAGCGTTTTTAATGTTATCCACGTTGGTATTTCACGTCCGCTTGTAATTAACAATGCTCTGCCGGTTAGTTTTGTTCGCAGTGCAGATAATAATAATGTTTGTAGAAAAGCGTCTCCTTGTCCTTCAGGAAAGAAATGCGTCATTATAACTTCGGCGGCTCTCACGTACTCCGATAGTTTGTAAGAAGTGCCATCAAATTCTGGTACTGTCTTGAGGTACTCCAAATGAAATGCTTGTGCCATATTTACTGGTACTGCGGGAGGTACTTCTTGAATATTTAAATTTTCGAAAAGTTGGACAAGCTCGTCGTTTTCTTGCATAAAATTTTAATTTGTTCGCGAATAATTTGCTTATTTGCTACCTAACGTTTAACAGTTCTAAATCTTAAAATTAAACGTCGTTTTATTGCTTCACAACAAGTGAATGGTGTATTTACTCTCTTTTAGGAAACCAATGCACTTGCTTTAAAACGGGGCTTGCAATTTTATTATTAGAAATCCTACGCATGCAGTGCTAGCACAGTAAGAGATTAAGTTACTCTATCAGTAACGCTCACTGGTCTGGCTTACAGCTAACTGCACCTGAATTTGTTTAAGAGTTGCAATGGCTAATAACGAACACAATTATTAACAACAATTCTCCTGAGAATGTGTTGATAAATCAATTGAATTCTGTTATTAGATGCTTAAAGTAAAATGATTATTTTAACAACTTTGCTCCAAAATGAGCGGTTATATCTAGCAAAATAAAGCCACTTTTGCACTTACTAATAAAATTTATCTTACATTAATATCGTTGTAATTGTACTCATGTTCCTTGAGTACGTGACTGGACCCAGCGATGCTAGTCCGGGGCGTTGTCACCTTGTGCGGGCTCAGCGTACTCGATTTTTGGAGGGCTGGTCCTGCGTTGTAGGGCTCTCTGGGCGATTTTGGGCCTGTTGAGTCCTGGATTGTTGAATGAAGGCTCTGGCTCTCGAATGTGGACGATTCTGGTTCCCCTCTTCGAATTACAGATGTCTTCTTGGTTCGTTGTTCGGATGGCCAATTAAGTGTTGAAACACAAAATTAAAGCAATTTTTGTCTTTAGTTTTTGACCATCCTACCGACTGCGCCAATTATAATTTACGAAACTTGTCAAATAAAAAAAAATTAATTTATTCAAGTTACGGAGTTACAAAATTCAGTTTACAATGTGTCTACTAGATGCTAACTGACATAAGAACTGGCATAAGAACTGACTAGGTACAGTGTGCACATGCTTATATAACATTTCTTATCACTAAATATTCTAAGAAGTTTGAAGCTGGGGCTGGGAACTACTTCGTAAGCATTTACCCAACATATCACTTAACATAATCCGCTGTTCTTTTTACAACATTATTTGGACCAAAATCTTCTTTGACAAAATGTTTGTCGCATACCCGAAAGTTATCGAAAACATAGTTTTTATTGAGGGTAAAAAGCTTTCTGTTACCAATGGCATGCAACCGCTTGGAGTATAATTCAGGGTTTTTTCCAGGATGTATAAATCGATGTCGATCGTGGTTCCTCTCAGGGATGCAGTTTGGCACGCAGCAGTTAATTTTAACCATTTTAAATTGGTTAAGAACCTGGAGAAATAATAAACCAAGTCTTATTTCTCTAGGGGTAAGAATAACGACTGACAGGAGAGCGATGTCCGGTAAATAATATAGACCACTGCAAGGCACCCTCTACAAGTGGCGCCATCTGATCGGCCGGGAAGTGCGGCTCTTTGAGCAACCATGACTGTCTTCACTTTTGCCCATACTGTTTTCATTCTATACCAACGGTTTATTATTTCTCTAGGGTAGAAAGTCCCTTCAGTAAGAAGGTATAAGTACTTAAAGTTAATTTTTTAATTTTTACTTCCTTTTACGATAAAGGAAGTATTGGATTCACCCCAAAAATTCGAAATTGAGTTTTCAACAAATCTTCACGTTTTAGAGTCCCCTGATCCCAAAAAACATATTTTTTTCATTGGTCTGTGTGTCTGTCTGTGTGTCTGTCTGTCTGTCTGTCTGTGAACAGAATATCTCAAAAACGAAAAGAGGTATGGCGTTGAAACTTCATATATAAGTTTTGTGTACTATGTAGATGAGACAGCAAGCTTTTGAAGAAAATCGCATAACCGGAAGTAGGTGTTTACTCTTGTGATTTTTCAGTTTTTTTCGATTTTTTTAAAAACGGCTCTAACGATTTTTTTAAAACTTTACATTTTTATTACATTTTTAATGTGCATTGACGTGAGATAGATGATTTTCCAGTTGAAAACTTCTAAAGTGGGTTTCTTTTGTTTTTTTTTCTATTTTTTTTATTAACTCCTATTTTAAATAGAACACCCGGTATATTATTACATTTTTGAATTCTGCTTAAGATTTTAGAGAAAATTTGTCTCTTCAACTAACGCTCTATTTTGTACCGTTTTTGTAGAATTCGTAATTTTTGAAAATTTTTGACAAATGCTTAAAAATTAAAAATTAAATTTTTGACTAATTATAAGATCACTGTAAAAGGAAGTTGTGTGAGTGTATCACACCAGATTTTTTATTTTTATATAAATTATCACAAATGTATAGATATCGATTTGAATTTTGGTGCACATACTATTATGTAATGCACTAATGGAATAATTTTCATAAACTAGACTTGATTATAAGAGGCACTTTACCTATCTCTGAAAACCTTTTTTAGCTCTAACTTTGTAATCTGTAAATTTTTTTTACAATTTTAGGTTATTATCTGAATGGGAATTAAAAATCGTAAAAATAAAGTGCTCTTAGTTCATAAGCGTAAAAGCAACCTTTTGCCTTAAAATGCCTATCAAAGGTTTTTGGTTGTCATTAAGACGTGTAATTATTAAGTAGCCATAATCACAAAAACAATGGGTAGTGATTGTGATCTAGTAAATAACAATGGTAAATCAATTAATGACATTAGTGACACAGAAAGTTTTCTTTTGTGTTTTGCGAAAATGTTGCAACATAACAAGTTCTTCAATGCTGAAAGGTCTATTATCTCGCAGCATTTTTGTAAGCATAATAGCTATTTATGCAACAAGTGCTAAAAGTCGACGTTTGTCGCCTTCGGCTTCGTTTCATAATTTTCATGTCTCGCGCATAAACGACTTTTAGCACGCGTTGCATACAATATTTTATCTACGACCTTAATTTTACCGTTATTAATCCATAATAACGACTGTTGGCTGAGTGCAAATTAAATAAAAAAAAAATAAAAAAAAAATAAAAAAAATAAATAAATATCGATTTAAGAAAGGTTCGCATCTGCGACACTTTTAATTTATGTCATAATGAACAGTAGGCCACGCCGCGCGGGCGATTGTTTGGCCACGCCCGTGCTGTCAAGGTGAGTTACGAAATGTAATTATTGATACTCTACATATGACTGTATTCATTAGATAACGCTTTAATTATTTCAAAAACGCCTTACCTGTAACGCAAGAAGCAACTAGAATAGCTTTACAACTTCACTTGCAGTTCGAAATTGTAGTTTTATAACCTCACTTCACTTTTAGCCCGTGTGCTAAAAGTAAACAGCTGATTTCTTTAAACACGGTAAACTATAAAACGTCACTTTTAGTTAAACAAGCTAGCGCTAAAAGGCCTACTTTTAGTAGTGGTCGTAGATACAAGATAGTTTTGGATGTCACCAACGTCATTAATTTATTTATAAGTGTTGGCACGGTCATTTAGTAACTTCAGTGCAACTGATCCATTTTCTTTTGATTGTCAAGTGAAGCGGGACCAGCAAAAACAATTCGTCGAAATCGTCAAAGACTGTATGTGTCATTTAAAGGTGAGAACTAACACCGAGTATAATTACATTCGGTCGTACTGCAAACAAAGTGCTAATTCCGGAAAATTACCTTCCCGAACTTGTTAGGTAAATAACTATTTTTACAATCGACCAGAAAATATACAGTTTCTGGAGAATTTTTTCGCCAGAAACTAACGGTTTGCTGATCAAGATCGGAAAACGGGCATCAGGGATCGGCAAAATAATGTGTAAACCATGAGCGATAAAGTGATTTACCAGACTTCAAGAAGTGTCCAGGCTCGCTAAAGCTCGTCTGTCCATGTCTTCTTTCAGCCTGGAAAATAATCACTTTACCACCTAGGTCTACAATATACTATTGCCGATCCCTGATGCCTTCGTTACTATGAAAACAAGTTTGTGTTATTGTTAGGATAAGTCAAATAGTAGATATTCTTTTCTTCTTGCAGTGCCTACCCGTTTCGGGTGTTGGCTATTAGCGTGACTATCCTAGCTTTATGGCTGCTGTTCGGAAAAGTTGTGTTGTAGTTAGGGAGAACCATTTTCTTAAATTCTGCAGCCAAGATATTCTTCTTCTCCCTGGGCCTCGCCTTCCGTACACTTTTCCCTTTAGAATGAGTTGTAGTTAGATACGAATATTGGGCCATATCGGTGTGCATTACGCATTATGTGTCCTAGGTGTTTCATTTTGCGTTTTTTTATAATGAAAATCGTACGACACTCATTAATGACCAATAGAAAAATTAGTTCACGAGCAGTAACCAAGACAACTAAAAAATTTCTTGGAAATTTTTTGTAGGTAAACATTGCTTCTTTTTAGGGTTTGTGTCGTTACGATTTTCTTACCGAATCTGCATTCGAGCATTAATTCATATCCGGAAATTACTTTTCGTGCATTCCAACAACGTCCTAATTTGCCTTCGCGTCCCGCTCGGGCAAATTAATACGACATTGTTGGAACGTACTCAAAAAAATTTCCGGAAAGAATTAATGCTCTTATGAGATTATATGTGATAAGTATTTTACAATCTTTTTGCATTCTACGTAGTACCATTACGATCATCCAAAGGTGCACGTAATTTTTTTTTGTAACTTTGACTTTTTTACTTCCTTTCACTATAAAGGAAGTATTGAATTCACCCCAAAAATTCGAAATTGAGTTTTCAACGGATCTTCACGTTTTAGAGTCCCCTGATCCCAAAAAACATATTTTGTTTCATTGTTCTGTCTGTCTGTGTGTCTGTTTGTCTGTGTGTGTGTCTGTCTGTGAACAGAATATCTCAAAAACGAAAAGAGGTATGGCGTTGAAACTTCATATATAAGTTTTGTGTACTATGTAGATGAGACAGCAAGCTTTTGAAGAAAATCGCATAACCGGAAGTAGGTGTTTACTCTTGTGATTTTTCAGTTTTTTTCGATTTTTTCAAAAACGGCTCTAACGATTTTTTTTTAACTTTACATTTTTCTTACATTTTTAATGTGTATTGATGTGAGATAGGTTATTTTCCAGTTGAATACTTCTAAAGTGGGTTTCTTTTGTTTTTTTTTCTATTTTTTTATTAACTCCTATTTTAAATAAAACACCCGGTATATTATTACATTTTTGAATTCACCTTAAAATTCTAGAGAAAATTTGTCTCTTCAACTAACACTCGATTTTGTACCGTTTTTGTAGAATTTGTAATTTTTGAAAATTTTTAACAAATGGTTAAAAATTAAAAATGAAATTTTTGACTAATTATAAGATCACTGTAAAAGGAAGTTGTGTGAGTGTATCACACCAGATTTTATTATAGGCGTTACAAACTTTTTTAAATGTCACTATCTATCATCACTTTATTTTTAAATGATTTGAAAAAATGGAACGCTACTGACAATAGCCAGTTATAATGTATGGAAACAATTAGGAAATTTCCTTAATAACGAAAAACCGTGCACCTGTGGTTCGCCCTGTAATCTACTTGGCTCGACCTACAAAACTCTACTTTCTGATCTTGTAACGTAAATTACTATTTTATGCATCAGAAAGTAGCAAATTTACAGTCAATTTTTTATTTTGTGTGTGTATTGGTACAATTTCCAGAAAATAGAGCGAGTCATAATTAGGTGTAGAAATTTTTACCAAAGCTTCGTTAGACCAAAACAAAGCAATTAGCCTAATACACCTTAGTACCAAAATGATCCCTTAAAAAGGTGCAGGGTGTTAATGAAAAAAATTACTTCTGTATTTGGAAAGTAAACATTTGAATTTTTAAAATCAAATAGCCTGATTTTGATAGTCAATTTTAATTTTGAAACAATATGAAGACAACGGCTGTCATAAACAGCTATTAATTGTTTGAAAGACTCTGTTGTATTTAAATAGTATATTAAAGTATGAGTGGATAACAAGGTCTTTAAAACACGCACGAGTTTCGAGCACGACGGCGTAGCCGAAGTGCTCGAAATAGAGCAAGTGCTTTAAGACCAGTTATCCACGAATACTTTACGCTATTTTTTATTATACCTGCAATACTGAAAATAAATTACGCACTAAAAACTTAGAAATAATTTTTGTCGTGATAAATCGAGAGGGCATAATAATATTGCTACTATAGTTACGAGAATTTTTACGTTTTTGTCGCGTCCACGTCCGTTGTTGCATTCAGTCGTGTCCTTGACAACCTTTAAAACTCGGCGAGCTTTAATCGCCTGTTTTCGCACTCTCAGGCATGCTTTAAACGGGGATTTTGATGCAGGTATAATAAAAAAATCTTTAGAAATGGGTGATTTTACTCCAATAGAAATAACAGACATCATTTTCGTGTATGGATTTTGCAACGCAAGCGATTTAGCAGCCGTTATGGAATACCACCACAGATTCTCAAACATAAGAATCCCAAATCACGAGGTCTTTACTTTAGCCATTTGAAGACTGGTTGTATGAATTGCTAGGGCGACGGTGCCATGCTTGTGTTGCAGTTGGAATAAGGGAGCATTTTGAACATTTGCTATAGTTTTCTATTTGTTAGTCATTGTTTTGTTAATTTTGTTGTTAATTTGCATTTATTATAATCACAGCCTTCTGGATCAGCGTGCCTGCCGGCCGAAAGGCACGCTGATGCAGAAGGCCGTGATTATAATGTACCTATTTTAACTACGACTACTACTAAAAGTAGGCCTTTTAGCGCTAGCTTGTTTCACTAAAAGTGACGTTTTATAGTTTACCGTGGTTAAAAAATCAGCTGTTTACTTTTAGCTCTAGTGCTAAAAGTGAAGTGAGGTTATAAAACTACAATTTCGAACTGGAAGTGAAGTTGTAAAGTTATTCTAGTTGCTTCTTGCGTTACAGGTAAAGTGTTTTTGAAATAATTAAAGCGTTATATAATGAATACACTCAGATGTGGAGTATTAATAATTACATTTCGTAACTGACCTTGACAGCACTGGCTTCGCAAACATTCGCCCGGGCATGGCCTACTTGGCCATTTGTTACATCGATATTTATGGATTAATAACGGTAAAATTAAGATCGTAGATAAAATATTGTATGCAACGCGTGCTAAAAGTCGTTTATGCACGAAACATGTTATGAAACTCAGCCTTCGGCTTCGTTTCATAATTTTCATGTCTCGTGCATAAACGTCGATTTTTAGCACTTGTTGCATAAATAGCTATTATCTACGACCACCACTAAAAGTAGGCCTTTTAGCGCTAGCTTTTTTCACTAAAAGTGACGTTTTATAATTTAGCGTCTTTAAAATGAGATCAGCTGTTTACTTTTAGCCCATGTGCTAAAAGTGAAGTGAGGTTATAACCTATAATTTCGAACTGGAAGTGAAGTTGTAAAGTTACTCTAGCTAGTTCTTACGTTACAGGTAAAGTGTTTTATAAATAATTAAGGCGTTATGTAATGAATACAGTCAGATGTGTGGAATTAATAATTACCTTTGATAACTGACTTTGACAGTATTCGTTTCACAAATATTCGCCCGCATTCCAAGGCCCTCTCTTTATTATGACATAAATTCTAACTGTCATAGACGCAAACCTTTGTTAAATCGATATTTATGGATTAATAACAGTAAAATTAAGGTCGTAGATAATAGTTACTTACTATACAAGTGGGACAGCATCATTAATATACGTGTGTGGTGTATGTAAGCACACAAGTATATTAATGATGCATTATCACACATGTATTGTACAAAATTTTATCTACGACTGCCTACAATTGAGAAAAGTGCATTAAGAGAAATGTCAGATCTGTCATTTGCAAAAATATTTTAGTAGGTAAATGGCATTATGTCATTCATTTGACACTATTTCAATTGGGTAATAAAGTCATTACACAACTCAGTTGCGCAATGAAACCATTACATAACTGAGTGGTGTAATGAGCTTCATTACCTAACTGAAATAGTGTCAAATGAGTGACGTAATGAGTTACTTATCCCACCAGAGTAGATAAAATATTGTATGCAATTCGTGCTAAAAGTCGTTTATGCACGAGACATTAAAATTATGAAACGAAGCCGAAGGTTCATAATTTTCATGTCTCGTGCATAAACGTCGACTTTTAGCACTTATTGCATAAATAGCAGCGTTGCAAAGGTAACGCACTTGAGCGATATTATTTGTCAAAATTATAAGGATTTATCACTGGCCGCGGTGAATTCGAGAAGATATGTTCTTAAATAAATTAATAAAATTTTTACCGAAGCAAGAAGCCATTTTTCTGACAAATTAATTTGACACTTCATTATAATACTATGTTGGTGGCACTGTAAGTCTATGTCAAATTTGAGGTTATCAGGTTAGGTTTTGAGTCAGTTTTCACACAGACTGACGTAAAACCTAACCTCGAATTTGCCTTAGATTTGCAATGCCACCAACTTGTCATAGGATACTAGGTACTGAATTTTAATTAGATAGTTTCCATGGTGATTGAAAATCACCCTACGGTCGTTTTCACTTCAAGTATGATCTGATTTGTCTAACTGACTCACGTAATTAAAAATAATCAAATTGGATTGGTCTGCAATATATGTAAGAACTTATCAAATTAATCTGATAATTACTTTCCAAGTTATAGTTACAAATATATTGTCTGTTCACTAAACATAAAAACACAAAGTGGCCTTTGATTTCTAAAATTTCATGAGTGTACTTCCAAAATGCTACTTTTGTCTAGGAATGTATTTACAAAAAGTTACTAAAACAAATGTGACATTTAATTAGCATCTGTCATAACTACTTTTAAGGATGTTAAACAAATACTGTGTTCGATACTATTGATGTAGCATTTATTAATAAGTATTTTTATTACATTTTATAAAAGTTCAGGCAAGAATTTCCAGAATAGTATGTACTTTGACACTGAATTAATGATATTTATTAATTGTCAGTTTTAAATTCAAAGTCACCTTTATGCAGGTATGGAAACCTTTGCAAAACAACATAGAGAATCCCTAGCAGGCAAATTTTACGTACCTATATGCCAACTTAAAAAAAAAATATGTTTTTGTGTTTACTGAATGGCTTACCTATATGTAGATTTTTTTTTTATTAACACCCTGTATCGTTTTAAGGGAGCATCCTGGTACTAAGGTGTATGAAGTTAATTGCTTAGTTTTGTATTATAAAAACGCATTGGTTAAATTTTTACGCCTAATTATAACTCACCCTCTATAGGCAACCCATTTAGCACTTCTGAGAACCATGTTTCCAACATTTAAATCTGACGCTAGCAATAGCATGCCTATATTTTTTTACTACTTGCCCGATACAATTCAAAAGTATTAACTTAGCTCCTGAATAGCACGGTTGTTAATAAAAAAAGACCGCGGGGTCTATGGGATTATGCCGCCGCCAGTGTGTTTTGGACACATTATATTCTAAATAGCTTTAAGTAGTTTCTCCTTGGATATCAATGTATTATACAACATTTACAGTTTCATTAGATTTAATAAATACTCTGGTAAATACTTCCACAACAATAAAAAATATATAAATAGCTGTGCTATGCACAATATACTAAATAAATAGGTACTGTACTAAAACCTATGGAGTTCTTATGAAGGTAAAACTTGTCGCCTACGCCTTCTTCTTCGTCTTACAGGTGTCGTGGCAGTTGGTGGAAGCATCCTAGCCCAAATAGCTTCTCTCTTCCTGTGAAGCTCTTCTGTTTCTGAATCACTCAAGAAAAGGTCTTCATCATCTCTGTCTAAATAAACATCCACTCCACTGCAATATTTCTGGGGAAAATACGCATGTTAATCTCATGTGGTAAACAAACAATATAGTATAGTTGGGGGTGCTATACTCCATGGAGGAGTTCGGGCCTGAGATTCAAAAACAAATACATGATTGCAGTTTTATAAAATGGAAGAGTTGTTATGCTTAGATATACTTACTTCATATTTTTTTCTCCTGAAATCGGCTTCTTTCTCAGCCCATATCCTGAGGATCTTCCAAATTTCCACTATACCTCTGTTGACGTTTTCATCGGTGAGACTGAAAGATCCGTTAGTGTAAAACAGGGAATACACCCGCAGCTTGTAATTGGCAGGAATGGAGTCGTGTCTTAGCAGCCAGCGGCCTTTGCGATACCTCAAGCTAACGAAGAACATCACCCGCTGGCTCACCATCTCTACTACTCTGCACGGTTGGAAGCTGAACTTGATCCTTTTATGAGTGTATCTGATGAAGTCTATCCCGCTTAGCTTAAATATAGACCTTGCCTTAACTTTATTGGCAGCATAATAGTTTTTAAAGTTCTGCTCGCGCTCGAGCTCCAGCTGACGGGCCTCCTCGATCTCCTGCCTTTTCTTTTCTTTCCTGTACTCTTCTGCAAATATATAATTTGTTTTTATCAATTACTTAGGTAAATGGTAAATTATATGTGTATATGTGTTTTTAAACAAAAACAACAACCAATTAGGCTTGTTAGAAATTGTATATTAGAAATGTGGAATACTTTAACGCTACTACGTTCTGTTTCAAATAATGCTTTGTAAGGAAAATTAATCTTGTGTTTCAAACAAATAACTTTTACGTCTTTTATTATTATTCAATACTACTGGTTCCTCGACAATTTATAGTAGGCAGGACAGGACTAGCCCACCAGGACACCGGGAAATTTCCCGTAGGCCTGCCCCGGGCAGGCTTACTTTGTCAACCACAGTTGCATGTGGACGAAGCTTTTCGATTTTGAAATATGTTAAAAACCGTTTACCCAGTTGTTTGTTTCAGGATCATCTAGACCAGGACTGTCCAACTAGCGGCCCGCGGGCCGCATGTGGCCCGCATAGCTGTACTCTGCGGCCCGCGAGGAATTTTGGAAAATCATATTTTGCGGCCCGCGATGCCTTTTTAATTGAGAATGATTCTGAAATCGTAATCAGAAGCCCGCTGATTGGCAACGAAATGTTTAGGCCACCTTGTACTCAGTAATGCAAACACTAGAGTCACCATTACCGCTTCAAATAACAACAGTGGGGATGCGGGTGCAGTTCGTGTCGTTAACTCGTTGCGGTTACCGGAATAACTGTCTGATCTTCTGTCGCCGGCGAGCCTACGTTTTATTTATAATCGTAGTACGACCACAGTTTAAACAGAGAGAACAAATACAAGGACTGCATACGGTAACATAAAAGCGATCATCCCAAGACCGAAATCCAAGTTAAAAATTTCTTATAAATGTCAGATGCAGTGTGATGCAAAAGTTTACCAGTTATCGTAATCGTAATTAACATTAGAATTTATTTTGTGCATAATTCTTGACCATGTAAACGCTCATTTATTTGAACGCGGTCGCCGTGCGAACGCAGTTTTAGCAGGTAGTAATCTGCTTTACCGGCAGACTTAGCAGCTGTTTCAGACCGCTTGTTTTGTTTTCTCTTGCAAAAAGTGGCACTATGTCGGCAGAATTCCTGTGATTGCGCTCCAAATGTTAGGTCTTAGCTTCAGCTATTTTGAAATATTATTTGTGGAAGCTTCGCTTTGATGCGGTTTATGAGCCTTGGGCACTTATGCAGGGCAAATGAGTCCGCGTCCTTGAGACAGTTTATTTACGCAGAATTGCTAGCCGACCTAGCCAATTGCCTGTATTACAAGGTGAGTGAATTACTTCAATTTCAATTTTGGTAACGTAATACATATTAGCTGAATTTCGTCCGGCATTTTTAGCGTCACCCAGGAGTTGCATAACATAAGTGATTCCTCCAAATATTTTATTTTGCTGGGCTGCGGCCCGCCAATCATTTAGAAAATAACTTTGTGGCCCTCGCATTATCTGAAGTTGGACAGCCCTGATCTAGACGCTTTCATGTTGATGACGTGTGAAAGAGATATTATAAGTGATTTGGACAATGCAAAAATAATAAATTGGATTGCTGAGAAGAGCGATCTTCTAAAAAAATGTTACTGTTTTAAATAATTACATACTAATATTATCTATTTGACTGTATTGCGATTGAGCCCTTATTTTTTTATAATGAGTCATTCAGTTATTGTCGTTTTTAAATATGTTTTGTGCATAAAACACGAGTTGCATTTTTCACTTTGTCTTCTTTGAACTGTGAACAACTTAATCAAAGAGTGAGTGAAGAGTTATTGACAAATTTGCTGTGCTGTGGCTCAAGATCGATGTATAGATTTCTCTTCAAATAAAACAATGTTGTTAACAGTTCTTAGAATGCGATAAAATTGCGTCTGTAAGAGTCAATATTTGAATGTTCTCTCAGGGGGGGGGGGGGGGTTCCAGACCACCTTCCAACCCTATTGGCCCGCCTCGTCGTTCTTTTTCCGGCCTGATTTTTTTTGCCAGTCCGGCCCTGATAGTAGGTAATTAAAGTTAAGTACAGGTAACCGTTGGCTTGCGTCACATCAATTTGCGCCGATTCAGAACACTGACGGGGAAGCGTATTCGCAACTGCGGGTGGAGCCTAAACGCGCTGATACAAACTTTGTATTATTTGTGAGTATGGGTGAATGAATCGGCAATAGATGCAATTTCCCTTAAACTTTATTTAAACGTTTACAACACTTATAGGTAAATCGTGTTTAATATCTTCAAAATCTCATAGTTTATATACAAGTGGTTTCAAAAACATGCAAAAAATTGCATAGAAATCCATATACAGGGTGTTAATTAAGTACGTAGACAAACTTTAAGGGATGCTTCCTTGATCAATTCTAAGATAAAAAGTTCAAACAAACATGGGCCATAAACGGCTTCGTTTTCAAGAAACAGGGTGTTGAAATTTAAACATTTTTTTTTCAAAAATCATGAAAACGCCAAGAGGTATTCTAATGAAACTTGGTGTATGATAGTATTTCATAAAGTGGCATTCTTTGGTCAAAATAAATTTAATTTATTTCCACCAGTGGCGTGCATCGGGGCCACCTCAGTTACCTTATTTTAGAAAAATCTGACACGGCACTGCTTTTTAGTCAATACAACAAGTTTTCTTAGCTTAATTGTTGAAACTATACAAAATATGTATATTTTATTTTTTTGATAGAATAAACCTTTTTCGAGAAAAACGGAAAAATCTGTAACAGCAATTTCGTTCATTAGACTTTAATGGGATCTAAACGGCTTCGTTTTCAAAATACAGCTTAAAGAAGTTTTAAAAAAATGTTATTTAATAACAAACAATTTTACAATAGCTACGAAACCTTTGGCTAAAAAAAGTGACGTACCAGATATTTCTAAAATAAGGTAACTGAGGTGGCACCGATGCACACAAGCAGGGGAAATAAATTAAATTTATTCTGACCGAACAATGCCACGTTCGCAGTTTTCGAAATTTTTGAAAAAAAGTTTTTTGATTAAAATTCAACACCCTGTATTTTGAAAACAAAGCCGTTTAGGCCCCATAGTTGTATGAACTTCTTATCTTAGAATTGATCAAGGAATCACTCCTTAAAGTTTGTACACGTACTTAATTAACACCCTGTATAAATTATAAAAACATTTGTCGTAATCTTTCTCTTATATTATGGATTAGTTAATTTCACGTTACAGTTGTAGATTGTAATAAATATTTACAAAATATCTGATTAATAATATTATGTACTTCATAATCATAACCAATGGCACAAGCGTAAAGTGTAGATTTTTAAGATCAAAATATAAAAATTAAGACAAATATGCTTTAGTAGCAGGCTATTGAGACATTGGGCGTTAAAGGTGACATCAAGTTGTGTATAATAAAAGAAAAATTATAGAGGTTTCACTTTTAAAATGAATAAAAATTGGTTTTCAAGAACGAATAGTAACTAAATATCTGTTAGTAATTTTTGGATTGCCCATAAAGAGTTTAACATATGACGCAACAAACATGAACAACCAGCGCGAATTTTTTTAAAACTGTATGGCCATTTTTGATATGAAAAATATGGCATAGCCATTATTTCTAAATAAAAAATAAGTACCTGATTAAAGTCGACCACTTCTGAGAAATACGCAGATTAAATTTTCAATGCCTTTATGATTGTGATTAAGAAACTAATTGGGCAAAACCTGCTTTAAATATTACGCAGATGTAAATAATGAAAACATTTTAATAATGACTTGTGATAAAACTGCTTTGATGAAAGTGATAGAATATGCCTGTTACCTTTAATGCATTTTCATTTAAACTTGTGGTTCAAATAGATTGGCGGCATTACGATGTTCTATTAAAACTTCATCTGCATATTTATCGAAAAAATTCACTTCGACGACTTCTATCAGATATACATTTTTATTATAAATATTATAAATAATAAAGATTAATTTTCATACGCATGTGCTGTTTTGGCTGAAGAGCATTTTTGAGTCGTAGATTTGATGTTGGAGGATTGCAATCTTTTGACTTTTAAATCTTGCAATAACAAATAAATAAAAGTAAAAGTAAAAAAATCATCTGTAGTTTATGAGCCGTTTTGGCTCCAAATCGATTTCACTCAATTGATCTAAATTTTGCCTACACAGGGTGTTGAAAAAAATGGATAAATATTTTAAGATGTTGATATCTCGTCGAAATTTACAGGGGGTTTTGAATTTAACTTTTTTTTAATCTCTCCCCGCCGAGCTACAAACTCCAACAGAGGGTGGTTATATTAAAACTTTTTAACGGGCACTAATTTGATTATACAAAAATATATACTAAAAAGCCTGATTTGTTTAAAAACTTTGTCAGAGTTTTTAGTTTTTCGTCGAGCTCATAGTTTTTATGTAATTAAATAAATACAATCTTTTTTAAATAAATCAGACTTTCTCCTTCGTATTTTTTATGTCCGCTAATAGTAGTTTATTTATCTAGAACGAAAAGTGGCATTTTAAAGACGAGAAAGTTGTTTACGTCCGAGGCGTTAGCCGAGGACGGAATTACTTGCGAGGACCTTTAAAAACACTTTTCGTTTGTGGTGAATACAACGGTTTATTTCATACTGCAAGTTTAATGAATTTTAAATAAAAAGTTGTAAATCATTTCAAATTTTATGCCAACAACTGACGTATAATTTTAAAGTACTTGAACTTTAAAATTTTACTTTAAAGTACTAGGACTTTAATGTTCCATTTTTTGTACAATAAATAAGTTTTAAAGTACTTGAACTTTAAAATTTTACTTTAAAGTACTAGAATTTTAATGTTCCATTTTTTGTACCAAAAATAATCCGAAAAATGTCATTTTTGACATCAGTATGAAATAAAAAGTTTTAATATAACCACCCGGTTAGGAGGATGGAACTCGGCGAAGAATGTTTCAAAGAAAAAGTTTATGTGCCACATTTTTATGTTTCAACGTTCCTTAACTTTAACACTATGTTTTTAAAACATCCTGTATAGAAACTATTAAATTTAGAAAATATTAAATACGATTTACCTCTAAGTTTTGTAGAAAAATATTTTGTTTGTTATAGCATTGGCCGAAGATATCCAAAAATTGTAATGAGTCCAAATACACCTATTAAAAAATGGAAATTAATTACTACTAGTCGAATTGTTCATTTAAAGTAAATTGCATCAATCGCTGATTTATTCAAATCGATTACATTCAAATAGCTGACAAATACGAAATTTCTATCAGCGCAACTTCTATTAGACGTTGCGTTTTGGCTCCACCCCTAGTTGCGAATATGCACTACATATGTGAAATACGCGACCGGGAACCAGAAAGTCAAAAAGTGAAAAAAAATATATTTATCACATACTGTAGGGAAATGTACTGTATTTCTAAACACAAAAGTGTTTAGAAAAGTGGTACTTTTCTGCATCGCAACCCACAGTTAAGTTTTTAATTGCACAATTTTTAATATTGATATATTAACATTTTTTAGCATTTTCTCTCCACTACGTGAACAAAGAACATGTGTAATGAGTGAGAAAAGTGTTTTTCCGTCGCGTCGCTTCGATTAAAATGCTCGCACCTTGCACAGAAAGACTTCACTCTTCTCAACTTGTTGTACAATATACTATTTCCTACAGCGATGCTACGGTGTAGAAAGTACTCACTTTCAGCACTCAAATGCGTGCGGCAAATGACCACTGCTGCACTCTAATGATCATACTATGATTGGTTAAAACTGACAAATGTGAAATTGAAAAACTCAGTTTCTTGAAAAATACGAAACCGTCGTATGAAAAATAGTATGCAACACGCGTGCAGAAATGGCCACTGCAAAATTCGTATAATTGGAGCACTCGCTTTTATACTCGTTTTGCAATCAATATCTTTGACATTCAACACTATAATATGCATATAAGTCAATCATGTACTATCGTACCCTTTGCCTACTTACCAAAATAACTATTGCATTCTCCATTTCAGTTACTCTTATGGCAAATAACATTTGAACATTTTCCGATGCATGAAATTGCTAAGTATATTTCGTACAATTTTAGGCAATCTGTATATGTATTTTAACTAAATTACACAGTAGTAGAATTGCATATATAAGAAAAAGCAAAGTGAAGAGAAGTTTTTATTACGATTTTTATAGTGCCAACTATACTCCATTTACTTGACATCTGCACTGTCAGTGTCAAATTTAAAAAAAAATGTCTTGACTGTACCTCAAAAATAATGTGTTTTTTATTAGACTGTACAGTAATTTGATTGTTAAAATGTGAAAAATAGCAGTGGCGCCAACATAATGTCAGTTTGACAGTGCAGATGTCAAGTTAATGGAGTATAGTTTCGACACTTTTTCGTGACCCCAGTCGATTTCTTAGTTTCGTGTGAACTATCTCAAAAGAAGAAAATAATCCTTCAACTCCAGGTGAAGAAGCAACAGCAGCATGTAACTGTACCACTAAACACTGAAAGATACTTAATTAAGATTCCTCTTAATTGCCATCCATCGTGAAATACATTTTAAATTACGTAACGAACGACTTCCGTGATTGGAGTGTGTCGTTAGTAAGATTGAAGAACGTTTCCCTCACTTTCACAAGAGGCTTCATCCGGAAGTAAGCAAAAGAGAACCGTAACTCAATGTGTAAACCACGCCAGAGGCGAAACTCTGCTAACGATTGGCAGGAGGAAAGCAAAATTTATAGGCAAGTGTCGTCGCACTTGAGTGAAGATGGCGGCGAGTGGGGTTTAGAAATTAGCGGTTTCCACATGGATGGACGGATATAGTCTTCGTCTCGATTGAGATTATTAGGGTGTTTGTAAATCTCAATGGCTCCACGAATCTTTCTGCTAAGGAAGAATGGGGATTTGCAGATAATAGAAGTTTTATCGAAATGGATCTTATGGCCGCGGTATCGTGTTGGTGTTTGAGGATGGCTGATAAAACGAGACCCGACCTGAGAAAACACTGGTGTTCAGAGATATGATCTTTTACTGAACGTCTTGTTTCACCAATGTATTCAGCATTATAAGAGTAAGGAACTCTATAAACACCTTTAGTGGTGTTTAATTTATCTTTGCGTTTTCAAGCACGCCACCAAACTCGCCATTTCTTTGCTATATTTTTACATTTTGCTCTAAAGAATTTATTGTTGTCTGATTTTTAGTTTTATAAAATAAATCCAGAGAGGATCTAGTATCCTTTCACTCATGATTCAGATACATTTTTAATAAAACTCATTAGTCTTTTTAATCGATTTTAAAATGTTGCTCTACTTACAAATGTGATAAAAACACTATGCGTCCAGCCACAAATGCAAACTGTAACTGGAAGTTGAATTGAAATTAATATGTTTACTGCATTTATTCATAATAGTGATTCAGTTTCATAGGGAATACTAAATACAAGTAGGTTGCCACAAAGTTCAAAATTAAAACTCAGTGTTTTAAACAAAAAAAAGTGTTGTGTTAATTCAAACAAAAAAATGTTTTAAATAAAGAAATTAAACAAAAACATTTATTCACCATACTGCAACCGATAAACTATTCAAACCACGGATGTTATGTAGAATAACAGCCTTAGATGTCTTAAAATCCTCGCTCTACGAGCTCGGATATCAAAACGACCTCTGCGGCAGTTATGATACTCATAACCATAACATTCCAAGATATGTTAATATCTATAACCACGTTACTACTGACGACGTAACTAATGAAATCATATTATTAAACATTTATTTTTAGGATACTGCATTGGTAACTAGCGTTTACATAGTTACAAACGAGTCCGGTAAATGTTATCTACCGGACTCGTTTGTAACAATGTAAACGCTAGTTACCAATGCAGTATCCTAAAAAATCTTATACGATACACGACCGGTAGCATTTTTATACTCATGCCAAACATACAGGTCTTGCCCTACGGTCTCGACCTGCAAAGTATTGGCGCAGCCATAAAAATGTTGCTACCGGTCTAATAACGTAAATAGCTATTGTTTGATTCACACAGATGCGTGCATCAAAACCTTTTTGATTATAATTAATCATGTAATTCAAGTCATAACTGTTCTATCTCATTCAAAGGTCGTGGTAAAGTCAAATTTGCATCTTGCCGTATTTGTTTGCCTCTGTTAATATTGGAAAGGAATTTGTAAGCTTCCCTTAATGGCTTTTAAGCGGATGGATACATTTTCTAATAGAACTTAAGCCGACTTAGCATATTTGGGAATCATGTGTTTATGGATTTCGTTCAATTGCCTCATTGAGAGAGCTTAGCATTAAGATTCTTACTGCCGGTCTTATAAAGGTCACTAATCTGACGTTAACTTTAATTCGCTGTTAAAATAAACAAAACCGTATCAAAACGTCAGTGCTTATGACATTTTATTCATTAGTAAACAAATTTTGATGCGCTTTTGTTTATTTTAACAGCGAATTATAGTTAACGTCAGATTAGTGGCCTTTATAAGACTGGCTGTTAGAATAAGTATTTATTCCTACGTGCGACGCTCCGATTGGCTACGCAGGATCGCCTCAGCCAATAGTGTTTGAGCTTTCCCCTCCTTGATGAATTTGCGAGTTCGGCTCGTTGTAAATTCAGCGTTAGTTAGATTCAGAATTTCGAGTAAGCAAGTTCAGCTATGCTTTGTGCTGGGTTGCGGTCGTTCTAACTCCCTGGTAAAGACGTTTCCAGGTTGTTTTGTGTTACGGTTACGCGCAATTCGCTATTTCGCGTGGCCAATCCAAGCGTGTCACAACAGTTGAAGCTTTTGTAAAAAACCATCGGTCCATCAGTGACGTTATTAAGTGGCAGTTCCCGGCAATCCCATTGAACCGGAATTCGCAGCGGATTAACTGGGGGCCCCATTCGTGGAAGCCTCTTTTCAAGTTAATCATACAAAAAACATTGGTCCTTCGAGCCGAATTTGGAAGAAGCTAAAAAACGCGAGTGTACAAGTTTCCAGTAGCTGGTGGATTCAATCGCTCCAACATCATTTCGTCGGAGAGCGTCAAGAAGCTTCGCCAACACCAGGAAATTCAACCATCGAGAGCCTACACAGAGTCCAGTTCCCACGTCAAGCGGCAGCGATCGGCAGCGGGTTGGTTTTCTGTTCGTCAAGAAGTTACTACGTTCTCAAATCAAAAGTAAGTCCTTTTCCATTACACCTTCGTTTAGTGTTGTTTTTTGCTTGTGTCAGTCATGGTGGAAACTCGTTCGACATCAGCGGTCTTGTCGGAAACTCACGCTTTAACCACTCGTTGCAAATTCATAAAAGCCCAAGTAGATCGTTTCGAAACTCTATTTCATAGAATTTCCTCGTCCAGCCCCGTGAAGGCTCACGAGGTCGGCAACTTGTCAAAAGAATTTAGTTGTTTCCAAAATTTGTTGGATGAGTATAAGAAGTCAATGGAGGGCCTAATGGAGGCCGACGCTGAACACTTTGATAAACTTTTCAATGAGTTCGACTCTTTTATGACTCATTTTAGCGAGATTAGTAGCACAGTCGAGGAATTCTTATCAAAAAATAAGATCAGTCCGGGTATAAAACCGAATCTAGGGCAAAATTCTTTGCAAAGTGGCCCTTCAAGAGAGCTCGCTGGATTAAGATTACCACCCTTAGATTTGCCTTCCTTTTCGGGGAAATTCGAGAATTGGGTTCAATTTCATGACTCCTTTACGTCGCTTATTCATAACAACGCTAATTTGACCAACGTTCAGAAACTTTACTATTTGATTACTTCCCTCAAGGGAGAAGCTGCTAGTTCAATCTCGTCGTTAAAAGTTACCAACGATAACTATACCATTGCTTGGGACATCCTAGTCAAGCGATTTGAAAATAAGAAGCGGATAGTAAAATCAAACATAAATGCGTTATTCAGTTTAGAGAGCGTAAAAAAGGATTCACATTCGTCTGTTCAAAGGCTGCTCGATAGTGTAGTTAGAATTTTGGAAATTTTAAAGGCGTACGGGGAACCCACAGTCGACACCATACTAATACATATCATAGTTTCGAAGCTCGGCTCAGCAATGCAGACTGACTGGGAATTATGCAAACATGCCGGACAATTTCCTACTTTGCGAGAGTTGTTAGATTTTTTAGAGAGCAAAAGTCACTTATTAGGTTCGCTGGAAGCTGCGAAAATAGGTTCGAGTTTGGGAAATCAGGGATCCGAGCAAAAAAGTCATGCACGCGCTCATGTAGCCAGAGAGCAAGGTAATCACTCTTGTGATTTTTGCAAAAATGGTAATCATTCGATTAGCGCTTGCGAATCTTTTTCAAAATTGTCGGTTAACGCTCGTATCGAAGAGGCGCGTCGTTTGAAACTATGCAACAATTGTCTCAAGCCCGGACATTTCGTGGTAAAATGCACATCGTCGAGATGCCGCGTATGCAGAAAAAAGCACCATACTTTACTGTGTTTGCGTCCAAAGCGCGACGCGCACGAAAATACTTCGTCGCCGCGTCCTGGACCGCCAGAAACCAGCAGCGACACACGGGAGGTCGGGGCCGTCGCCCCGAGCGAGGCACCCGTCGCATCCGTTTCAGCAGCTTGTAGCCGTCCTGCAATCGCGGCGCCAGCGCAAGTTTTATTGTCCACGGTTAGCGTATTCGTAGAAGGATCCTCCGGGTCATTTTCCCGGGCAAAAGCTCTTTTGGACCCCGGATCCCAACTTAACTTAGTTAGCGCCGACTTGTGTCAAAATTTGAAAATTGAGAAACGAGGTAATATCACCTCACTGTCGGGTGTTGGTGCTAGGGCTCTGAACGCTGAATTCAGAGCAAACGTTCGAATCCGCTCCCGCAACGGGAAATACGAGGACATTTTGAGCTGCATTGTGTTAGACAAAATTACGGACCCTCTGCCGGCCCTTTCTTTCTCGTTGAGGGATTTGAAGATCCCACCAAACATTGTGCTAGCCGATTCAGATTGTAATACACCGGGAAAGATTAATCTTTTATTAGGCGCGAATGTCTTTTGGCAAGTGCTCTGTCAGGGACAGGTGAAATTGGGCCCAGAGAAGCCATTCTTAACAAAAACTCTTTTTGGTTGGGTTTTAGGCGGAAACATGAATGTCGAAAATCGAGCGCTCATTCTTTCAAATAGAGTTCATTTAAGTGTAGCCGGCATCGAGCACGGCATTCAGAGATTTTGGGAAATCGAGGGGGCTTACGGTTCATCAGGCCGACTCTCTGCTGATGACAAATTTTGCGAAGACCATTTTCAATCGACTACGAAACGGGCGTCGTCGGAGCCGCGTAGGTTCATCGTGAGCATACCTTTCAGGAAAGATGCTCCATCGCTGGGAGACTCGCGCGGTATAGCGTTAAAGCGTTTCTATTCATTAGAAAACAAATTGTCAAAAAATCCCGAGTTGAAAACCGCGTATTCCGCATTTCTCAAAGAATACGAGTCGCTTGGTCACTTGAGCAAGGACGACGAAGCGAGCCTTCCTCATCATCGGTTTTATTTGCCACATTTGCCAGTCATAAAGGAGGACAGTTCAACGACCAAACATCGCGTTGTTTTTGACGGCAGTTGTGCGTCCTCCTCCGGAGTATCGCTTAACGACCTTCAACATAAGGGCCCAGTGGTCCAGCAGTCGTTGTTTGCAATTCTTTGTCGCTTTAGGCAATTCAAGTACGTGCTGAAAGCAGATTGCGCCAAAATGTATAGGCAAATCCTCGTGGACCCCTCGCAGACGCAATACCAATTAATTTTATGGCGTGACGACAAAACCTCAGCGGTAAAATGCTTCAAATTATTAACGGTCACCTACGGTACTAAATCAGCCTCGTACCTAGCAACTAGGTGCTTGATACAAATCGCCCAGGAAATCGAAGCATCGCTTCCAGAGGCCTCATTAAGAATTGGCCGGGATTTTTATGTAGATGACCTACTGACTGGTTTTGTAAATAGGGCGGAAGCCATAAAAACGCAATTCGAAATTAGTAGCGCTTTGTCGGGGTACGGGTTTGAATTGCGAAAGTGGGCATCCAACGACAGTGAAGTAGCTAGCGCCATTGGGGTAGATCGCGGCAGCGTAGAGCCCATTTCTTTGACGGAAGACGCCACGGAGAAAACTCTCGGCATTTTTTGGGATACTCGGCGGGACGTGCTAAGTTACAGAGTGAACCCTAGCTGTTGCAAATCAGTTACCAAGCGGGCTATACTCTCTAGTATGGCTCAAGTATTCGATCCCTTGGGACTACTTGGTCCAAGCGTTCTAACTTTGAAACTTCTCGTGCAACGGCTTTGGCAGTTGAAGTTGTCATGGGACGAAACGGTGCCCATGGAGATGCGCTCCAGATACGACGAACTCCATTCTTCATTACGCGCTTTGGGCTCATTGGCAATTCCGAGAAGGGTAATTTGCGATGACATAAACTCGATAGATCTCCACGGATTTGCGGACGCGAGTTCTGTAGCCTATGGGTGCGCCGTGTATATACGTTGCGTTGACGCGCGCGGTAATGTCACCACCAATTTGCTTTGTGCTAAGTCAAGGGTCGCTCCATTAAAAACAATATCCTTGCCTCGTCTGGAGCTTTGCGCAGCCTTACTGTTGGCTCGTTTGATTAAAACTATACTCGATTCCTCCGCATTTAAATTTGACCGCGTGTACTATTGGTCGGACTCCACCATAACTCTGCACTGGATAAATAAGGAGTAATTGGAAGACGTTCGTCGCGAACCGGGTGTCCGAGATTCACGAACTAAGCAATAGGGATGAATGGTTTCACGTGCGTACAAATTGCAACCCGTCCGATATAATTAGCAGGGGAATGTTACCCCAGGAGTTACTCAACTCACGCTTGTGGTGGCACGGGCCAGAGTTTTTGTCACAGGCGGACTTAAAACCCCAGCCCGTTAAAATTGATTCGGGTGAGCCAGCAGCCCAAGAGTCGCGCCCAGTAGTGGCCACTCTTCACCATCGCGTCCCAGAATTTGAACTTTTCAGGCGCTATTCCAGTTTTACAAAATTACAGCGCGTAGCCGCGTACTGCCTGCGTCTCGCGAGAAACAGAAACACCGAAACGCGCTGGTCAGGACCTCCAGCCATTGACGAATTGGAGGACGCGACTCGCCGTCTGATCAAAATTGCCCAGGCGGAAGTCTTTTCCGGAGAAATAGCAGTTTTGTCTCAGAAAGCGCCATTGCCGAAAAATAGTGCGCTGCTTTCTCTAAACCCATTTCTGGACGATCAGGGCCTACTGCGCGTGGGCGGCCGTCTAGAAAATTCCAATCTAAGCTTTGATCAGAAACATCCCCTTTTGTTACCAGCTAGTCACCCTTTGTCGTTGCTAATCGTCAAGCAAGAGCATTTGCGGCTCTTGCATTGTGGACACTCGGTGTTACTGGCCTCATTGCGGGATAAGTTTTGGATCGTGAGAGCCAAAGACCTGATACGTAAAGTAATACACAATTGCGTGATATGCATCCGGGCCAAGCCTAAGATGAATGAACACTTGATGGGATCACTACCCGAAGCTCGTGTCACACCCTCTCCTCCTTTCAGCAATTGCGGGATAGACTATGCGGGTCCCGTGTTTATAAAAAACAAATCCGGGCGAGGCGCGAAAGAAGTAAAGGCTTACGTAGCCCTATTTGTGTGTTTGGCCACGAAGGCTATTCATCTTGAACTCGTGGAAGACCTCACGACGGAGGCTTTCATCGCATCGTTGAGGAGATTCATCTCCAGACGCGGTTTACCCTCCAACATATTTTCTGACAATGCTACCTGTTTCACCGGTGCCAGAAATCAGCTATCGGAATTAAAAAATATCCTGTCAGGCTCTAGTGAGCAATGCATAAGGGAGGAATTGTCGAAACATAGCATTAAGTGGAATTTTATTCCGGCACGCTCTCCGCACTTTGGCGGCATTTGGGAAGCGGGGGTAAAGTCATTGAAATGTTATTTAAGGCGAATATCTTGCAATGCAAAGTTAACTTTCGTTGAGTATTACACCATGCTGACTCAAGTGGAGGCGATACTAAATTCCCGCCCACTCTGTGTTCTCCCTACCGACGCCTCATTCCCCGAAGTCCTTACTCCTGCCCACTTCTTGATCGGTCGGAAGCTGACTTCGTTTCTGGAAGCCCAACTCCAGGACATGCCGGAAAATCGTCTCAGCCGCTATGGGCTGGTGCAGCGGCTGTCCCAGCAGTTTTGGGATCGTTGGTCCCGGGACTACCTCCACCTCCTGCAGCGCCGGCCTAAGTGGAAGTCCTCCAGCACGTCTCTAGCCCCCCAGGCGGGCGACGTGGTACTCGTCCACGACGAGGCATCTCCAAGCTACCGTTGGCCACTGGCAATCATCTCGGCCACATATCCAGGAGCGGATGGTGTTGTGCGTGTGGTGCAGGTGCGCGATTCCCGAGGGAATCTCCTGAAACGCTCGGTGCGTAAAGTGTACATCCTACCCAAAGACGATCATTGCGATCAAGGGCAATAAACATTGACTTTGCTCTTAGTTGGTAGTTTTCGCTGATTGAACATTTTGCTAGGTTTAGTTGTTTCTTTGCTTGTATTCATGCTAGTTGTAAGTTATCTGTAAGGCTCTTGGATTATCATCTGTCATTAGTTCTTGTTATGCATTTGATTATTTGGTAGTGTCAGATTTCAGTTTAATTTTGGGATTTAATCACGTCGTGCCATAGTCGGCACTTCGGGGGCGGCATGTTTGATTCACACAGATGCGTGCATCAAAAACTTTTGATTATAATTAATCATGTAATTCAAGTCATAACTGTTCTATCTCATTCAAAGGTCGTGGTAAAGTCAAATTTGCATCTTGCCGTATTTGTTTGCCTCTGTTAATATTGGAAAGGAATTTGTAAGCTTCCCTTAATGGCTTTTAAGCGGATGGATACATTTTCTAATAGAACTTAAGCCGACTTAGCATATTTGGGAATCATGTGTTTATGGATTTCGTTCAATTGCCTCATTGAGAGAGCTTAGCATTAAGATTCTTAGAATAAGTATTTATTCCTACGTGCGACGCTCCGATTGGCTACGCAGGATCGCCTCAGCCAATAGTGTTTGAGCTTTCCCCTCCTTGATGAATTTGCGAGTTCGGCTCGTTGTAAATTCAGCGTTAGTTAGATTCAGAATTTCGAGTAAGCAAGTTCAGCTATGCTTTGTGCTGGGTTGCGGTCGTTCTAACTCCCTGGTAAAGACGTTTCCAGGTTGTTTTGTGTTACGGTTACGCGCAATTCGCTATTTCGCGTGGCCAATCCAAGCGTGTCACAACAGTTGAAGCTTTTGTAAAAAACCATCGGTTCATCAGTGACGTTTGTAATCGTTGTTACTCAATATACTCGTGTTTGTTAAGTCTTGTTTCACTCCAACAAATAACTGAACCCAAGTCAGGGTTATTAAGTGGCAGTTCCCGGCAATCCCATTGAACCGGAATTCGCAGCGGATTAACTGGGGGCCCCATTCGTGGAAGCCTCTTTTCAAGTTAATCATACAAAAAACACTATTACACACTTAAAACTGCCAATTAGAGGTCAATTTTACATATTGTGTTAATAAACGAGTGTCTAGACGAGTTTATATAATGTGTTACATACTAGACTTTTTCTACGACCACAAATTTAGACAATATAATATCATATTATTTCATTAAGATTTTGAATATTATGTTAGGTTAAATTATGCTTCACAAACGAAAATTGACTGTTGAAAACTAACTTGATTTCAGTTTTGGCATTGACTAATAAAGTAAATATTATTTGAACCTAACTTCACCCCGTGACTAAAACATCGTTGCTAACTTCAGCCCGTGACTAAGAGGCTCTTTAGTCACAGGTTATAAAGGCGTGATTAAAAGGTCACTTAGCGACGTGTATGTTAAATGCCATTTTAGTTACAGGAGTAGAAAATAGTATATTATGTATCAAGTTTTATAAACGTCATTTTAGTCACGAGTTTTATTAATCACCAACGAAGCGCAGCAGAGCGAGTGTTTAATAAAATGAGTGACTAATACAGATGCGGCCATAAAAACCGGACAAGTTTTTTTACCTAATTTTCAAAATGCGAAAAGAAGTGCTGACTCTGACAATTCTAATTAATAAATGTCATCAAAAGTCATTATTCAGATCTAAACAATGACTTTTGAAGACATTTATTAATTAGAATTGTCAGAGTCAGCACTTCTTTTCGCATTTTGAAAATTAGGTCAAAAAAACTGTCCCGGTTTTTTTGGCCGCGACTGTAAGTTTATAAAACGAGTTGCATACTATACTTTTTCCACGATCACAAATTTAGACAATATAACATTATTTCATTAAGATTTTGAAAATTATGTTAGGTTAAATTTATGTTTGACAAACGTCAACGTTGACTATTGAAATTTGATTTTTGCCATTAAAAAGTTCAGTCCGTGACTAAAACGCACGAACCCACGGCTTGTGAAAGTGTGTTTAAAAGATTACTTAGCGTCATGGAAACATATACCATAAATGGAATTTTAGTTACAGGAGTAGAAAATAGTATATTATGTATCAAGTTCTATAAACGTTTTTTTAGTCACGAATTTTATTAATCACGAGCGAAGCGTAGCGGACCGAGTGTTTAATAAAATGAGTGACTAATAAGTTTATAAAACGAGTTGCATACTATTAGCCCTCATCAGAGATGAAAGGGGCAATTCGCGTTGAGTTTCTCGGAGGGAAACGGAGGTGGAAACTCAAGGCACTCGGCTAGCAGCAGGGGCGTTAACCTCGGGTTCGTTTACCTTAAGGGCCTCTGTATAGCTCCAAAAACAAAAACTTACTGCTCTAGCTCAAATGGAATTGATTGGGCGCCACCCTGTAAATCACAGCAAATAACTTTGGGCCAGGGATCCCAAAGAAGTCATTCCTTCTCCCAAGTCCTGAAATAAAGTACTAAGGGCACCTCGGTGGGAAGCACAAAAAAAACAAGACCAATATAGGTATATGAGCTTGTTTATTTGTTAGATAAACCTTGAGCCGGCGCTGACCTGGTTGCAACTAGCAACTATACACATACACGAAAATAAACTTAATTAGAAGTATACACAGTGTACCTGTCTATTTTTAATGGAACACAATAAAAGTTTCATTCGGTTCTGTGTTATCTAATTCTAATAATTAATGGAACATATTTTTAAATTATGTTAGGAATAACACGGATATCAAAGAAATTCCGAGCTCTATTACGGTAGCTAGCAACCACCCAACGATTAATCAGTGATTATAGGCGACCGAATTTCAACGCAGCGAATTATTTAAAATAAATCCAAAACTAAGAGCAAACGCTGGAAGTTAAATTTTCGTTAGTAACGGCTTAGGGCCCGTTAACACAGGAATAATAATCAGTGGATCGAAATTCGCGCTCGCAACCACGACTTATAGTACAGAACCAGTGGTTATGTTTTAATCAAAAATAATTTTGCAGTATACAGGCGACGGACATTAAGATCTCAACAACTTGACCACGTATGTTTATGTCACCTCTAGGGTGGGAACGAAGGGCTGATTTTAAGCACACAGGTTGCGAGGTCGACTGTAATCCTAATTTTAATTCGGACGCACCCTATATATGCAACCGGTAGGGTAGAAATCTATATTCCCGATCTGTTCAGGGTTCGTAATTCTAACCCTCAATTATTTCAAGCTAACCTTAAAGCTTAAATAAATAAATATCTAAATCATATCTGGAATTCAATTAAACAACTATAAGAACAAGTGAGTTTAGTAACAATCGGCAAGGGGTTGCAAATCCTAGATGTGCACGTACCCTGATTTATTCGTGGGGTGAACACTACCGATTTAATTAGAGGTTGCAATAAAACTACCTTAAAACTCCTGACAGCTTAATGCAGTTAAACATAACCTATCTGTTACATTCCAATCATTGTAGAAACGCTGCTAGGAAACCCAGAACCAAAATCGTGAAGTCGCAAGCTATTGTATCAGCTCGAGTAACGAAGTTGCACCTGGGGGACGTGGACGGTATGCAGCTTTGCGTCCAACGGGCCAAGTCCAAGGTAACTGCGTCTGTACAGATGCTCTGCGGAGAAACCGGGCTCACGCTACAGCTGTGCGGTCGAAACGGAGGCAGCAAGAGCCTCTGGGAATCTTCACGGGAAAAGAAAAAAGCTGAAATAACACGACCCACATATAACCTACTAGAACGTAACGAATCTAAAATTTACCTTAGTTGGTGGACGCCCTTTGTAAGTTCAGTGCAATTTAATGCCTTTTATGCTTAGATTGCCTTTTAAATTTTAGCCTCGGGCCCATGTGACGAGAAGAGTGTTTTATCCGCCATTTTGCGAACAGAATTTCCGCGAACCAAAATATACACTTCTACGAATCCTCTAAATGTTACGGAAACCCATTTCGGGACTGGAGTGCTGATAAACCATCCGATGGGAAGCCAAAAAGCAGAACACACCAGTCCACACCTTCTCTATTTCACAGTTAAACAGGAAATGCCCTAATTTCTTATCTTCTAGAAACTAGCAAATGTGCCAAAATTCCCCAAAAGTTTAGAGATAAGGCCAGTTCTTCCACATTTCCAAAAATGAGTACACAAGGTTGCCTATAGGAAATGAGCTAACACATTAATTAATTGAATAAACAAATTGAACTGTAACAATACTATACTTTTTCTACGACAATATAACATTATTTCATTAAGATTTTGAAAATTATGTTAGTGTAACGACCTTCGAGCCGGATCGCGTGCAGACAGATGAGTCAGCCTTCCAGATCATTCGAGAACGACCTCGGCGATTAATGCGCGCGGTGCGTCAGCATTGCTGGAATAATCGTGTGAGACCGCGAAGTTTCCAGAAGAAATTATCCGGCAATATATAAGCAAGCACAGCGGGAGAAACAGGCAGTTAAATCTAGCTTTGAAGTGTGCGACGCTTGCCATATAAATCATTCGTGTTGAAGTCGTGTGTAAATAAATAAAGTGTATTTGTTGTAGAAATAGTTCCTGTTAGTATATATTTAATTTGTGTTCCGCATTAATAGTTCTTGTGTTTTTGTAAATCGTTAAATTAAATTGCTGTAAATAAATGCTTAAAACAAGAAGCGGCGTATAGTTTTTTAATAGCCCAGAAAATAAATTACAACATTTGGCGTCAGGTGTCGGAGTTTTGTACCAGGGGCTATAAAAAATTATTGGACATATATTAAATAAACTAATTGATTAACAAGTACCGATAAACGACAGTCAGATAATAAATTTAAGTGTGTGTTATGCATGCCTGTGACGAGATCCCAAAGCAGCAAGATGTAGGCCCAATTAAGCCAACTTTTCCAGCTGATGCAAGTTGACCAGGACAAGGCAGAGAAAGCGCAAGAAGAATTGAAAGCCGGCCAAAGGCAGGCAGAAAAGGCGCAAGAAGAATTGAAAGCCGGCCAAAAGAAGACAGAAAAGGCACAAGAGGATCTTAAGGAAGAGCTGAAAGCCGGGCAGAAAGTAGTTAAGGAAGAGCTGAAAGCCGCGCAGGAAGATCTCAAAGCCGCGCAAGAAAAAGTAGTCCAAAAACTTGAGGAAGAACCGAAAGCGAGCCATGACAAGTTGGCAGAAGAGATCAGAGATATTCAGAAGGAAATGGAGAGAAAGGTAACCAGATTTCAAGGTGACGTACTGGAGCTGCAGAAACCAGTTACCAAGTTACTAAGTGGCCAAGGCCAACCAACTCCCTCTGAATCTGCTGGCTTCTCTCCCCCTCTTACGGTAAATCAGCCTACCTTATCGCGAGTTGCTACTCCTCAGGTTGCTCCTTTCCAAGATACTGCCCCAGTGAGGCCCGCAACATCCGGCTTGCATATGAAACTGCCCTCTTACGATGGGAAAACGCCATGGTCAACATACCTGAAGCAATTTGAAGCCGCAGCCGTCGCTAATTGTTGGGGAATGGCAGACAAAGCTACCGCATTGATTCCGACATTGCGAGGGGATGCCCTGAATATTCTGCAAATGGTTCCAGAAAATCAGCAGAAGGACTTCCAGCAATTGGTGAATGGTCTGGAACGGCGTTATGGCGATACTCATCTTCAGCATGTGCATTGTGCCCAGTTGAAGAACCGAATTCAGAAGTCGGGGGAGACTCTGCAAGAACTTGAGGCCGACGTTGCTCGATTGGTTCGGCTCGCGTATCCATCGGCGCCGGAGGACTTCCTGGAGGAGCTAGCCGTCCAAACATTCATAGATGGAATGAAAGACGCCGATACTCAGCAAGCGGTACGTCTGGGGCGCCATAGGACACTGGGAAAGGTCTTAGCCCATGCGTTGGAAGTTGAAGCGGCAAGGAGTGCCTGCAGAGTACATGGTCGTGTCCGCGGTGTCGCTACGACAGAAATGGCGCCTGAATCCATGGAGGACATGTTGCGACGACTCATAAAGCAGGAGATGAGGAAGAAAGGTGCCCGAGCGTCTGACGAGCCTTCGGAAAGGATACGGGTCGACAAGAAGGGCAAGAGTCAACTCGTGAAATAAATCATCGACCTGGTACAGCACACCGCAACGCCGATGCGTTTATCCAGGAGGCCCTGCCCTGCTGACTGCGGCCATTGTTCGAAGCTGGAGAGTCGTGCGGTACCCATCAATCGTATCACTGTAGTTGACGACTCGTGGGAGCCAGACGAGTTGCAGAGCAGCCAGGAGAACGACCTCGACTTAGGCATAGTTATAGCCTAGAAGCGACATGGTCGTCGATCTACCTGGCAGCAGGGTCTCCGCCAACCAACCCAACGGTGAAGACCTATTGGGCGCAATGGGACTCCTTGCAGCTGGACAACAACGTCCTGACCAGACTCTTGGAAGATGAGGACGGTAGGGCAACGAGATCACAATTGATAGTTCTAAAAGTAGAGTGGCCGAGGGTTCTGCGCCACCTACATGATGGCTCCTCTGGTGGACACTTTGGATTGAAGAAAACGTTGCAGAAGGTCCGAGAAAGGTTCTACTGGGCGAGATGCAAAGATGACGTCCGAGAGTGGTGCCGGAGGTGCGAAGCCTGCGCTACAGGAAACGGACCGGTTGGAAGACGTAGAGCTCCGATGCGGCAGTACAACGTCGGTAGTTCGTTCGAGAGAATAGGCATTGACATCTCTGGACCATTCCCCGAAACCGAATCGGGAAATAAATACATCCTGGTGCGCATGTGAACTACTTCACCAAGTGGCCCTGAAACGTACGCCCTTCCGAATCAAGAGGCCGGTACTGTCGCTGATGTTCTGGTGAAGGAGTGCTTCAGCCGTTTGGAGTCCCCCTGGAGTTACATTCCGACAGGGCCGGAATTTCGAGTCTGGACTGTTCCAGAACGTTTGCAAGCTACTGGGGATACACAAGACCCGAACCACTGCCCTCCATCCTCAATCGGACGGCATGGTAGAAAGGATGAACCGAACCATAAGGGAGCATCTGTCCAAGGTGGTTTCCGAGCATCAGCATGACTGGGACCAGTACATTTACCTGTTCCTGATGGCCTACCGATCGGCAATACAAGAGACAACCAAACCCACCCCAGCCGCGGTATTCTCTGAGCGCGAGCTGCGATTGCCATGTCACCTCAAATTTGGAAGAAAGTCTGGCGAAGAAACGGCCGGCGAGGACTACGTGGGGAACCTGAAAAAGAGGATGGAAGAGATCCACGACGCCGTACGCCGAAACATTCAGGGTGCCAGCGACCGAATGAAGGACCGATATGATGCCCGCGCTGAGGCCGGTGGTTTCCAGCCTGGCGATTTGGTATGGCTTCATAACCCCCAGAGGCGTCGTGGTCTCTCCCCCAAGCTCCAAAGGAACTGGGAAGGCCCCTACGCTGTAGTTGCTAGACTGAATGACTTGGTATACCGAATCCAGAAACCTCCTAGAGGAAAGTGCAGAGTGGTGCACTTCAATCGGTTGTCCCCATATTCCGGAACTAATGAGGAGGTGGAAGCTGTCACGGAGCAACCCCTGAGACAACTAGAGACCGGAGGTACCTCCTTCCAGGAGTTTATGGCCGCTTATGGGGGTACGAAGACCGCGCGATTTGGGGTCACTACAGGGGTGCAGCGTGACCTGTTCGACACGCTGCGGCGGTATTCCCTGGCACACTGCGTCGCCCAGGGCCTCCGGATGTCTAGGGGGATCGCCGCTGCCTTCCGGGAGAGGTTTGGCCGGTTAGACCAGCTGCGAGAGTAGGCACCTCAAGTTGGCAGAACTTTGCAGCTGAAGGAAGGCGATAGTTCCATTTATTACCTGGTGACGAAAAGGTTTGTCGTACGAAAAACCCAGTTACCAGGAGCTCTGGTCTGCTCGTTTGGACCTTAAGGAGCAAATGGTGAAGAACGGCGAAACCCGGCTAGCGGTGCCGAAATTAGGATGCGGCCTGGATTCGTTGTACTGGAGAGTTGTACGCAGCATGCTGAAAGTAGTCTTCCACCGGACCGGCATCCAGATCGAGGTCTGCTGTTGCAGCCCGGCGCGAAGCATTGAGCCCACTGTGGACTGCTACTTCTTCAACCAGTCCGTGTGCAAGAAAGGCACCGCCTGTAAATACCGCCATCGAACCCCCACAAGAGCGAGAGGACAGGTATCCGATGCAACTCGTTCTGGGACAGAACGACCTAAGGCGGAGGCAGCGTAACGATCTTCGAGCCGGATCGCGTGCAGACAGATGAGTCAGCCTTCCAGATCGTTCGAGAACGACCTCGGTGATTAATGCGCGCGATACGTCATCATTGCTGGAATAATCGAGTGAGACAGCAAAGTTTCCAAAGGGATTATCCGGCAATATATAAGCAAGAACAGCGGGAAAAACAGGCAGTTCGAATCTAGCTTTGAAGTGTGCTACGCTTGCGATATAAATCATTCGTGTTGAAGTCATGTGTAAATAAATAAAGTGTATTTGTTGTATAAATAGTTCCTGTTAGTATATAAATAATTTGTGTTCCGCATTAATAGTTCTTGTGTTTTTGTAAATCGTTAAATTAAATTGCTGTAAATAAATGCTTAAAACAAGAAGCGGCGTATAATTTTTTAATAACCCAGAAGATAAATCGTAACATTAGGTTAAATTATGCTTGACAAACGTCAACTGTTGAAAGTTGAAAACTAACTTGATTTTGCCATTAAAAAGTTCAGTCCGTGACTAAAACGCACGAACCCACGGCTTGTGAAGGTGTGTTTAAAAGATTACTTAGCGTCATGGAAACATATACCATAAATGGCATATTAGTTACAGGAGTAGAAAATAGTATATTATGTATCAAGTTTTATAAACGTCATTTTAGAGTTTATAAAACGAGTTGCATACTACCTATACTTCTTCTACGACCACAAATTTAGACAATATAACATTATTTCATTAAGATTTTTAAAATTATGTTAGGTTAAATTATGCTTGACAAAGTCAAAGTTGACTGTTGGAAGTTGAAAACTAACTTGATTTTTGCCATTAAAATTTTCAGTCCGTGACTAAAACGCACGAACCCACGGCTTGTGAAGGTGTGTTTAAAAGATTACTTAGCATCATGGAAACATATACCATAAATTGCATTTTAGTTACAGGAGTAGAAAAAAGATATTAAAACACCAGAGAAATTAGTGAATCTGATCAGAATGACCATGAAAAAGTCAATAGCAATAGTAAACACCGGGAAAAGCGAGCTTTGAAGTTAAAAGAGGAGTTAGGCAAGGCGACGCATTATTTGTTCTACTGTTTATTATACGTCATTAGACTGCATAAAAATAAAACAAGTGGGACGCCGATAGGCAATAAATAATAGATCAATACAAACATTGGTAGCGTCAACAAACGATGAGTGCAGAGACTTATTTCACGAGATAGGGCCGAGTATCAGGCTATTTCACGCGAATGTGAGAAGTTTGAGCTGTAATTACGACGAGTTACAGACACTGATAAGACTGCAAGGTGACAATTACGACATAATAGTACCGGGTGGCCATAAATATCTGATATCACATTACCTTTGGAATCAACACCGCTTTATTAAAGTGATGAATCCAACTAAACTAAATGTCATTCATGTCATCACAACTAAAGTTCCTATCTGTCAAAATTTATTACAGATTGCAATAAGTAATGAAGTTTTCTAACAGGAGACTTTTATAATCGAGTCGTAGGCTAAACTGCAGAATCCGGGGCACATTCTCCTCCTCTTATTGCATTTTATTACATTACATAAGTACCAATACTTATGGTAATTGAAATATAATGCTAACCAACATTTATAAATAGCTAATTCCATGGCTACCGGAATCTCAGATATTTATGGCCACCCGGTATATACGGAAACGTGGAGAATCGATAACGTCGACTTTTTCCAATTGGAAGGGTTTGCGTTTATATACAGCGACGGTGATTTCAACCGCAGCGATGGTGTCCCGGTATATATTATGAACTCGCTAGACCTTGAATACCGAGTGTTGGTGATTGGTAGAATAAAAGCAATAGAAATCGCAGTACGAAGTCCGGAGTCTCGTTTCACAGTCACGGCAATATACAGAGCGCCAAGCTCAAATATCATGAACTATCTAGACAGTTTCTTTAATTATTTGCATGAAAAAAGTAATATTGCAGAGCATGTCATCGTAGGCGATTTAAATATTGATAAGCTGGTGCCGGTTGCTTGCGGAGAGAGGTATCTAAATGAACTAGCTGAAATGGGTTATTTACAAGCAGTAAGTGTTCCGACGAGGGTGAGCGGGAATAACGCTACGTGCATAGACCACATACAAGTGAAAACACAGAGAAACTTATAGGAATTTACGTCTGGGGTATGCGAAAATGACTTGACTGGTCATTATCCGATTATGCTGGGGATAAAAAGAATGTGTCGGGAAGAGGACGAAGTGAACCGTGTGTAAACGAGTAAATCAAGGATAAACTATAAGAAGTTGTCCAATTTAGCGGGGAATATAAATTGGTATAAGATTTGTCAGACAGAGGAACCGAAGTCGGCGATAACGCTTTTCTATCAGAACTTTAAACAACTTTTGGAGGCGGCAACACAGGTGGTTACAAAGAAAGATAGAATCATTAAACCATGGATATCAAGGGACATTCTAAGAGCTATCAGAACGAGAGATAAGATGTACAAAAAGTGGAAGAAGGCCAGAGATGTGCAGTACGAGCAATATCGACAGGAGTATATCAGATACCGTAAGGTGCTGACGAAGAGGATCAGAGCTGCGAGGAGTGAATACTACAGAGAAGAAGCTTACAATTGTAAAGAAGACCCAACAAGGATGTGGAAACTAGTAGGCGATTTCATCAACAAAAGAAAAGGTGGAGGCAAAGAGTGCATTAAGCAATTGTCGACGGAAAGCGGCTTTAAGTTGGAAAACCTGTACGATATTGGGAATGAAATTAACAACTTCTTCAGTGCCGTAGGGGGCAAGCTAGCAGCAGCGATCAACGTAGAAGAGACAGAAGAGGACGAGATGCTACCAATAACGATGTTTTTGTTACCAGTGAGTGAGCATGAAGTGTTTCGAATTATAACGTCTTTGGACAGTCGAAAATCTGCAGGTCCGGACAGAATTCTGCCTGCTGCATTGAACGCGGTAGCTGTTTACATTGTTTCTCCTTTAATTCACATTTTTAATTTGTGCTTTAGGGATGGTGTGTTTCCAGAAATGTTTAAGACTGCGGAAATAGTTACTTTGTAAAAAGGTGGGGATAAAAAATGGCATCCAGCTACAGACCTATAGCTCTAGTATCGAATATCACAAAGATTTTTGAAAAATGTATAGTCAAACGAATGGTAGATTTGGCAATAAGGACTGGTTTTCTCTGGAATAGACAGTATGGGTTTATGGCTGGAAGATCTACAGACGATGCTTTAGGCCTATTAGTGAAATAGAGCGAAAATGCGTCAGATGCAGGGAATAAGGCGGCTATGATCAATATAGATCTGGCTAAGGCATTTGATTCTCTTGATCATAAGATATCGTTACGAAAGTTATATAGCTTAGAAAATAGAGGAATGATTCACAAACTGTTGACGGATTACCTGACGGGGAGAACTCAAAAAATTAAATTGACGGAGTTAAAAAGTAGGGAAGTGCGTATAAAGTTTGGGGTTCCACAGGGCACGGTCCTAGGGCCTTTATTATTCATATTATTCGTAAATGGTTTGAAGGATGTAAATTTTATGGGGGAGTTGATCTCCTATGATACAGCAATATTTTTCCGTGATACTAGCTGGGACGGTTTATTCAGAAAAATAGAAGTAGGGTTACCCGAGGCTTTAAAGTGGTTTAATTGCAACAAATTAACAGTGACTCTAAATAAAACGAGTTTCACTCCATTTGGGAGTTACGAGAGTAGCCTACCTGCGGAAAGAAAATTAAAAATACACGATTTACAATGTGTGGGAAGAAATAATTGCAATTGCATCGAAATACAAAGGTTGGGCTTAGTAAAGTATTTCGGATTGCAGTTTGATTCAAATTTGAAATAGCGAGAACATATAATAATAATAATAATGCGTTTATGTAGCACATAAGTTATACATAAAACACCTTCCATCGCTGAACATTAATATGGATATATAATTATATATACATATACAGGGTGTTTCAGAATAACCGTTCCTAATTCTCAGAATAGAGAGAGGGCATGTTATTCAACACTTTGTAATGATCAACTAGTGCTCGGAAATACTTCCGTTTCGAGATAATAGGACATTAACGAATTGAGTACTTGAAATAACCTCAATGTTAAAAGTAACGATTTTATTGATTTCCAGCGGTTGCAATTTTTATTAATATTTAAAAAATGGTATTACACAAAAATTATAAGAATTGTTCAAAATTATGGCCGCCATTGTCGACACACAAGGTATAACGATGTGCGATTGACCGACGAATTCTTCGAAATATCTGCGGAAGATCACGAATGTCATCAAAAGCAAGAATAATACGAGCCACTAACTCCTCTGCTGTGTCCACAGGTGTCGCATAGACGAGTGATTTAATATGACCCCAAATACAAAAATCAATTGGAGTCATATCTGGCGAACGTACAGGCCAAAGAATAGGACCTTGTCTCCCAATCCATCGGTTTCGAAATTGTGCATTTAAATAATTTCGAACATTTAAAACGAAATGCGCTGGCACACCATCATGTTGAAAGACCAAGTCTCTACGAATATTAAGTGGCACATCTTCAAGTAACTCCGGCTATGTTGCGATGGATACGGTTCACTATCTGCAGCTATTTTGCATGCATGCGTTGCTTTCCACATTGAGATTATTTCAAGTACTCAATTTCTTAATGTCGTATTATCTCGAAACGGAAGTATTTCCAAAAACTAGTTTATTATTAAAAAGTGTTGAATAACATGCCCTCTCTCAATTCTGAGAATTAGGAACACTTATTCTGAAACACCCTGTATATATATAAATGTGGATAAAAATACAAACTTACTTAATAATCCTCTAGGACAGGGGTTCTCAAACTATTTTAGACATTGTACCCCTTATTACCAACAAAAAGTTTTGGGTACCCCTTATCAGTAAGTAAAGTGAAATATAAAAAAAATCTTAAACCTTTTTATTTAGTAGGTATAGTTTTTACCTGTGTAACTCAATTACGCGTCATGTTTAAATAAAACAAAGAGATATTGCTTACATACATTTTTATTATATTAAAGACAAAAAGGGGGAGGGGTGTACCATCGGTTGCATTACATCATATCAGCTGATGCACTCTGTCCACCCTGTAGACCCTTCGCGCCACCAATTTGTGACTTATACAGAGCGAATCAAAAATTTCAAAATTTTCAAAACCTTATATTTTCGCTAAAACTTCATTTTTTTGGTGAAAAATTATACAGGGTGATACAAAAGGTCATTTTTTATGCAGAATTTTATTATACCCAATGCCATAGAAGTTTACACTTCTCCCGTGTGGTCTTAAGCACACAAATAATTTTTCCCCTATTTAAATTTAAAAGTTTGTTTTATTTTTTGTTGACCTGCCACGTACCCCCTAAAAATTTTCTCGTACCCCCAAGGGGTACGCGTACCACACTTTGAGAACCACTGCTCTAGGAACTTAAATATATTATTAAAAAAAATATTAATATAAGTTATTATTATATAATTACTATTACTATATTACATACTGCATATATATTTTCTTACAAATGCCAACAAAAACAGTAAACAAATTAATGTACCTTTTATAATATTAGCTCTTAAACAATTGATTAAGCCGACTCTTAAAGTGCTTTATTTTCTTGGTTTGCTTAATATGTTCTGGTAACCTATTCTAATCTACTGTTTGAAAAATACTGAATTTTGTGTCAGACTTTTGCTCTTGTAATTAAGCATAAAGTCTCTCCTATGTCTAGTTTCATAAATATGTACCTCATTAAAACCAGTTATGAGTTCTGTAAGGTATTGTGGAACCTCACCCAGTTTTATTCTTTGCCGAAAAACCAAAGTATGAATTTTAGCTAGTGCCCTTACATCTACCTAATCCAACCTCTGTAACATATCTCTAATACTGGTGTGTCTATTACAAGTCAGAATTATTCTCATGGCTTTATTCTGTAATTTTTGTAATCTCATTAAGTCCTGTTCCTGTGGTGTATAAATAATTGTTGCTCCGTCAAAATGGGGGAAAATTATTGTATTAAAAACTGTTTTTCGTGCATCTACAGTAGTAAGGCGGCACAGTAATTGGAGCAATCAAATTAATTGACCTAATTCCGCGAATTAAATCCGCGGATTGATCTAATTAATTTCGCGGTTTGCCCTAATTAATTTCGCGGTTTGCTCTAATTATTCTTCATATGTGCTACTGATTAATCACATATGAAGTTTGATATTTAATTTACATATGTGCTACTGATTAAATTACGCGCGGCCATTTTTAATTTGCTTCTGGAATTACACGTCGGCCATCTTGTTTTTCCGGCGCGAATATTTGATTTTAAAATTTTCAGAATTTTTTTCTAAGTTCAATTTTTTGAATTTAAACTTCAAGGGGTGTCGGCCATCTTGGCTTTCTCGCATTTATTTAATTTAAAAAAAGCTTTCTGCGATGATCCTAGGCCGGATTCGAACCAGCAATCACAGTATTACGAGTCTAAGAGGCTAACTACCTGAGCTACCCAGACAACGTAACTGAGTCCTATTAAAACTTCAACACTTGCGTGTCGAGCTCCCTTGTTTTAAACAAACTATTTTTTGAGAAATATGTTTTATAAGAATGGAGTTGCATGGCTTGTGGTGTTAAATGAGTTGTAGGAATTTAAAAAAAAGTGTTTTTGCATTTGGTTGGGCTATAATTAATTATTTTATAATTTGTGCCTGCTATATGGCTGGATTAACGAGATTCTCATTGTCCCTACCTACTATAGGAAATTTCCGCTCAGTCTGGTTTCTTGTAAAGGCCAAATAGAATTTAATGAATGATTTTTTAGCCGCTGTTGTATTTTATTAAAGTATTTATAATTAAATTATTTATGAAAGCCGCTGAAAATTTGAAAGCTATATGAATATCGGTGCGCCTAATTTGTTTTGTGCAATTTGAAGCCTTGAAATGCAGGCTTTAACTTGATTGTTAGCACAGACAAAGGAATTTGCTATGATATCACCGACTCTGCAGGGGACATCTTGTCTGCACTCAGTGGCTTGATTACGTCACGCCGAAGTCTGCCGTCTTACTCATCATTTATTTAATTTAAAAAAAGCTTTTTGCGGTGGCCCAAGTCGGATTTGAACCCTAGCCACATGTGAATAATTATTTTAAATCGCGAAAAGTGTTGAGCAAATAAATGCAACGTATTATAAATACGTAAAACTTTTAGTTATTGTGCGTTTATAAGATGGGTCTTTTGACAAAGTGGAAGAATCAAACTGTGCTATTGTAAATGTACAGATTTTTCACGATCAATTTGTATATAACAACTTAATGTAAATTGGTAATTTAGAACATTTTAACGAAAACAGCGACTTCTTTCGGAATAAAATGTTTCTTCTCACCACGGAACTCTATTTTATAAGTAAACGTCTGAAATTGTGTCATTATATCGATAAAAACTACATTTTAGTTTAAAAAATTCCAGTATAAATGCAAACGGACGAAAAGAAAAACGCAATAGACCACAAATTAACATAAATTTGAATAAAACAGAGAATTTCGTTGAAAAATGTTCTGTTTTAGTTTTAAAAATTCCAGTATAAATGCAAACGGACGAAAATAAAAACGCAATTGACCACAAATTAACATAATTTTGAATAAGAACGCTCAATTTCGTTGAAAAAATGTTCTGACACCGTCATTTCACTTAAAATTTTACAAAAACTGACATCATGTCACTTGAAATTATAGAAAAACGATATTTTTATCCAATAAGCGATAAAAAATACACCATCTCACATTATTTCGCTTAAAAAATGATTACAATTCGTTTTATAAATCGTTTTGTAAGACGAAAATGATGTAAAAACAGTTTAACTATTTCTAAGCATAATTTTGTAAATGTTTTACACTTTTTCTCTAACTTGTTGCAGTTTTAGTAAGATTTGAATAAAAAACAGCAATTTCTGCAGCAGTTTTAGTAAGATTTGAATAAAAACACACAATTTTGTTGAAAAAATGTTCTGTTCCACTTAAAATTTTACAAAACTGACATCATGTCACTTGAAATTATACAAAAAACGACATTTTTATCCAATAAGCGATAAAAAATACACCATCACACATTATTTCACTTAAAAAATGATCACAATTCGTTTTATAAATCGTTTTGTAAGACGAAAATGATGTAAAAACAGTTTAAGAGTTATTTCTAAGCATAATTTTGCAAATGTTTTACACTTTTTCTCTAGCTTGTTGCAGTTTTAGCAAGATTTGAATAAAAAAACAGCAATTTCTGCAGCAGTTTTAATAAGATTTGAATAAAAACACACAATTTCCCTGAAAAATGTGTTGGTCCACATCATCTCACATAAATTTTTACAAAAAACTGACATCGTGTCACTTGAAATTATACAAAAAACGACATTTTTTTACTCAACATACGACGAAAATTTAACAAAAATCACTCAATTACACAGCATCTCACATAAATTTTTACAAAATCGCCATCATGTTACATAAACTATGCATAATTTTGCAAACGTTTAACAAATAAACCGTAATTTTTTAAAGTACATCACACAATTATGAAATCGTAGCTCAATTTATATGAATTTTCGACATTTTGTATGTGAAAAATAGCTTCAAATACTAATATTTGAATAAAAACACGCAATTTCCAAAGCATTTCGTTTAAAATTTTAGAAAATCGACATCGTCTCCCATGAAAATTTACAAAAATCGGCATCTTGTCACATTAAATTCTGCAAAAACGACAAAAAACAATACTTTTATACAACTTTCATTGAAAAATAGTAAAATTTTACGAAAATACATCTGTGTTGACGACAAATGAAAATAAATTTGAATAAAAACACGCAAAAATTACGAAAAGACGTATGTGTTGACGACAAATTAAAATAAATTTGAATAAAAGCGCGCAAAAATTACGAAAATACGTATGTGTTGACCCCAAAGTAACAAAAATTTGAATAAAAACACGCAATTACACTGAAAAATCTACTACCACCTACATTTCGATAAAGAAAACTTCAGTTATGTGGGCTCTTATACTAATATTTTAGATTTAGATTTTGTAATTATTGCAGATTCGAGAAAAAACAAAAGCAGAGTAGAAATAAAAAACACAAACACTTTGTAATAAACAAATATATTGTTCTTATTTCGTATAATACTTAATAATATAAATATAAATGTACAGCTGAATGTCTTATTTTCTAAAAATTCGCTAGCAATTTACAAAACTGTAGTTTGAGGTGCACAACATTTCAAATTAAAAAGGCTGCAAGTAATAAAATCAGATTTTCATTGTGTCATTTTAAAGTTTAAGATGCACCCAATCTAGAATTCCCTTCGTTTTTGGTGTTGATGACATCTGCCTTAGAGGCGTTTTTCTAACGGCCCTTTTTTGGAGGCGTTTCCTTATCGGCGTTCTTCTGACTGAACCTTTTTGATGTGGACATCTTTGAATTTACAAGAGCCAACCTGTCTGCTGTGTGACGTATGCAATGTCTCCGTCCCTTTTATTTTAAAATTTTATAAAACCAGAGGCCCGACTGATGCCGCACTAACACGTTTTAAGCCATTGTACTCTGTTACCTGATGCGGCAGCAGTTTGGACCTCTGGTTTGATAGAATTTTAAAATAAAAAGGTATGGAAACACTGCGTGCGTCACATCGCAGGCAGGATGGCTCTTGTAAATTCAACGATGACGCATCACGACAAATAATAAAACGGCATCTGTAGGTCAACTCTTTCGATAAATATATATCAAAACCTGATTTAGAAATTTGTATATGTCTTAATTTATATGAAATATTGTATGAAATTGCATGTAGAAGGCTTTTTAAACTATATGTTTTCTTAATTATGCAGAGAGTGCTCGTTTATATAGGGAGGCAGGTTGGCCGAATGGTTAAGGCGTCAGATTTAAGCTCTGATCTCGAGAGAGAATACGGGTTCGATTCCCGTACCTGTCATATTTTTTTTATATATATATTTATTATGAAAGTCTTGATTTTAAGCTAGTTTATTCACGACGGCTCTACCAGAACAAACGACTGAGCTCCTTTTCGACTAAAATGGACAAAGAGCGGAAGATGTTGATTGTATCGCCGGAATTTGTCCAACGTCTTAAGTCTGGCGATGATACGGAGAAAAATATATTATCACAGCTTGATGACGAGATGCAAAAAGTTTTAAAGTCCAAATTAACTGATCACGATAAATGGATCCAGTACAATCAAGTGTTACAACGATTCCTTCATTTCACAAACCAGGCGCGGCAGCCAATCAAAATACCTATTGAAACAACCAGTGACAGCCTATCAAATGCCGTTATTTTATCTACACTTCCCAAAACTTTTAAGAAAAAAGCTGAAGTTTTCCTACGCATTTTGAGTACCTCAAGCGATGTGAGCTGGGATCACAAGGGTACCGTTACTATAAAGGGTGAAATTTTACCGGCGTCTAACATAGTCGATTTAATTCACGACACTCTGCGGCCTCGAAAAACTATTAATCCACCCGGACGCCTACAGTTTGCTGATTACATCAAAGACCTTAACGTTGCTAATGTGTTGCTAGCTAAACCTAAACAGCAAAAGAAGCCAACCCCGACTGGTACTACAGGAAAAACCGAGATGGAAACTGATAACTGCGAGTCCGATTTAGAATATAAATTAAAAACACCAGCTACTCATCCAAGTCCACATCAAAAAGGTTCAGTCAGAAGAACGCCGATAAGGAAACGCCTCCAAAAAAGGGCCGTTAGAAAAACGCCTCTAAGGCAGATGTCATCAACACCAAAAACGAAGGGAATTCTAGATTGGGTGCATCTTAAACTTTAAAATGACACAATGAAATTCTGATTTTATTACTTGCAGCCTTTTTAATTTGAAATGTTGTGCACCTCAAACTACAGTTTTGTAAATTGCTAGCGAATTTTTAGAAAATAAGACATTCAGCTGTACATTTATATTTATATTATTAAGTATTATACGAAATAAGAACAATATATTTGTTTATTACAAAGTGTTTGTGTTTTTTATTTCTACTCTGCTTTTGTTTTTTCTCGAATCTGCAATAATTACAAAATCTAAAGCTAAAATATTAGTATAAGAGCCCACATAACTGAAGTTTTCTTTATCGAAATGTAGGTGGTAGTAGATTTTTCAGTGAAATTGCGTGTTTTTATTCAAATTTTTGTTACTTTGGGGTCAACACATACGTATTTTCGTAATTTTTGCGCGCTTTTATTCAAATTTATTTTAATTTGTCGTCAACACATACGTCTTTTCGTAATTTTTGCGTGTTTTTATTCAAATTTATTTTCATTTGTCGTCAACACAGATGTATTTTCGTAAAATTTTACTATTTTTCAATGAAAGTTGTATAAAAATATTGTTTTTTGTCGTTTTTGCAGAATTTAATGTGACAAGATGCCGATATTTATAAATTTTCATGGGAGACGATGTCGATTTTCTAAAATTTTAAACGAAATGCTTTGGAAATTGTGTGTTTTTATTCAAATATTAGTATTTGAAGCTATTTTTCACATACAAAATGTCGAAAATTCATATAAATTGAGCTACGATTTCATAATTGTGTGATGTACTTTAAAAAATTACGGTTTATTTGTTAAACGTTTGCAAAATTATGCATAGTTTATGTAACATGATGGCGATTTTGTAAAAATTTATGTGAGATGCTGTGTAATTGAGTGATTTTTGTTAAATTTTCGTCGTATGTTGAGTAAAAAAATGTCGTTTTTTGTATAATTTCAAGTGACACGATGTCAGTTTTTTGTAAAAATTTATGTGAGATGATGTGGACCAACACATTTTTCAGCGAAATTGTGTGTTTTTATTCAAATCTTACTAAAACTGCTGCAGAAATTGCTGTTTTTTTATTCAAATCTTGCTAAAACTGCAACAAGTTAGAGAAAAAGTGTAAAACATTTGCAAAATTATGCTTAGAAATAACTCTTAAACTGTTTTTACATCATTTTCGTCTTACAAAACGATTTATAAAACGAATTGTGATCATTTTTTAAGTGAAATAATGTGTGATGGTGTATTTTTTATCGCTTATTGGATAAAAATGTCGTTTTTTGTATAATTTCAAGTGACATGATGTCAGTTTTGTAAAATTTTAAGTGGAACAGAACATTTTTTCAACAAAATTGTGTGTTTTTATTCAAATCTTACTAAAACTGCTGCAGAAATTGCTGTTTTTTATTCAAATCTTACTAAAACTGCAACAAGTTAGAGAAAAAGTGTAAAACATTTGCAAAATTATGCTTAGAAATAACTCTTAAACTGTTTTTACATCATTTTCGTTTTACAAAACGATTTATAAAACAAATTGTGATCATTTTTTAAGTGAAATAATGTGAGATGGTGTATTTTTTATCGCTTATTGGATAAAAATATCGTTTTTCTATAATTTCAAGTGACATGATGTCAGTTTTTGTAAAATTTTAAGTGAAATGACGGTGTCAGAACATTTTTTCAACGAAATTGAGCGTTCTTATTCAAAATTATGTTAATTTGTGGTCAATTGCGTTTTTATTTTCGTCCGTTTGCATTTATACTGGAATTTTTAAAACTAAAACAGAACATTTTTCAACGAAATTCTCTGTTTTATTCAAATTTATGTTAATTTGTGGTCTATTGCGTTTTTCTTTTCATCCTTTTGCATTTATATTGGAACTAAATTTAAACTAAAATGTAGTTTTTATCGATATAATGACACAATTTCAGACGTTTACTTATAAAATAGGGTTCCGTGGTGAGAAGAAACATTTTATTCCGAAAGAAATCGCTGTTTTCGTTAAAATGTTCTAAATTACCAGTTTACATTAAGTTGTTATATACAAATTGATCGTGAAAAATCTGTACATTTACAATAGCACAGTTTGATTCTTCCACTTTGTCAAAAGACCCATCTTATAAACGCACAATAACTAAAAGTTTTACGTATTTATAATACGTTGCATTTATTTACTCAACACTTTTCGCGATTTAAAATAATTATTCACATGTGGCTAGGGTTCAAATCCGACTTGGGCCACCGCAAAAAGCTTTTTTTTAATTAAATAAATGATGAGTAAAACGGCAGACTTCGGCGTGACGTAATCAAGCCACTGAGTGCAGACAAGATGTCCCCTGCAGAGTCGGTGATATCATAGCAAATTCCTTTGTCTGTGCTAACAATCAAGTTAAAGCCTGCATTTCAAGGCTTCAAATTGCACAAAACAAATTAGGCGCACCGATATTCATATAGCTTTCAAATTTTCAGCGGCTTTCATAAATAATTTAATGATAAATACTTTAATAAAATACAACAGCGGCTAAAAAATCATTCATTAAATTCTATTTGGCCTTTACAAGAAACCAGACTGAGCGGAAATTTCCTATAGTAGGTAGGGACAATGAGAATCTCGTTAATCCAGCCATATAGCAGGCAGAAATTATAAAATAATTAATTATAGCCCAACCAAAGGCAAAAACACTTTTTTAAAATTCCTACAACCCATTTAACACCACAAGCCATGCAACTCCATTCTTATAAAACATATTTCTCAAAAAATAATTTGTTTAAAACAAGGGAGCTCGACACGCAAGTGTTGAAGTTTTAATAGGACTCAGTTACGTTGTCTGGGTAGCTCAGGTAGTTAGCCTCTTAGACTCGTAATACTGTGATCGCTGGTTCGAATGCCTAGGGTCATCGCAGAAAGCTTTTTATAAATTAAATAAATGCGAGAAAGCCAAGATGGCCGACACCCCGGAAAGTTTAAATTCAAAAAATTGAACTTAGAAAAAAAATCTGAAAAATTCAAATATTCGCGCGAAATTAAAATGGCCGCCGTGCATGAGAGAGAAGGAACACAAGAGAGGGAGATTTAGCAGTTTGAAATTCAAATATTTCCGCAAGAAGTGCGTGCGCAGAAAACCAAGATGGCCGACACCCGGGAAGTTTAAATTCAAAAAATTGAACTTAGAAAAAAAATCTGAAAATTTTAAATTCAAATATTCGCGCCAGAAAAACAAGATGGCCGACGTGTAATTCCAGAAGCAAATTAAAAATGGCCGCGCGTAATTTAATCAGTAGCACATATGTAAATTAAATATCAAACTTCATATGTGATTAATCAGTAGCACATATGAAGAATAATTAGAGCAAACCGCGAAATTAATTAGGGCAAACCGCGAAATTAATTAGATCAATCCGCGGATTTAATTCGCGGAATTAGGTCAATTAATTTGATTGCTCCAATTACTGTGCCGCCTTACTACTATCTACTGATAAATAGCTGCTGCACCTACTTAACCCTCCTATCTTTTTAGCAATATTCTTGCAAATATAATTTATATGATCCTTAAATTTTAGCTGTCTATCCACTACAAATCCCAGGTACTTATATGGATCTACTAATTCCAATTTTGTACCATCTATTGTTACATTAATGATCGCTTTATCATGCCTTTTCTGGGTGGCTACTGCCATTGCTTTACTTTTGTCAACGTTAAGTTTAATCTCATTATCACATAACCAGTCTTTTACCTCCGTTAGCTTCCTATTTAGTGTTTTTAGCATTTCCACGAGATTTTTTCCGCTTATGTATACACTGTGTCCCAATTTCGATTCTCACCATTGGTATCTCTGTTATTAGAAGACATAGAGCAACGGTTAAATGGGGTATGTTTTGCAGAATTTAATACTCACGACAAATATCATTTCAAATTTGACCTAACTTAGCGTCATATTCACATTTTTGAAGGTACCACCTGCTAAACTGTAATCTTCGGTGATAGTCATTATCACTTAAACCTTGTACAATTGTTGGTTTGTAAGGGTGATACTTGTTTTCCTTCAAGGTTCTGTGAACAGTAGATTTTGAAATCCCTGTTTCTCGTGCCACACGACGAGCTGATGTGCTGTTCCTAACGTTCTGCAAAATATTATTCCAACGTGCATCAGCATCATTAACTTCATAGTTAGCTCGTTTTTGTTCTAAGCTTCCTAAGTTCTGTAAATTGCTAACTAGTCTTCTAAAAATTGTCCTTTGTGGTTGTTGTCTTTCTGGAAAACGCTCTGCATAACTCGCGCACGCATTTGCAGTGTTTCTGTTTGCTTTGAAATACACTTTCAACATATCAACTTTTTCTTCGTTTGAATATGTATGTGCCATTATCAATACGTATAAATCTTAATACTCGACAATAGTAATTACTTATCACTAACTACAAGTAGTTTTAATTGACTTATCTCTGTTTTATTCCATCGCTTATTAATTTTATTGGACAGCATGGTTTTTTGTTAATAATGAAATTAAACGTCAGTATCGTTTCGTTAGTTTACAGTATAACTTAGAATATCTTTTCACGTTCATTTCACATTGCTGTTTAATTTTTCAGCCTACTAATTTCGTATTAAAGATTAATTTACGTTTTTATTAATATTGTCCTTATAACTAAATATTTTTCAGGCATGTTATACATCGTTGAAAAGCACTTTTTAAGGACTATCTAACTAACCAAAAATCCAATATGGCCGCCATATGAAAAACAAAAGATAGCGCTAATAACTTAAAAACAAATGACAATCGGGGGTTTCTGTTTATATCAAATAATTTGTCTTAAAAAAGTGTCTCAACAATGTAAAACTTTAAAAGAGGTCAGATTAAGCGTTAAAGAGCTATTGAGGAATAACGAAATCGTCAAATTATGTTTTTTCTAAATATTTTAAAAATTAAAAAAGTTAGGTCAAATTTGAAATTATATTTGTCGTGAGTAGGTATTAAATTCTGCAAAACTTACCCTATTTAACCGTTCCTCTATGTCTTCTAATAACCGAGATACCAATGGTGAGCATCGAAATTGGGACACAGTGTATAATGGTATCATCTGCAAACATATGCATTTTACACGATTTTACTATAGCCGCCAAGTCATTTATATACAAGATAAATAACAGCGGACCCAGTACACTTCCCTGGGGTACACCTTTCTACTTAAGTTCGCTCGATTCCTCCATATTACACTTGACTTTTTGTTTGCGTTCAATTAAATAATTCTTATCCATGTAATAACCATACCATCAAAACCATATTCTTGTAACTTCTTTATTAACTTGACTCTATTTACAGTTTCAAAAGCTCTTTTAAGGTCTAAGTAGACAACTAATACTATTAAATTTTGATCTATTGCGTTTTTCCAATCGTTTAGTATATATTGAAATGCTATTTCACAACTAAAACCCTTATAATAAGAAATCAGTTCTCATCACACTCAAAGGCGTAAGGCCGCCACATAAATAAACGCGTATATAAATAGCCACATAAATAATTGATTTTTAATCCAGTGTAAATAAATAGAGTGTATAACCATATAAATCATTACTGTTAAGCCGTTTATAAATAATGATTGATAAACGTATCGTTGTTAGAAATAGTGCCTGTAGTTCGTTAGTTTAAGTAATTTGTGTTCTGCCTTGTTAATTCGTGTGTTTGTAAATAATAATAATTAATAGTTGTATATAAATGTTTAATACAAGAAGCGTCGTATAATTTTTAAATAGCCCGAGTGTAAAAACGTAACAATACTAAATCTAGTATAATAGAACTACTCCTATCAGTGATATGTGTACTATCATTAATAAGCTGTATGAGCCTATCATTTATTATTCGTTTCAACTTGTTTGTATATACATAATCAATTATTTTCCAATTAAGGTTAAAATCACCCGTTATTATAATAGTTTTAGTACAACCTACCACAAAATTCTCCAACCACTCTTCAAAAAAAAAAAAAAAATAAGAAATCTGTATGTGATGCGCTAGGAGAATAATATAAACATCCCAAATTATATAGCTCACATCCAATTGTAACTTCAATCATTAAAAACCAGTAATTCATTTGTAATATACATTCACTTTTCACCTTAAAGTCTGCATCAGAACTGACATACATCATTACCCCTCCCGTAAATCTACTTATTGAATCAATGCAATTGCGGTGAGATTGAGGAGTTCGCTGTACATCTTGGGGAAGTTGAGGCTGGTATTAGGTCAGAAGGGATCAATGAGTGCATACTACGCATTCGTTCATTCAGTATTAACGTGCGGCGCGATAGCATGGGGTGGTGCATATGAAACTGTGATAGGCAAAATAGGAATATTACAAAACAGCGCCTTGAAACTGATTAAATTTAAGACCTTGAGATATAGTACAATTACTTTATATAACGAATGCGAGGCTTGACCGTGAAGCAAATATAAGGCCCAAGTTAGGTGCGGATGTGTGTGAAGTGTAATTTATTAATTCGAAGAAACACTAATACGAGAAGAGCAAGGAATCAGAGTTGAAATTACACACCGGAGAACTAGCGTCGGAGTTCGTGCATGGGGCACTATTGGCCCTCGTATATATAACGATCTCCCGATTGAAATAATACTGATGCGGAATAGAGGCTGTTTTGGTTATGTTGTGAAAAAGTTTATAATGAAAAATTGGCACGGAATAGAGCGAGCGCTTACATAGTCAGTGCAGAATAAGAGATTCAAGGTACAGTTGTTGTTGTTTAAGTTTAGTATGCTGTTTTTTTTATTTTATAATTTAGTTGATATTTCGCTACAAACTTTATTATTAAGTTATTTCGAGGGGGCAATATTTTGTAAGCTGATATACACTGTGTTATTAGGAGCTCGATAAGATGGCGCTGAGCGCCAAGGAAGTTAAAACCGTATTTCAATCTAAAAAAAATAAAAATATGTTCTGAGAGGAAGGAAGGCACTGTGCGTCATTAGGGTTAAATTAGTTGTAAGTTGCATATGCGGTTGTCATATAAGTAGACGTGAGATGGAACTGTGTTAGTGGATGAGGTCTGTTTCGAGACACGAGTGCTCTTCCGGAGTTGTTATCCGTTAACTCTAGTGAGGTATAATGCGAATATGCGAGATAAACTGTAAGCCAAGCTGTGAATATACTGTATGCGAAACCGTTTGTAGTACCATCATGGTACATTTAATCAAATAATAATAATAATAATCTCTCCTTAATCAATGACAACGATCTTTTACCTTCATTACTTGAAATCCCACAGTACTTTAATAAAATTTGAAGCAAAACCCCACAACTACCTTATCCCATTGAACCGTCAACCTTACACCTGTATGAAGTTCTAATCAAAATCAAAGCTTTACCAAACTAAAAACAGCTCGACATTTATCACTTACAATACCATGAGTAGTCAAAGTTATGTCGAATATTTTTGCTGTGGTATCACGAATGTCCATTGCTCTTAGGTTCGATTAATTAGCATCGCTATAAGATCTCAGTATGGCTCAAAAATGTACAACAACCAATATTTTTGTGAAAAGGAACAGTATTTTCCCCTACCCAACAGTAAACTGCGTGATACGCAACTTCTTAGTTTCAATTCAAATCAAAATTGAAAACCGTTCACCTATCGCCTATCAATTTTACTCTAGATTAATCAAACTTAAGAAAAATAGTTGGATCTTCAGTCCACCTAGCGAAATTTTCAAGCATAATAACACAAACGGCGAACATTTTTTGAGATTTTTTCAATTTGGTATAGTGAAGTTATTTTTCAAAACTGCCATATCAAGTGTTACATCGTTGTATTCTACACAAAAACAGCTTTCTAATGATGGTACTTTCGACCCCCATTTCAATTTTAAAAAATAATCAAGTTGGCCGTGCTGCAGTCGTAACGATCGATAAAAAAATTGGAACTGCCAATATTAGTAGAAAACCGCATGTTTTATTTCTATACCAAATTTCAGAGTTCTCTCTATGGCCGTATTCAAATAATACCACCGTTTCCATACTTAATTTACGCAGTGTATAGAAAAATCGCTCTATTTACTGTTGTTACTTTATTTACACGTTCATTTATTGCTTTCTGCCTGAATGCCCGAACGTGCCATTCATGTATTTATTATAGTCAGTGCATAGGTATCAATTTTTTTATAATTATCACATTAAACATTCGGCTTATATAATAATATTTTGGGGAGTATACCACCTAGGCGAGGTAAACCTCTCATTCCCGCAAAGTATTCCGAACTTCATTGTATATTTACTTATGTGTAACTAATTTATATTGGGCTGATAAATATGCAAAATAGTTATTTACTGTACAAGTGGGATAACAGCATCATTAATATACGTGTGTGTAAGTTACAAACGAGTGCGTAGCACGAGTTATGTAGGCACGCAAGTATATTAATGATGCATTATCACACATGTATTGTACACAATTTTATCTACGACTGCCTAAAATTGAGAAAAGTGCATTAAGAGAAATGTCAGATCTGTCATTTTCAAAAATATTTTAGTAGGCAAATGTCATTATAATAATAATAATAATAATATGGTCTTTATTTACACATATCAACACTGGATCACAATTTACATAAAAATAAAAAAAAACACCTATATTCAATATGTCATTCATTTGACACTATTTCAGTTACGTAATGAAGTCATTACACAACTCAGTTGCGTAATGAAACCATTACATAACTGAGTGGTGTAATGAGCTTCATTACCTAACTAAAATAGTGTCAAATGAGTGACGTAATGCGTTACTTATCCCACTGGAGTAGATAAATGAATTTAAATAACTGATTCATGTATATACAGTGTGTCCCCGGATTGAGTATAATCGACAAAAAATTTTACAATTTTATTTTAATGTTTTGGGATCCAGCCCTGCTTGGTCTGAAAACAATTTTAAGCAGAGTTTTAATTTTTAGAAATTAAGTCGGCCATGAAAAATGTGAAAAACTATTTTCTATTTAGGTAAACTACCCTTTTTGTTCATGATACGGCAACATTTTGTTAAGAAAAGTTGTTTAGAATGATAGTTTATTGCCCTATACAAAATTTCAGAAACATCTGTCGACTTCGAAAAAACCGTTATATTTTAGATAATTGTATTTAATTTTCAGGTAAACTATCCTTCTTGTTCATGATACGGCAAAATGTTATTAAGAAAAGTTGTTCAGAATGAAAAATTATGGGCCTGTACCAAATTTCAAAAAGATTTGTCGACTTAGATTAAACCGTTATTTTTTAGATTACCTAAACAAATTGCATTAATTTATTTATCGGTTGCAGGATATTAATCCCTTGTTTACATATACAAAAGTAGGCTGGTAACTAAATCATAACTGATCTGTACGGTAATAGTCCATTACCGTACATGGCAACCATAACCATACAGCAACCGATAAACTATTGAACAAATCACGGATGTTATGAATCATAACAGCCTCAGATGTTTTAAAATCCTCGCTCTGCGAGCTCGGATTTCAATACAACATCTGCGGCAGTTATGATACTCATAACATTCCTAGATATGTTAATAGCTATAAAATGACGGTTTCATCTAAGTCGACAGATCTTTCTGAAATTTTGTATAGGGCCATAACTTCTCATTCTGAACAACTTTCCTTAATACAATTTTTCCGTATCATAAACAAAAAAAGTAGTTTACCTGAAAATAAAATACAATTATATAAAAAATATCGGTGTTTTATAAGTCAACAGATCCTTCTTAAATTTTGCATAGGGCCGTAATTTATCATTATAAACAACTTTTCTCGATAAAATGTTGCCGTATCATAAACAAAAAGAGTAGTTTACCTGAAAATAAAATAGTTTTCGCTTCCCTGTCAAGGCCTACTTGTTTTTCAAAAACTGAAAATATTCTTAAAATTCTTTTCAGACCAAGCAGGACCGAATCCCAGAACCTTAAAATAAAATTCAAAAATTTTTAGTCCATCTCACCTCTTGTAACATCAATCCTGTGACACTATTGCATTTTCTTTTCAGGTAAACTACCCTTTTTGTTTATAATACGGCAAAATTTTACTAAGAAGAGTTGTTCAGAATGGGAAATTATGGCCCCATACAAAATTTCAGGAAGTTCTACCTACTTAAATCAAACCGTAATTTTTAATCAATAGGTACAATTTTAACGGTTTAATTTAAGTAGGTAGATCTTCCTGAAATTTTGTATAGGGCCATAATTTATCGTTATAAACAACTTTTCTTGGTAAAATTTTGCCGTATCATGAACAGAAAGGGTAGCTTACCTGAAAAGAAAATAGTTTTTGCTTCACTGTCAAGGCCAACTTGTGTTTTCAAAAACTGTAAATATTCTTAAAATTCTCTTCAGACCAAGCAGGGTGGAATCCCAAAACATTAAAATAAAATTGTAAATTTTTTTTTCAATTATACCTATAGTGAACTCAATCCGGGGACACACTGTACTATATGGAACCTTTTATGTAAAGAATTTTATGAGTAATAACATCTCATATTTTTTCTCACGGAAGCCGTATTTGCAAAGAAAAACTATTCCATGGGAGTTTTAAATTCCCTAGGGGGATTCATCAGGACTTTTAGTACTATGTTGTATACAATGGCACTCTATGGCACAACTATACCAAAAATTAGCTTGTCACTACTTTTTTTCGTACTTTG
>OW679194.1:201259026-201585318 GCA_940337035.1 Agriotes lineatus
ATTCAAGGTATTGTGTTGCTTTATTTGATTTTAGATTAGGAAGGAGATATCCAGAATTTTGTGATTTCAAAGAACTGATATTAACAAATGATTGAATTTAACATATTCTTGTCCTCTTATCACGTTAAGCCAATTTAAAAATTTTATTTTCATCCATTATCGCTTTTGTATATAAACATTATAAATTGAGAAATTTGTTATATAAATCATGCTGAAAGGGAGGCCAATAGCTGAGTGATGGAAGGAAGCCTTTCAACGAGATAAAAACTTTCCCTAATTTAGGGAAACTGGTTTGGCTGAATCGAAACTTACCTTAATCCCTAAAAATGTTTTTTACATTGCCTGAAAAGAACGCTGCCTGTTTCCAGCTTAACACATAGTAAATAATGTGTTAAATAAAGAACAATTGACGTATCAAAACATGTATTAAGTTTAACACTTGGGTACAGTTTGAAGAATCTCTAAAATAAAGGTGGTGCAGATGCACTTATGTGCACTACAATCTAACCTCGCTAGAGAAGTCACGCTGCCGTAAAAGGTATTTAACTTGCCTGCGATGACTTAATCCCCAACTTGCAATATTTAATAGTGTTTAACAGCCTTGCAGTAAAACAAGGCAAAACAAAGCCTGGAATAATCGCTGAAGGCCATCATACTACATCAGTTACGTCATAACTGATAAGTATTAAGGTTATGAGCAAAATTACATAAATCATAACACTTAACTGAGGACAGTAGAACAGCGTTGTTCGAAAAATTCGATTTCCAACGACAGTTCCTTGCAGTAGCCAGCGAATTGCATGTGGGAGGAAGTGAGACGGAACAAGTGGTGTTAAAAAGATAGGACACTGCCCAGGCGTCGATGCTATGGCGGCGAGAGGCGGCGAAAATAAGGAAATCTAAAGTAATTCGGAGGTGAAGTTCACCATGGCACCAGACACTTCGGGAATGGCCCACTAGTTCTATTTTATTAATTTAACAATGACAATGGTGGAAATTTGGGACCTGATGTTGGCAGTTGGAGGGATGGGCATAACTTACTTTAGGCAATATTTTAACTGAAACCAGAAATTGAGATCATTTGGAAATTACTTAAAACACAATTGCTAAATCTTAGAATAAAATACAGCTGAATATAATCGCCTAATTTCTACATAATATAAGTACTCCATTTGAGGATATATTATCAGAACTTTTGGGTCTTTTAATTTAATCAGTTGCATAACATCTTGAAAGAATAAAGGCAAAATTGGTTAAGTATGGAAGAATGGAACTGAAATTAAAACAAACAAAGCTGGTAAATAAGAGTATAAGTACAATGTGCTATTCCTGTGCAATAGAAGGTGTTATACTATATTTCCTTATCCGCATCCCTCTTCTACCTTCCAGTGTTGAGGGTTGGAGTATCACTCCAGACAATTTTTTCCATGCTTTCCTGTCCTTGGTGCACCTCCTCGCTTCTGCCCAGCAGCTGCCTCTCTTCTTTACTACTTTCTCCATGCCTTTATTCTAGAGTGTCGTAGGCCTTCCCCTTGTTTTCTTTTCTGCCTTACCCAGACCACTTCCAATCGGTTTTCTTCCAACCTTAACAGATGACCTAGCCAGCTCAGCTGTCTGCGTTCTATCACTAATTCCAGCTTTTCCGCTTTGAGGTTTTCTCGTATCACATCATTTATTACTTTATTCTTTCTTGTTACGCCCATTATTCTTCTTGGAAACTTCATTTCAGCGGCTTGTATCTTACTTCTTAGCTTCTCGTTAAGTACCCAGGATTCGCAACCATAATTTAACGTAGGTATGTATACAATACGGTAGATTTTTAGTTTTGTCTTTGTGGATATTTCTTTCTTGCCGATAAAGATATTATTTAGTGCATTATATAATCGGGTTGCTGCCGCGATCCGGTTGTTAATTTCATTTTCCAGTCCCTCTCTTTCATCCACTATAGCCCCTAGATATTTCAAATTTCTTGTTTGTTTTATTTTTTGTGCTTCCAACATTATGTTTAGTTCTTCTTCTTGTTTTGCTATTACCATAACCTCCGTTTTTTTGTAAGTTGATTTTTATTTCGTATTTGGCGAGGGCATTTTTCCAGATTTGGATATTTTTCTGTAGTTGTAATTGCGTATTTCCAAACAAAATGAGATCGTCTGCATATACTAGTTCCTTGAATCTCACTATGCGTAGCTTATTGAACCCCACTTTCACACCACTTATTTCAGTGAGACCAATAGGCCAAGGGCAGTGATAACGCAATAGCAGATAGTCTTTCGCGGTTACCGTTGCAAAACGAAGAAGTAAACGAGGACGCGGAAGTCAGTTATCTAAATTTTATAGAGTTGCAAAATACTCCAATCGATAATGAGCAAATTAGGGAGCAATCCAAACAAGACCCGATAATAAGTAGAATGATAGACTTTGTTTTAAACGGGTGGCCAAATACTCCAGACGAGGAAGTAGGACCTTATTTTAATCGCAGAAACGAGTTAACGGTAACTCGCGGTTGTTTAATGTGGGGTTACAGGGTAATAATTCCGAAAGCATTAAGGGAAAAATTATTACAAGAGCTGCATCAAAGTCATCAGGCATCGCGCGTATGAAAGCGGTGGCGCGTTCATATATGTGGTGGCCGCAAATGGACAAGGATATTGAGAAAATCACGAAAGCGTGTGTAGGGTTTAAAAACTAGGGCAGATCCACCTAGAGTTGCTCTTACACCTTGGCCAAAACCTTCAAGGGTAGGCGAGCGCATTCACCTTGATTTCCTCGAGTTAAAAAATAGAATTTATTTAATTATTTTGGATAGCTACAGTAAATGGGTTGAGGTGCATGATATGAAAAACAATGCCAATCATAGCAGTACCATTACTAAACTCAGGCTTACTTTTACAAGTTTAGGTATTCCGGAGTTAGTTGTCTCTGATAACGGAACCCAGTTTACGAGTAGAAAATTCAACAATTTTTTAGAGAAAAATGGTATTCGGCATATCACTACGCCTACCTTTTATCCAGCCTCAAACAGCGCAGCAGAAAATGCTGTAAAAACTTTTAAAAATGCATTAAAGGCAGCCATGTACGAGGATAGGAATAAAAACATTACACTTATGTAATTTCGTTTTGAACATATGATATATAACCTAATGATGACAACAGCCGTGAAAGCCTTCGACATAATGTCATGCGACATGCGAAAATTACACCACCTCGGTGGCTACGCGGATAGAGTGCTAACCTTGTAAGTTCTCGGTTCGAATCTGAAGATAGGCGGATTTTTTCTGCAGCCCTCTGAGTCGGGTGACAATACAATTAACATCGCTTGCTTCAGAAGACTGATCTGTGAAGTAGAGTAATGACTATACACAAAGCATCTACACACATTTATTTTTAAACTAATAATCGGAGTTGAATTTCCTTTCAGATCAATGCAGGAACAGAGTTTCCAGCTTGTGATCAGTACAACCAGGATTTTCGCATTTCCAAATCGACAACGCGGGTTGTTATATATGCACTTCCCCTCTTTATTTCGACTTCAAACAAGGTTGCTTTGCATATCCGTCGCCAACAAATCTTTTGATAAATTCGAAATAAAGCTCGACTTCATAGGAAGCGTGAACCTGTGCATTCTTTTATGTATTTTCGGATTTTTACGCGACCTACATAGCTAGGTGTCTCACGTTCGCCCATAAAATGTCGCAAATGAAAATTGCATTCGCCGATTTCCACTCGCGAAAACTTATCCCTGTAATTTAAAACCTAGTTGGAAGTAATTCTGTTTTTCTATCTGTCGAAACTGCCAGTTGTACATTGCATGTTCCTTGTGAGTAGCGAAGCGTAGATCAAAGCAAGTGCAGCAACGCTGCAAATGTTTGTTAAATTGATTGAATTTCTAGCACCGATCTTTTGAAGCTACTCTCCACTTAATGTTCCAGCTTTTAGCCTAGTTTTTCTACAGACGCATTTGCAAAGCACTCGCTTATTTAGTATTTTATAAAGCAAACTAGGAAATCTGATGTAAGTACTACATAATTTAGCATGTAGCCTTTAATCCCTACTTTTAAGCATTCAATTTACTCATTTCATTTGCGACAGTAGGCAACTGTAGGTGAAAAAGTGGAAAATGTTAAAATACTCTTAAAAATTATGTTTTGCCTGTGGAAGGTTTTTTGAATTTGCTACTGCAATGAACTACCGGAACTTTTAAATGTGATTGACGAAGGGCCAATATTTATTATAATATAAATAGAAATATATCAAGACAATAAGGCTTATTTACACGAGGAATTGAAATGAATTGGCAGAACCGTTAGCCGCATCAAATAGTTGAGGTAAGGTTGCTATTTCTATCGATCGACACTGATATATCAGATGGTGATCATTGATCAGCATATAGCGTAAAAGCTTTTAAAGAAGAAATATAAACAATGAATATTAACTATAAATATCAAAATAATGTAATATTTGCATATAATACTTGCATAAAAACATTCACAATAGGTTAAAACGCCAACAACCACAGGATAGATATAGTCAAATTTATACCCATTCGGAGTCACGTGATAATCTAGTAATTTTACGTATGTCGATTCTTAAAAATGCAATTTTAGGGAAATAAATGACATTCCGTTTTGTAGGTTATCCTGACATATGCCAATTTCTAAAACAAGGTTGCTACGGGTTTATTCTCTTATATGAAATCAAACTGAATTTACAGGTTAAAGAAAACATAACATGTCGTAAAATGTAAATATAATAAAGATATGTCAGCTGCTACATTAAAAACCTGCTGCGTATAGCAAATTTTAAGTGAATTTCTGTGCATGCATATTCTGTTATAGAACATTGCCATTTGAAGCCTATTTCCTTGCACAATCTATTTAGGGAAGAAACTGAATGTGAAAAATCTCCAGATTCTTCAACCAAGCATTTTTTAGATTTTTTATGGTTACAAATTCTTTAGCTACATACATTTTATATACAGTGTCTTGACTGCTTCGTCGACTTCCGTTTTTGCATTCTTCACTTTCTGGCTCATATTTTCGGTAAATTGTGCTCTCCGAGATATTTAACGCAAGAGAAGCACGGCGAACAGCGTTGGAGGGTGAAACTGTTGATTTACTATTATTAATATTGTACTCTTCATAAAAAAAACGCATAATATTCAAATTAATTGTTGTGACTGCTCGTTATACCGCATGTCCGATGGTTTCTTTTAATTTCCAGTTTTTGGCTCAACAATTTTAGGTTTTATTACCCTTATCTAAATAACTTACACGAAAAATATAATCTGACAGATTAGAAACGTCAAATTTTTAAAATTAATTTTATGAATCGACATGCCTTTTTTTCAAATTTCTTCCATTTCATCTATTTTACTAAAGATGAACAGAGACAGACAAAAGTCACGTGACTCCGAATGGGTATAATTTTGACTATACCTGTCATAACGGACTAGTAACTTTTATATTTTTAGTGTTGTACCTCATACCAGATTTTTTCTCATTTAATAGGTACTGGACTACTGAGTGCCTAATGCAATGTAATGTCAAAACCCGTATTTCATAAAACTGTTATGCATAGCAACATGCGGTTGCTGGACTGACAAATTCAAATAAAAAAAAATACTTGCTAATAATTATGACCATGAATGGAATAGATCAAGAAGAGGTCTTGAACAGAAAATAGTAGTGAACGTCATCCAGTACATGTACATAGTACATGGCATGAAATTAAAAAAAATTTTCAAAAATTGTAGTAGAATCTATTCTGTGCAATGGATCTGCAACATGAATAATAGAGACAGGAATACGTCAATATATAAACAAATGCATTCAATGTTTATGATCTTCATCGACTCTCAATTTAATATCTCCTTTGAGATTTTAAAAATCTTCAGATTCTGTTTATGTTGGAGTACATTTCACAAGGTGGATCAACGACTTACAATAAATATGTTTTCATACTTGTGCGTTGAGTGACTTGTATTATTTAATATTAGAAAAAATGCTCTTATCTTATAACCCATTTATAAATGATTCCAATAACAATACAAGACGAATGAAATGACAATGAAATAGTGACTTGTGCACAGAAACATTTTTAATTCCCTCGGTTCCAACCTAAAGTTGTCCTTTTAAGGTTGGTTTATATCATCTTTTTGCAATTTTACTTTCAATTCTCATATCAATTATAATTTAGATTAATTTGTATAATTAACTGAAATTGTGGTGTTAATTATCCTCGTCCTGATGTCTGAAATCTCAAATTAAATATAATAATAAAAAAACGTTGTGTAGGCCTACTATATACCAGGTGATGACTTGCGTGACACAGTATAACGATATGAATGTTACATTTTTAATGTTGTGTTATTTGCCCCCTTAATTACTTTGGAACTGAAATGTAAGTTATTTGTGGAGAACAGAAACTAATATTCAGTTATAAAGGTCAAACAGCAATGGCAAATGTAAATGTGCATATTGTTCATCTAGCTAGACAACAATTTAAAGGCACGTTTTTCTACTTCTAGTCAATGGCAGAGTTCTATACACTTTAGCTGTGAAATAATTCGATATGTGTAGTAAATATCTCAATGTTATTGTTATTGACAAACACTTCTCTTTTCAATTTTACTTCACTTCAATTATTAATTACTACAAATATCAATAATTGTCTATAAGTTTAAGATTAGTGTAATTTTCCATTCATAAGGTAAAATTAGTATTAATTTGACGCGTTGAATAGAACCACTTTGCAGATTGATAGAATAATTTAGTTATGTAAAAATGATACTTTTTTATATCAGCAGAGTATATCGTTGACATTAATTTGCTTTTAACTTGGTAGTTAAAATACAGCTTTTAAATTGGTTTTGGAAATTCAGATATCTTAAATTCGTTGTTTTGTTCTGATAAACAAACTCAATCTGTATTTTGATGATCACGTCTGCTGCTCAACCTTCATATTTTCCGAGATGGAATTCGTTCCGTATTCAGGAACATACACTGTAATATTGGGGCTCGTTTAACTGAAGTTACAGACGTTGTCGCGTCGAAAGCTTCCAATAGTACGTTATTACATCCGCAAACCTTCAAAGTTGAACTTGAACCAACTCCAGATTTCTGCAATATTACGTCTCTGGGCTAGGACGACAAACAAAGTAATACACAGCAGAAAATTCTTGTTTTGTATCGACCACTACCCTAGAAGTGAACTGTTTTTTCTTTCATGATAATTCTTAAATCTAAAGTTTATCAGAATCGACTATTATTATATAAATTAACATCTGCGTTTGATTTACTATTTATTCATGAATAAATTTCGTGGTAAAATATTCATCAGCTATCAATATAAACGTGCTTAATTCTAGCAAAGGGTATTTGTAAAATATTTCGAGGCACAGTAAATTCTATACACATGATTTGAACGTATTAATGGCATCAGTTGCCCTCAAATGATAAGCATTTAATTGAATTGGTGCAAACGAAGGGATGGATTTGTAAACTGAATAAATGTGGTTAGCATAGGTCGAGCTTTTAAAACTGAAAAGGGGATTTTTGTTGGCTTCCGACATTACTAAAAAAAAATATATACTCTCAAAAACACTGAAACTCTAAATGAAAATAACTGCGTTGTAACTTTTTTCAATTTAAATGTGATGGACAATTTGACCCGCCTTTGATTTTTTAAACTTTTGAAAAATAAAAAAGTTTGGTTGCAAATACTCTTGATTACGGTATTTATTTTTACTTCCTTTTACGATAAAGGAAGTATTGGATTTACCCCAAAAATTCGAAATTGAGTTTTCAACAGATCTTCACGTTTTAGAGTCCCCTGATCCCAAAAAACATATTTTTTTCATTGGTCTGTTTGTGTGTCTGTCTGTGTGTCTGTGTCTGTGAACAGAATATCTCAAAAATGAAAAGAGGTATGGCGTGGAAACTTCATATATAAGTTTTGTGTACTATGTAGATGAGACAGCAAGCTTTTGAAGAAAATCGAATAACCAGAAGTAGGGGTTTACTCTTGTGATTTTTCAGTTTTTTTTCGATTTTTTCAAAAACGGTACTAACGATTTTTTTTTAATTTTACACTTTTATTACATTTTTAATGTGTATTGATGTGAGATAGGTGATTTTCCAGTTTAATACTTCTAAAGTGGGCTTCTCTTGTTTTTTTTTTATTTTTCTTATTAACTCCTATTTTAAATAGAACACCCGGTATATTATTACATTTTTGAATTCAGCTTGCAGTTCTAGAAACAATTTGTCTTTCAACTAACGCTCTAATTTGTACCGTTTTTATAGAATTCGTAATTTTTGAAAATTTTTGACAAATGCTTAAAAATTAAAAATGAAATTTTTGACTAATTATAAGATCACTCTAACAGGAAGTTGTGTGCGTGCATCACACCAGATTTTTTTAACTGTGTAACGTATCCCATTCTAATAAAAGATAATAATATAATAATAATAATAAGGTTTATTCCCAGAAAAAAATTATACATAAAAATAAATACTACATTAAAAAAAACATTATTAAGAGAATGCGATGGTAATCAGATGATTCTTAGAAAAATATAGGAATCCCTGCTCTACCCTACCACCGCTAGATTCTTGAAATTGAACTTTTGAAATAAAGATGCCAAAATAAAAACAATTTGTTATTAAATGAAAAGAAATTAAATGAAACTAATAGAAATTAAACGAATCATTTGACCACTCCACATATATACTTTGTAATCTGACAAATAATTATAACAGTACTAACAAAAATACAAGAAGAGAAATGTATATAACATAATCAGGACTTCAACCAATTTAAAACTTCCTTATAAAAGGATCGTAAAGACAAAGTTTTCCATTTATAAGGCAATTCATTATATAAACTTGGAATATTATAAGTGAAAGACCTTTGAATAATTCAGTGCGATGTAAAGGTATAGTTAATAGGCCTCTGTGTCGGAGGTTCAAATTATGCACATCAGTTCGAAATCTAATTTTATTATATAAGTATGGTGGAGACTTCAATATCATAACTTTATGAAAAAAAACTATGGAATGCAAATAACGTCGTTTCTCCATGTTCAACCAGTTTGTTTCTGCTATTTTGTAAGTAATATGATTTCGTCGCCGTATGCTATGTATTAATCGTAGACACGAATTTTGAACCAGCTGTATTTTCCTAGCAGTTGCTTTATCAATACAAGGTCCGTACAATATATCACAATAATTAAAAATTGACAACACTAATGAATCACATAACAACTTTTTGACCTCCTTGCTGAGCGAATGCCTATTGCTGTAAAGAAGTTTTAAATTACAATAGGCTCTTCGAATACAGCAGTTCACGTATTCACGAAATCTAAGGTCCGAATCCAATACAATACCTAAATTTTTTGCCATGCCAGTACAGGGAATAGGCACACCTTTTATGTTTATATTAATTAGTTGTAAATATTCCTTTTTATAATTTGAGCTTCCAAATACAACCATGGCAGATTTTAATGGATTAATTTTAAGAGAATGCAGCTCAGACAATTCAACCAACTGATTTAGCTCTTCATTAATAGTAGTACAGGCCATTAGAGTATCACTCGGTTTAAATGACATGTAGACCTGAGTGTCATCTGCATATTGGTGGTATTTACAATTATTTAAAGCGGTACTACATAAGTAAGTGGTATAAATTAAGAACAATAAAGGACCCAAGATGGAACCTTGAGGAACACCGTATTTTATCTCACATAGATTAGACCGTCTGTTATTTAATACAACACACTGCTGTCTTCCGGTTAAATAAGATTTCAACAACTGTAAAGAAGATTGCTCAAAACCCACGTGAGATAAAATTGCATATAATATTTGATGATGTAAAGTATCGAAGGCCTTGGAAAAGTCGAGTAATATCAATACTGTAAGATTACCATCATCACTGACTCTCAATATGTCGTCAGTTATATTAAGTAAAGCTGAGCAGCAGCTGTAGTTACGGCGAAAGCCAGATTGATAATGCGGCAACAGCGAATTACTTTCTAAGTAGCCTCTTATTTGCTCAACCATGATTTTTTCCAAAACCTTCGATAGCATTGGTAATATGCTCACCGGTCGTAGATCCTTTATTTCTTTCGGCGCATTCGTTTTAGCTATTGGTATTATGTCAGCAACTTTCCAAGCATTTGGAAACACATTTTCTAATAAACAGCTATTGATTATATGTGTAATGTACGGAACCAGAAACGGAGAGCTCAGTTTAATCATTATAATATTAATATTATCATTACCTGTCGACTTGGACTTAATAGAGTTAATTGTTTCGGTAACATGTTCTGTAGAAACAGGTGCAAAAGTAAAGTTAGACGTTAAATTCGTGTTAACGTTCTCGTACATTGTTAATATTTCATCGTCCACTACATCTACACGCCTCACTGAATTAAAATAAGAATTAATTTCATTTACGTCACTTAAATGAGTAGGAATACAGGTATTTTTTGTTTTAGGACTTATTCCACAGCGTTGTAATTTATTCCAAAAAGCTTTCGGATCACTATTAAATAATGTGTAATTTAGATACGCCTTTTTCTCATTTCTCATGGAGACTGTGACAAGATTCCGAAGCGATTTATAATATTTCCATTGTTCAGGATTCCTATATTTTTTAAAACGTTTTAAAGCAGCATCTCTTAAACTCATCATCAAACGAACAGTATCAGTAATCCACGGAGCCTTCGGTTTCGTGAATACGGAGGTTTTAAGTGGAGCAAACGTGTCGAAAAGTGATATTAAGTTCTCATTAAAAATGCAAACTTTTTTATTGATATCATGAACATGAAGTATTTGCTGCCAGTCTATTAGCTGTAGAAAATTTTGAAAATTATCGGAATCAAAATTGGGAAAATCTCTGTAAGTATAAGTTTTTGGTTTAGACTTACATATATTTTGTGCATAACTACAGTGTATCAGTTCATGATCAGAAAAAGATCCTAAATGTTTAGTTCCGGAGGAAATAATAACATCTGTGTTGTTTGTTAATATATGATCAAGCAATGTTGCTGTTTTTAACGTTATTCTAGTAGGTTCATTAATTATTTGACTAAACCCGAAACTGTCAAGCATGGAGATATATTGCATCGATTCCGTACTTTCAGGTTGAAGCAAGTCAATGTTAAAGTCTCCTACACATATGATGTCATCATAAAGAGGAACCAGATTACTACAAACTATTTCAAAATTTTCTATGAAAGCCTTGTATCTATTTCTATGGGGCAAATACACAGAGCCTAACAAAATTTTGTGCTTACTAACTATGACTTCTACCCATAACTGCTCAAATTCAGGAAAATCTATAACATTAATTTGATTAACTTGAAGAAATGTTTTTGAAAATAGGGCAATACCACCTCCAAAAGTTTCACGATCCTTTCTCAATAAATTATAACCGGGTATTTCAAGTGTATTGTTAGGAACCTTTGAATCCAAGAAAGTTTCCGTAATAGAAATTATATCATAATTATTTTCTAAAATATGTTCACGCAAAATAAAAAAATCGTCAGTCAGCGATTGAGCGTTAACATGTGCAATAGTCAAATTTTATAATTTACGCAAACTAATTTACAGTATCGTAACTTACGAAAGCCACAAACGTCCTGCACATACGCTACCGATTTTACCAAATACAGATGAGTAAACAAAAATAGGTTATTGTTTGAATTTACTTATAGCCTCTTCCAAATCTTTAATGTTTCTAACACGCACCTTTTTATTGTTTATGTTGATAACAATAATACCATCCTGCGACCAGACGTGCATTTATTAACAACTCGGACCGGGTTTTTGTAAGATCTTCTCGTATAACAATACCGGAACCTTTTAACTTCTTTTTTTCTTGAAAAACCTGCGCTCGAAAACGATAACTCGTGAACTTGACTACGATCGCCCTGGATTTTCTTGCTTCTGGTCTTACTGCCCCGACACGATGACATCGATCAATATGGATATTGTTTATTGGGATTCCAAGTTTATCCTTAAAAATATTTGTCACCACTTCCTCAACATTTTCTTTTTTGTCCTCTTTCACTCCGAATATACGCACAGAATTTCGTCTTGTATATTGCTCTAGATCATCGATCGTGTTCATTAACTCAGCATTTTTTTCTTTCAGTGCAGCATTCGATTGTTCCAAGGATTCAATTTTTTTTGCCAAGACCTGCAGTTGACTTTCAATTTTTGTCATAACTTTTTCCGAGATCATTGTAGCCAGATTTTCTAAAAAGTCATCTGCCACTAAACACTTGTCGACGGTTTGTTTAGCTAATTCACAAATATCATTCTTTTGTCCCTGAGTAAACACCATTTTTATGAATTTGGAAAATTGTTTGACTTAATATTTGATTCAAGAACCACTTCACAAAATCAGAGCTATGTGCACTAGACGTCTACTCACGTAGGCTGCCCATTCAAGAATGATTAATTTTTTGGTGACAAAAAGGAAGAGTAAATGAATTTTACAGTTAGAATGACCGCCGTAGCATGGTTTTGTATTTTGCATTAAAGGAATATATTGTAGTGACTGCTCTAGTATTTTTTTAACTTGGAATTATACAGTTTGAAATTCAATATTATTTTCTTATTAATATCGATAGCGCCTTGAGACTCTTTTCAGGGTTGGTTCGATTATCTAGTTGCTTATTAATTGCAATTTTATTCTAATAATGACTTTATATTGTTTAATGACGTGAACTGTTACCTTGTACGTCAAACGGTACTCTACTAATATTTTCAATCAAATATGAGAAATATAACTTCTATTCACCTCTTATTGACTCAATATTATACGGAAAGTATTTGATTATAGTTTATTACACTTTTTTAATTGTCTTTTATTTATAGCTTCAATAGGACAAACTAAAAACCCACCTTGAACTGATCTTTCTCTCCCTGCTTCAATGTCACCTCCAAGACAGTACTCCTCCTGATATCCACAGCCCGGATCCCCAGTTAGTCCTGCTGTGATGCACTGCTTACTGACAAACAGCTGTCAACTTGTCAAACCCTGGGCTGTTAGCAGGAATGGCCCCGTTCTACTTCACCAACGCTACTGTCACCTTCCAGAGCTTCCCTCGTTTTGACAGCTTCACGCAAAGTTAACTACTATCACAGATGATCCCTAATTAATATTCTTCTTCCTTAGCTCCTACTTTAGCAATCTCTGTCGTCAGTAACCAACAGAATCGCCTGAGTCTAGTCCTTCCTCTGCTATCCTCCGTTGATGGATCCACACGTCCTCGATACTCCCCTAACGTATCCAGCAATTAACAACTTTTTAACCAATGTAACTTCTTATAATTGTATTATTTAAAATAAACCAATTCCATCCAAATCTTATTTTCTTCTTGCCTCTTCTGCTTGCTTCTATCTAGTTATAGAACCTTCCAAATTCTCTCAGTAACTGTTATAATAATCTTCTTGATATTTCATTTTATTTTCACCTCGTAAATTTGTTAAAACCCCTTTTAAATGTATTCCAATAACTTACATATTAAAAATTAGGGTAAAATTTCTAAGTTTTTATTAAAATCGAAAAATTATATCAAAAGTACATTTTATTTTCTGAATTTTTATTTTCTAATAATCATAACAAAATCTCGTTAGATCCTATGTTACAATTATTCATGCCATCTACAAATTAAACTTATTTGAGTTCTACCTATTTCATCATATTATTTTAATAGAAATTATATTTGTCACCTGTAATATGAGCATGTATTTACCTTATCACTTTCAAAACCACTATATAATACTCAATTGCTATACCTTTCATCTTAATTTACATCAAATTAAAATTCTATTAATGACTTTCATTTAAACAGCCATTTTTTTAACTTTTCTATGCTAATTGTATTGATCTTCCAAATTATATTTTTACATTTATCTTCATCCAAAACTGCTCGTTATGTATCATAACAATATTCAAAACAGATACTTACTAAATGGTATGTACCAATATTGGAGTTGATCAAACTTTCATAGCAAATATAAATACCAAACCAACATCTGGGCAATTTAGAATTAAATTGTTGACGTTGTTTCATATGCTATTAGATTTAATTTATTTGGTGCATAACAGGCACTAATAACAAATATATGCGGATATCATAACAGTGTCAAGAAAAAAAGTTAAATTTCTTGTTTCATATTTAATTGTTTATAAAGTACATATTTTTACCTTTGCGTGAACTTTTTGTTTTAGTATTACCACAATAAGTTGATTAAATTCTATTAAATGCAAATGTTATCGTTTTTATTTTAATTTTGCTATAAATATCGCTTATTCAAAATATTGATGTAGCTTGTTTTGATGATTTTCTTTGCATCCATAGATCTACAATCACAACGAAACAATTTTTAACGAATCCTGTATAATCATCATTTTTTGTAGTATAAACGTACAGGTTTATACGAACCATGAGGCAGGAGTCCTCGTGGTATTTTAAACATAATTTAAAATTAGGTTCTGTTTCCATCGTCCTGGGAAAACGCAAGGAACAAGTTTACTCCATGACGAACATTTTCAGGCAATACAAAAACGAATGTACGTACTAAACTACAGCCTATTTCAGAAATTGCGGGATAATTTCGCTCGCGGTCGTTTAGGGTTAGCAAAAGGGCACCGCCAGGCCACTCGACATTTCCGTAGACCTGCATAGATGGAAATTACCGACGGGAAAACAGAGCCCGAATAGATGTCAGCTGCGACTAACAGGAAAAAGCCCTCCGTCTGGATTCGCTTTCCTCGGGCGTGCCATTCATTTATAAAACTTGATGTATTGCAGCGACAATTTCAAAATTAGATTATCGTTATCTTGCTTATTTATCTTCCTACAAGGAGTCTGGAGGACTTTGCAGAAATTTAGGCCGTAATGAAGATTCGCCGAGGAATATTCTAAAGCAACCGAACCAAAGATGATCGAAAATTAATGCTCAGAAAATGGAGGGTAAATTATTTTGTCGGAAATATTGTAATATAACGATAACGGACCGCATCATTAGGATATAATTAAAATTGTGATTAACTAAACTCACTTTTAACTACCACAACAACACCATCGTATTTCCTGTGCAGAGTGGAATATTTGTATCACATCGTTGTCAACTTTGAAATGTCACCCGTATGATGAAATTTAGAGACATGATAAAAATACGAGCTAAATTCCTTACCTAGTTATAGTTTTCTGTTTTGACAATAAATTATTATATACTAGCTTTAGAGCCCACGACATAGGTGACCTTACTCTACTTAAAATATGATAGTTTATGCATTTTTAAAATAGAATTCTAAATAAACAAAATACAGAAGAAAATTACTATTAAATCTTTAATAGAGAGAAATGTGCAAAATTATTTGTAAAGTAGGTAAAAACAGCCTAATGGTACATATACTAAAACACCAAAATTACATTAATTCGTAACGAAAAAACTTAAGTCGGTGGAGTTCAAACCTGCCGAATTCGGTTGCTAGTTAGAGGCTGTAACTACTTGCCTACAAATGTGTACATATCATTCTTGCTTGTTTCTGCGCTATAAAGGCACACGACACAATAGGTAGGGATAGCTTTGCGAATTAAGAAGTAATTCAAATATTATACTCTAGATTGCAACAAATTTAATGAAAAGGGATTTGAGACAGCTCTTGCCTTGCAATAATCTCTGAAAAACTATCTCTAGTGTTTTTCCTGCCTACCTCTATTAGTCGCTGTTGATCAGAAGGGACCAAACTTTCCCTAATCGATCCATTAGAAAGAGTAAATGTTCTCCTCCTTCTCGATCCGTCGCCTTACGAAAGAACATGGTGATATCACGGAGATTGCACTACTACTTTAGCACATGTTTATCTGTCTTGGGCCCGGTGTGATGCTTCCGGGAATGTGAAGCCTGTTGATGTCTTGATCTGGTCTGACCACCACGTGAGAGATCGTCCTCTCGGTATTTTTCCCTCGACATTGCCTTAATCAGCCGCACTATTGTGTCACTTCCTGTTGTCTGAAAGACGAAGGAAGTATTGTAATCATGAAAAAAATCACCTTGCAAGATTTCTTCAGATTTTCTTATTGCAGGAATCCTAGATGACGAAAAACAGGTTTTCTCAATTCCGTCTGTCTGTCTCTATTTGTCTGTCTGTCTGTCTGTCTGTCTGTGTGTCTGTCTGTCTGTCTGCCTCTCGGTATAAGTCAAAAAATATTTGTCGGAGAAAGACGATATTTTATATACTCATATATATACCTGGAATGAAACAGGGAAAATGCCAGACCAATATATACAGGGTGAGCACCTTAAAAAATAAAATTTTGTTTATTTTTCATTCAACTTACTAATAGATATAAGTAATAATTTGTACATTGTGCAGGCTTTATTCTTTCTAAAAATGGGAACCAAATGATACAGACTATTTTTTTTTCTATAACCATTTAAAAATGAACAACTTTCGTCAAGTTTTACCCCAACCGAAAGCGCCAGTTCCGGGACCAGTGATAGAATATCCCGTAACGTTAACTTTCATCTCTAGTGACGAAAGTAAGTTGTTGCAATTTCTAAATATTAAATGCATTCTTCCATATCCAATTGTAATCATCATTCGTTTTCTTAAGAAAGGGGGAAGCCCCGAGGACCCCCTTCAAGAGGGGCGGAGCCCGAGGACCCCCTTGGAGAGGGGCGGAGCCCCGAGGGTCCCCTTAAAGAGAGGCCGAGCCCCGACGGCCCCCTTGGAGAGGCGCGAAGCCCTGAGGGCCCCCTTGGAGAGGAGCGGAGCCCCGAAGGCCCCCTTCAAAAGGGGCAGAGCCTCAAAAGCGCCCTTAGAGAGGAGCGGAACCCCGAGGGCCCCCTTGGAGAGGGGCAGATCCCCGAGGGCCCCCTTGGAGAGGGGAAAAGCCCCTAGAGTCCTGTTGGGGAGGAGCGGAGCACCGAGGGCCCCCTTGAAAATGGGCGGGGCCCCTAAAGCCCCCTGGGAGAGGGGCAGATTCCCGGGGGCCTCCTTGGAGAGGGGCGGAGCCTCGAGAGCCCTCTTGGGGAGGGGCGGAGCCCCGAAGGACCCCTTGAAAAGGGGCGCAGCCCCTAAAGTCTCCTGGGAGAGGAGCGGAGCCCCGAGGGCCCCCTTGAAGAGAGGGGGTATATCCCTAAATCCCCGATTTCGTCAAGATCACTTTAAAGATAATTGAACTTTCTTAAACTTTTTACGCACCTATATAGCGAACCATGGTTATAAAAAAAGTATAGTGTTTTACTCGTCGAAAGGCATTTTCTGCAACTTGAGAACATTCTCTCGTTTGCAGAAAATGCTACTTTCGTCACTCGTTAAACAAGATACTATTACAATACAAAAACGAGGCACAAATTAGCGGGTAACTAAATATAGCTGCGACGTAGAAATTGTAGAGGTCGGTCCTCCGTGGCGCCAGTAGAAATTGCCCAGTCACTTACGATATTCCACTAAACGTTGGGGCTGTACACGCGGCCCGCCTGCTGTTCGAATTCGACCACCGGTAACGTCTTTTTTTATTTGAAAACTTATTTAATTTATTAGAAACGTGAAGATATTTTTACCCCTAACTTAATTTGATTTTTAAAATTATTTAGTGTCACAATGTCGACGAGGGAAGTTCTGGGTAAAGCCTTTTACAGATTTTTTTTATTATGCGGTCATTCACTGGTAGATACTCATGGACATACTGTGATATTTTCTTGTGAACTAATATTGCGACGCCTCTTTGCCCTGTGTTGTAACATGCTGACATGAAAACTTTATATTCTGTCGTCTCAAAGTGCCCTTTATCTTCCCAGTGGGTTTCGGAGATTCGACATTTGTCCACTTTTTGTCTAATAAGCTCCCGTTCTAGTATGTATTTATATCTGTATATATATGAGTAAATGTAGGTGCTCATAATTTATCTTCTATATCACATTGTCACCAAACGAAATAATAGTATATTTCTTAATCTTTTAAAGAACTTCTAGGTTAGCAGGTTAGGTTTTGCGTCAGTTTGTGTCAAAACTGATGGAAAACCTAACCTCATAACCTCGAATTTGACATAGACTTACAGTGCCACCAACATATTATTTATGCGTTTGAATTTCCACAGCCGCCTCTTATGGACCTTTTCATGAACATTTAGTATATTTCCTCATGTAGTAATGACTCATAACCCAAATAATTTGAAGATGTAACTTGTTCTAGTATTATAACTATTTTTGAGTGTACCATTTGATTTCCTTGGAAAGCTAGAACTTTTGTTTTGTATAATTATTTATTACTTTTTGCTGTTCATGTGGACGTAGCCTAAGTAGCGACTGGATAATACCGTAGTAATCTGCATATTATTGCAATCAGTGCCTTGCTATATTGATGCTATTGAATGGATTATACAGGCTGGTGTCATCGAAAGTATGAAGACAATTTTAATGATGGATGGCTTACATAAAAATAAGAGAAGGTCCTAATATAAACATAGGTCCGGGAATGCGTCTTAAGGGTGCTACAGCCCCGAGAAGATTAACAGAAAAGCAGGAATTTTCTTTAATTAAAATAATGCATATAAAGTAAATTTGGTGTAATTTGTCACAGCTATGCGGAATTAAATGACATTGAAAAACTGGTATATGATTCAAAAGGGGTAATTTATGCAAGTGTGGAAGGAGATTTTATGTTTTTACACTCAACATTTTAGTCGATTCTGGTTAGATATTCGAAAACGTAAGACTCTTTTCGCACAAAAAGGTGCTTTTGTTTGAAATCGATGGGAGCAGTAGTTTTCCAGAAAAGCGAATCTAAATATTGAAATTTACTACTTCAGGAGCATAATCTATTACTACTACTATTTAACGGTGGCGGCTGTTCATGAAGGCTACCTCTTCCACTTATCTGAAGCAATACAGAACCCACCTCTAGTTCTTAAAACAAGCATTAAATTACTATGTCAACATTATATCTTTATACAGGGTGTCATGAAGAAAAACTAATCTACTCATAGCAATGCATTTCTCCTTTATCCTTCTCGGAGCTCAAGCTCCCATAAACACGTTTCCAGATGTATGTTCATCAGAACTCTTTTTCTTATTTTGATGTAAGCTATCCACCATTACAATTTTCTTCATTTTCGATGATATATGTAATGTAACTGAGAAGTCAAAAATATTAATAGACGAATGTTTCGGGAAAAACATTTTTTCCGATTATCATCCCAACAAAAATTACTAATATAAAGTTAAACAAGCAAAACTTAGTTGAATAAAAAAGTTTTTTAGCATATTGTTTCAATTTGACTCGTCGTTTTTTTCTTGTAAGAGTATCGTAGTAGTCTTTGAATATTTTTGCAACAAGAAGATATCTAATTAATTTTCAAAGTGAACTCATGTTAAACGGCCATAATTAGCAGGAGTTTTTTATGTATCATCGGAAAACAGCTATGTAAAGCAATCTTCATCATATTGGGGATTAAGAAAGAGAGGATACATATATAGTTCCACTGACTAAATACTGTAACTTTGTGTTGTTAAAAGTTTGTGATTGATGGATGCAAAAGCAGGAAGGAGAATTAAATTGGATATTGAAATGCTTGAAATTTTAAACTCTCATCTTGGGGTTTACCGTCAATATCTAATCGGCAAATCTGATAAGTTTGGAAAGTTCTTTTCAGCCGAAGTTCCTTCTGTTATGACTTATTTACATGTAAATGAAGCTTTAACAAATCGTAATCCTCGCAGGCGTAGATTTAAGATGGAGCTCGCCTGCTGAAGGATGAATCGACGAATCTCTGAATCTTTCCGTGCCGTTTCATGGAATTAGAAACTAGACATAAGGAAAGACTTGTTTGCGTCTGTAATATCGTTCCGGAGCAACATAAATTTTTAATCTTTCAATTTAAATTACAAACCGATAAAAAGTAGACTGATCTGGTATGTTTAGGTTTTGAAATGCATTTCATGTATATTAACTTTAAACTTCCAAAACACTCAGTGAGAAAAGTGATACCAGTTTCCATTAAATTTTTCAGTTGCTTTGAGACAACGTCGTCTAAAAGTTTAATGTAATGTTACTTCCAGTCTGCGCTTTCGTGTTTGTAAAAGCATAGCACGTGTGCTTACTGTATTATGTTACCTACTATGATATTTAGTAGACTAACTGTAAAACGATTTAGTACAAATCTCAGAAAACAAAAGAACGAATTTTTTGAAAATGCATCCAATACCGAACAAAGAAACAATGCTTTGCACTCAGTTCTCGCGTGAAGCTGCAAGCAAAATGCCCTTCTCTTGTTTCCATATGTCTCATTTAATTTTGTAAGCGGAAGTTGCTGCCCATATGTAGCAAGAACAAAAGGGGATAATGGATTGCCAAAGCGTTCCATCACTTCGAAGTGTTTAAAATCAGTTAAAAAAAAAAATAAAATCAGAAGCAGCCAGCATGGCTCGGCGACTTACTTAAATTAGTATAATTCCCAAGAAAATGTTGCCACGCAAATAAAATGCACTTTCCCAGAAACTTTCTTCTTCCATCATAAATTAGGGGAAATTTTCGGGAATGTCCCTAATAACCTGAAAAATCTCCGTTTTGCGCTGCTGCGACCTTGGATGTAAAAGCCTCGGCGTCGGCACTCACTTAAAATAAATTAACTTTAAACTAAACGGCGTTGGAGGATCTGGGTAAAAGGTTGTCCGCCGTTAGTTTACTGTATTTCCTGTGCTGCATAAAACAATTTATTATCTGAAATCTAGGCGAGTTGTAAAATAAAGTGGTTGGTTGTACTATTCGTTGCACGTGTAATTACACTTGGGAATTGCGACTGCCTGACCGCTTGTGCCCAATATTTTATCTGTAATATGATATGTAATTTGTGGAGTGCATTATTCAAAGAATTTTTAATAACTCTTTTCGATCCGTCAATTTAAACGACGGATTTGACAAGCATAGTCCGCAGTCGGGTCACATTTAAATTCCGTGTTTATAATTTATCAGGAACTAAGTGATTGATGATCTATAATTTTACAACGCTAACCTCCCACATTTGTTTTATCATACTTATGTCGAATGTACTGAATGGGCTATCACTGCCGTTATTAATACAGTAAATGTGATGCGTCTATTTTCTGGCTCTTGATTATAGTCAAACACTCTTCAACAAATTAAGTATTAACTGATTCAGACGCAACAAGCCATTATAAAAGAAGTCTTATTTATTCAGTAATTTATTGCAACTGACTTTTGCAAACTAGAAATGGCTATTTTGGAGAGTATCTTAAGTTTTGAAAGCCCTTTATTACAAATAACAGCATTTTCTGGAATATATTTTGTTGATATTTATAAAAATCCATTCCCTATAACATGTTTGCATTATACGCTTCGGTGTTTGATATTCTTGTCAGAATAACCTAACGTGCTGGCAATTTCTGCCACATGAATAGCTTCATTTGAACTTTCAAATAAACACAACCAAAAGCGTATACAGAGAGATTTTCTGTACTAGGACACGGCAGACGATATGTCGAATTTATAAATACCGAGAATTTGACGTTGACAGTTCGCGTATTTTGTCAGTAGCTAGTATCCGCTGTCATTTCTATCTTAAAATCGATAACTACTAAGCAACGGAGCAGTGCAAATTGTAAAATGATATTATCAACGTCCAACGCTCCGAGAAATTCAAAATTCTTTCACAACATTTGGAAATAGGCATTCTTCATCGTTATCAATGTTACATAGAGTTATTTCAAATTTTGAAAACTTTAGATGTGTTTCTCCCCAAAAGCACAAAAGGCCTAATGTTCCCAACGATGACAAGAATTTAAAAGAGGTTTGTATTGCCGCTAATGACTATCCAGATTATTCATTTAAATAAATTGGAGAACTAGTAGATACAGCTGCGATATTCCTCCCGATGGTCATTTCAGAAATATGGAATTTTGTTAAACTGTGATAGAAATTCCGAAAACTTCCTCTGGAAAGTCGTTTCGACTACAACTAACGATTTGAAGAACTGCGTTTAAAAATTAAAGGGATAGTCCAAACTACCTACTAGCACTAATACGTTAATGTGCGGAGAAGTTTCTGCGATCGTTTAGGATATTGTTTAGCGCAACACGAGCTAATTTAAACTTCTTGAATTTTGTTGTTTGAAATAAAAATAGTTTTACTTTTGTTTAGATCTTCTTTTACTGTGAGTTAGTTTGTTCGGAAGAAATTATTTCTTTCTGTAGAATGCGTTTTACTTTGTGAACTACCTTCGTTTACTATACTGTTAACCTCTAAAAATCCTGTTTTTCAACTCTGAATTTATCACCTGAATTAATCACAGAATAACACAGTACCTCATACATTCTATCTGTGATATAATAATTAATTAACAAAAATTACACTAGGCGTGGATATCTCGTCTGCATTGAACAATTACTTAAACAATCAACGCAGACGACCCGTGGATTTTCAGAGTACCTTAAACCGACAGTCCATCGGTCTTGACATTTTTTAGACAATCGTAAATTCGCCTTGACTTATTCGTGTTCGCAGTTGATGAATTTTCACTGTATAACTTTATTCTGGTTACAATGTAATTGCTTCAATTAGTGAGATTTGTAAACAAATTAAAAGATTACTTCTAAAATGACAAATCTCCAAGCACACGTTATTTGTATCACGAACAGTGCTTCCAGCCCCTCGCAATTTAATGCATTCTGACATATTGCTCCAGTTTCCAACTATTCGTCCTGAATTACAAATGAGGCAGATCTCAAACAATAATCAGAAGATAAACCCACACATGACATTTGTTCAGGTTCAGTCTACCAAAATCGAATGGTAGATGTTCCAGGTCGGCGAGCTTTCAAAAGGAATTAGTATCTGAAGCTACGTCCCTTTCATATCTATCATCTTTTCAGGATGCTGTTGCAGACGGCTACAGGAAAATTAGGCACATTTAAAATATATGGAATGAATTCAGTTAAATAATCCACTATAGCGATAAATTTCCTTTGTAGCTTTAGAAAGCTTTTCTTGACCCGCGTCATGTGGATTTATAACTTTTCTGACCTCCGCTGAAAAAGTTTCAGTTCTTTGCTCTTTCTTTTCATCCAAACTTGGAGAGTTACTTAATGCGTTACTCTTGGTAATTAACCATCAATTCCTATTAGAACGAGATGCCTAAAAATAGTGTTTGTTCAACTTTAACAGAATTTAGCAATGAATCATAATCTTTCAGACATTAACAGGAAAAATACAGAATTAATGTATTTAAAACTGTGCAACATATACAGTGCCTTCAGAAATGATCGAACGTTTTTGAATGGTCATTATTTTGGCACCAGTTATTTTAACTATTTGATGTTGGCTACTCGTGCAGTGTGATGTTTTGACGTTGAAATATTTTATTGGCGTTCGTCGATTGTGCAAGGTTTTGCACCAAGTTTACATCCGGTTTCAGTTACTGTTCTGTGGTTGCAGCGTACTATTCTATTGAAAAAATCACTTCTCTAATTAACGTATTTGAGTTTGGTGTAAGTATACACACTAGTTAATAATTTGAAGTTTTGAGGTTATATTCTTATTTTAGATTACAAATCATTAACATGCCGTTCACACCTGACCTAGATGCTTTTATTCTAATGGATCACTTTCGCAATGGAACCCGAAATCAGCATATTCCATTCAGTCATTGATCGAACAATTTACTGAGGCGTTTCCAGGTGTGCAAATCAATTATGATGCTTTTGCTCACCATAAGATGATTATTATTAACTATTTCGAAACCAAAAACTGCATCTGCAAAAGTAAATCAGCAGGCAGACCTTCTGTTTTAACCGAAGAAAAGATAGCTGACATTAATAATCGAATGCAACTAAGCCTGCACTAGATTTTTATTTATTTGGGCATTTAAAAACTAAAATATACAGAAACCCTTTACATACACTAGAAGAATTACAGCAAGCTATTCAATAGGAAATACAAATTATAAGTGAGCAATGTATTTGATAATATGAAATGACGGATTAATTTGTGTCTACAAAATAATGGCCAACATTTCCAACACTTTTTATAGACAATCTCTGTATCCTTATTCTGGCGTGTTTTAAGTCGGCTGTCAGTTGGCGGTAGTGATGAATTCATCATAACTTCAGTACATTAAGATAAGTGTTTCCTGTTCTCCAGCGAATTTTTAAGTTGTTATCGTTATTTGTTGATGACGGGAGCAGGGTAGTCCCTTAAACAACATTTAGGGTGGAATAGGCTAATTACCTATCTTAAATGTACTATTTTGTCCTAAAACTAACTGAAAATTGATTTGATGTCATTGAAATTGCGGTTTACACTTTACATAAAGACACTTAAACAAATTTTGTATCTATAAAAAATTTATTGTATAAGATTATTCCGATTTACTTTAGTTTATTACTTGCGAGGTAGAATGTTATGATTTTGAATAATTAAGACTGTTTTCATAAGAGCTAGGTTGATTTTAGTGTTATTTATATTCACTGAATGAGGAATTAATAAATGGTAACATAATAAAGTGTTTACCCGCAGTACCCACTCGGACGCCACTGCCACGAAAACTAAAATGTTTACAGTAATACCAACTCCTGTTAAATGGGTTGCCTACATACGTCCTTAATCAACGTTCGGTCATTTCTGAAGGCACTGTACAAAACAATCTGTAAAGTGAAAGCCTTGTTTAAGATAAGGATTGTACGTTTGATTACATTACCATGCTTGTTTTGAATCAAAAATGAATTTTACTTGTGTTACTTTCTATGTATAATCACCATTAGACAGTGAGGCTCATAATTGCCTGCCCTGATTTTTCTATTAGCAAAATATGTTTAATATAGTATATTATGGGACAAGTGGTTGAAATAAAATTTCAACGTTGAAAGTTTATCAGCCACGAGTTACATATATTATTTTTTCTACGAATTTTCACTTATTTTAACAAGTTAATGCACTTTAGAAAAAATTAAACATAAAGTGACATTTCTTTTGTCACCAATTGAATGTCAAACAGTTTTAAATCCCGGTAGTCCGAGATTTCAATCTCTAGTGGTTGAAATGCAATTTCAACCACCTGAATCAATGTCAAAATGACTGATTTCAATGTCATGAGTAGAAAAAAATATTTATTTTAATTTATAGTTTATGCTCTGTCCACTTTCGATGTTTTCAGACTATCGTCTATCACCTTGAATTTTTTTCTACTTCAAAGCCTATTATAATACGCCGGTAATTTGATCTTAATTGATCTTAAAATCTTACTTTATTTTACTTAATTTCAGAGGATGGATGATTTTCTGATTTTGGAATAGTTAAGATGCGCGGAGTCGTGGCTATTACCGCGATTTTCGCGTACCTAGAACAAATTGGAATTTTCTTGCAATCACAATTATGTTGATTTGGTTTTAGGACGACGTTATTGGATGATTATTTCCACGTTATAATATATTGCTATGATACGTAAAAATCGGGTTTTTGAATAAATATTAGAGTACATATAAATTTGGGAGATTAATATAATCAACTTCGAAAAGGTTTAAAAAAAGATTAGTTTATTTTAAAATAAGTAATAGAAGTTTAATTTGATACAATTTGCAATTTATTTTGAAAAGTAATAGCAATTGAGTATTCTACCATAGTGTTTAAAATTAATAAGGAAATAGAAGCTAATGTTACATGTGACATATATGCTTTCTATTAGAAATTAGAATATAGTAGGTAGAAATCATATTATTTAATTTTAAAGAGTGTATCAATAATTGTAACTAGCATAAAGGGATTTTGTTTGGAATAACTGTAAAAATAGCAAGAAAAAAATGTAGACGTATTTTGAAAATATTCTTTCGAATTTAATTTAAAAAATGGAAATTTTACCTTGATTTGTGTTTATAATTTGGAGTAGTGCAGTAGACAAAGCTTTAACAAATCTGCGAGGTGAAATCAAGGTGGAAATAGAAATCTGAAATAGTGCAAGTATACAGTTATTGACGAAAGTATGAAATATGGTTTAACTAGATACGAGTAAGAAGAAAATAATAATATTTAAATGGAATTGGATTATTTCATGACTACAAGGAATAATAAGTTACTTTAATTACTGAATTTGGTTATTGTACGGAGGACGTGTTGATCATTTGACGGGGGTTTCCGGTGGAACTGCTTGATTTGGACGATTGTGTTTGGTTGCTGACTACAGAGTAGGAGCTGAGAAGCATAGAAGATTAGCTTGGGATCATCTGTAAGAGTGAACTTGCCAGGAAGCTGTTGGGTTGCCAGTTGCAGTTTAAGGAACGGGACCATTTCTGCAAGTAGCCAGGGTTTGACAGATTGGAAGTTATTTGACGGTTGGCAGAGCATCGTGGCTGATCTTTCGGGAATTCGAGCTGTGAACTTCAGGAACAGTGGTGTTTTGAGGTGACTAGCAGTGAAAGGTTGGTCTTAATTAGTCCTATAGAAGCATATTGAATAAAAGACAATTAAAAGAGTGAAATAAATATAATAAAGCACTTACCTTAGTGAATTGAGTCAATTACACGTGAGTAGAAAGAATATTTGTCATTTTTGGTTTGATTATTGTTGGATCATTGTTTGAATTTAAGCTGACAGTTGGTGTCAGTCCATAATCAAAAGTCACTATAAAATTAAAAATTCAAATAATAGACTACTAGATTGACGATCCACCCTTGAAGAAGCTCAATGCAATAGATTTATTAAAAAGAATAGAATTTACAATTCAAATTAAATAAATCTGTGATATGAGGCGTTTTTAACTCCTTCGTGGATGCATTAAATTTGAACAAGACGTCTATTACGGCTTAATATACAGGGTGATTCGGGAGGAAGTGGCAATATTTTGAAGACATATCGAGGAAGTCAAAATAAGCAAAATAAACTCTTATGTTCAAGTCCGATTTTTATTTGTTTAGGAGATATTTTTATTAATTGTATAATTTAAAAAGCAAACAAAAATTTATTACAAAATGAATTACAAAAATAAACAAAATAGCATTAATTTACGACAAATTTTCGAAAACGCCACCGCCCACTTCGATACACTTATTTGCGCGTTTATAGACTGCACTAGTAGCGAGTTTCAATGAACGATTGTTCGCTGCTGTATTAAGAATACGATCTAGTAACGCTTCCCTCGTTTCCACTTTAGTAGCATAAACTAACGACTTCATCCATCCCCAAAGGCAAAAATCGAGGGGAGTGAGATCCGATGATCTCGGTGGCCAAGGATGCGGACCGCCTCTGCCAATCCAACGATCGCCGAAAGTGGTATTCAGAAAATTTTGTACATTATTAGAATAGTGAGGAGGACCGAATAATTGATCATTTAGAATACCGCACCAAACGTTAATGCTAAATCGATGTTGGAAATTGTGTTCTATCGTAGCATGGGGATTTTCGTTCGACCATCGATGATTATTGTGGCAATTGTTAATTCCATCTCGCGTAAATTGAGCATCATCCGACCACAAAATGTCTTTACACAATCTTCTGTTTTCCCGAATCCAACGACAAAATTGTAGCCTTAAAGGATAATCGCCTTCGTGGAGATTTTGTACTTTTTGCAAATGATAAGCGTTCAAACCCTGTTGTTTAAGTGTTTTCCAAGCCATTGTTTGTGGTATTTCAAATTGGATTGCGATGCGTCTTGTACTTATCTCTGGATTTTCGTCTACCACATCCAGAATATCTTCTTCAAGTCCAAGAGCGATTCCGTGTTCTCTTTCAGAAACAATACTTGCACTTGGAAATGTCCCAGTTTCGCCGGCATGTGTAAAAACAGTTTGAAATACTCGCTTGTTAGGAATTCTTCAATTCGGAAAACGACGTCGATACTCCTCCACTGCACGAACATTACTACCATTACAGAACCCATAAACAAATATCATATCGGCATATTCTTTATGACTAAATTTGTGGGGCATTTTTACAACTTCATAAAACTAATGTTGAACAACTGTCACTTTGAGATTTGACATTTTAAGAAAAAGTCAATTATCCCTGAAACAAATGAAAATCGGACTTAAACATATGAGCTTATTTTGCTTAGTTTGGCTTCCTCGACATGTCCTCAAAATATTGCCACTTCCTCCCGAATCACCCTGTATAAATAATTAGTTGCATTCTTTTATCTCTTGCCTAGCTCAGTGAACATGACTCTCTTAATACCTCAGTTAGTTGGTTATGAAAGATCACTATATGCCAAATTAGGAATCCGGCTCCCCTTGTAGTGTTGTCGGCTGAAACTGGACTTTATAAAAAATGCACATGAAAAGCCAATTTGCTTATATCAATCTGTTGACCTTCAAACACAAATAGAAACATAAAAAGAACACAGAGAAAATACACAAAGACAAATATTAGATACTCGAAAACTAGTTTAAATCATTAAATAATTAATATACGTGCAAGAAGTGGGTCCAATTCAAACACATATGGAAGATCAATGAAAACGTGTTAAAATAACATTTGAATAATTGTGTTTTAAAAGAACCCAAACGTCAATTTGTTTGAATACATTTTTGGCTTAAACCGATTCTGATTGCGCTTACATATAATCGAATCGGCCGCGAAATGCACACCGGAACACATTCTCGCATACTCGTAAAAATTTGTGGCAGTTCAACGCAATTCGTAATAGTGTTAATTACAACCATTTTACCTGAAATTTTGTCCTCAGACTTGCTACGTGCCTTTGAATTGAGTACATCTTAGATTGCGTCGTTGACCCCGGATGGTAACACGCGTGGCACTGAGAAACATCGATTACTGGCTTGAGCGCCACTCGTCTGATTGATGTCACTACTTGTGACAAAGGCACTTTTGGGTGTGGCGTAAATTAGCGTCCCCAAATGGACGCTTTAAATATACCCTTGAAATGTGGCACAGAATTGTTTACTCACCGGTACACCCGGAAAATGAGGTTGGGTAACACTTGGTTGCTGCACTTTAAAACTGTGCGCAGCAAACGCGTTACCGCAGGCCTCACGCCGCATTTATTTAATTTGCATTTGGGAAAATTCGTACAATGCACTTCTGGAGCCGTATCACGGGAGCTGCCCGTTGAAGCTACCGTCTGGCTGACGCCGGAATTGGAAACGCCAAAATAAAATATGCTTCGTCCCGCAATTAGACGAGCATTTATCGCAGCAGAGGCGTAATTTAAAATTTACACTACAACTCCAGCGCAGGACCAGCTTTACGAACATTAATAATTTTAGAATACAATATGTTTTAGCCTAACATATAGGAAAAGTCTTTATCTGCGAAAACAAACATTACCGACAAGGGATGTAAATGTCCCGTTTCAAGTGACGTCATTTATGGTTTTATTATAACTATATGAATAAACAGGGATTTTAGTATGATGAGGATTTCCATAGTTCCTCTCTGAAGGATTATTGTATAACGTGTCTGCGATCTTTACACAAAACGTGTATTATTTGACTTTTTATACTATTATTTCGGGACTTAAACCATGTATTAACATAGAGCGAATACATCCACATAGAAATAATTTCAAAACTAGGATGATCAAACATGTAACAGAAAGTAATTATTTAAAATAAAGAAACAAATTGAATTTCCTACGGGCCCTTCCCTTAACACTAAGTTTTTCTATTTTTTATAGAAAGTTAGTCGTATGATACTATTAGCTTTGTGCTCGATGACGCTAAAAAAGTGACGTAGGCATCGAGTACGTTTATATAAAGGTTATGGGAAATGTTAAAAATCTGTCTAGTGTTTATTGTAGTTATTGAAGCAACCTGTATTGTTCTGGCTATTCTGCATTTTATTTATGCTTTGGCATATTAAATGTACTCGCAAAGCTGTAAATTTCATAATCTGCCTCGCTTTCCGCAACTTATCTTAACCCAGTTTTAGTATCAAATTTTGCCACGGCTGCTTTGATCTCGCATCCTGGAAAATTCCGGCAAGTGCTGCCAGCCAGAATATTACGAAATATAAAACCATATTTCAATTTTACCGTGGAAAACGTCAATACAGCGCTGGATTTGCACTTCAAACGGCGGCAGTAATAACCTATGTAAACCGGCACATAATACTTTATACAAACCTTGCTCGACGCCGAATACATTGGTCAAGCCACTGAAAAATGCTACACGGATTTAGTCGATGTAAATATTTGAGGCCGCTTCAGTCCTGTCTGCCGGAGCTTATAATAACAAATGATCGACGGGCAGAGTCAACAGTTAGATATTGCAAACTACCCGTCCGGAAAACTCCTTGAAAAATTAGCTGTGCGATCTGCCATAAAAGATGTTTTATTGGAAACGCGAAATACGCTCTTGCGGATCTAATCTTAAAATACATAAAGCACTGAGGCAGTTTTCAATACTTTTTTAATAAAAAAATAAGATCTGAATAATTCATCTGCATGACCTGAAATGCATAATTTTCCAACCGTAAAATCAGTTTTCAACTTCAAGGTGGTCGATTAGCACTATGCTGCGGCGGCAAAAATATATTCCGGGGAAAATAGATAAATTCTTGAGTCGCATTGCACAAAAGCATATCATACTTATTTTTAAAAGTATTGTTACTACATCGTTAGGGAGTTCTTTCCGCATAAAGGGCACACGGTTACCGAGAAAATACTGCCGTGCACTTGTTTTAAACTTTATGTTATGACCGCGGGGTCTCGTATCATGATGCATAATTTAGAATGTAGAAATGTAGATGTTACTGATATTCTCAGGAAACATATTCTTCAGCGCACGATAAGTTATTGTAAGGTTTTCTATTCTCGAAGGTAGTTAATCGCACAGCAGAAGTATCTTTTTGTCGGATAGACGTATTCTAATATGTTTTTAGTGCAACGCTTAGTAAGGCGTGAAAAGTAATACATAATTTTTTTATAAATGACACTTTGTATTTTGACATATTTTTTTATTAAGTTATCTGTATCCTATGATATCAAAATATTTTGGAGTTAGATAAAACATACCAAATTACACTAGAAGAGCGTTCTATATTGTATTTTGTGGCGTAATGTTCTTGGCAGTTGTGAATCCAGTACTGTAAATACGATTTTTACATAACCCCGTAGGAAAAAGTATGATATCGGGCGGCTTTCGAGGCTAAACTACAGAATCACTTTAACCATATTATAATGGTGTGGGTTACCATCATGCTAATAGCAATAAACTTTCTGCCAATCACTTGAGGGTATATTTTATATTAATTCAGTAATATTTTTTTCCAGATAAATGATATTTCTTTGACGTTCTAAGACTGATAGAAGAATATAATTGTACCATTAAAACCATTTTTATAAGGTTAACATTCATATCGGTCTTATCCATTAATTCCTTGCAAAAATTCATATAACTTACATAGCGCTTTCCTATAAGATGTTGGTTAAGACGTACGTAGTAACGATGCAATTAATCGTTTTTGAAAAACTGAGCTGTTTGACGGTGGCTAATTATAGTTTCTGATGATAAATGTTTCGTATTAATCTCGACTTATTAATTCTCAAACAGAATAAAGTGGTAGAAGGCAAGGTAAAACCATGTTTATGACATGCAACAAGCTTAAACCGATCCAGTAGCTCGTCGTGAGGGGTGGGACTTTGACTGAACTGAAAGAAAGATCGCTCGCAATAGTAAAAAACAAGCGTATCTGGCGTTTGCTGCCGACGATGTACTGGGGATATTCTTACCAGAAGACTATCCCTCACGGTGATGGGACATGTGCTTATTTAGCTCCAGGATTTGAACCTACCTTGTTTCGTGGCCTGTGAAAGCTTATCATACTGCAGGAATACGCGGAAGTGTACTTTGCTCAACAAATAAAATCTTATGAACTCTGTTGAAATAACAATTACAAAAATACATTAATGCCGGCAACAGGGGAAGGCCAGAATCGTAACAAACAATGGTAAGAAAACAATCCCTAAGAATTCTACCTGCTTGTGACGTCATATTCGCGCAAGGAAGCTTTTATATACGTTCGCCTGGGTGGTAATTCCATGTATGCTTATAAGGCAGTGGCATTATCAATTCCCAGAATGACCTAACAAAACTAATACTCACCTGGAGTTACTATATCGATCTAAAAAGAAGAAAAAAATATGCGAGTTAGCACCTACTGCATCTAAAACATGCGTATACACTGTGTAGGGGCCTTGGCGTCATGGCGACCAAAATTATTAGTTTTAGTTGATATTGTCATTCTGACATAACTTGTTGTAATTTTCACTGAATAAATACACACCCCTCCAAAAAAAGCAGATCATTTTTTTAAATTTTATTTTTACAGAACGGATCAGTTTTAAATGTCTGAATATGCATTTTATACTTATGCAAGTATTGCTTAATGACATAGTAAAGACAATAATAAATATTTGCAATTTTTGTTGTTAGAAAGATTAGGAAAATGAAAAAATATGTAATATGAAAAACAACAATTTGATTTCAAAAAATCAAAAAACAATTCAACTTTGATTAGTACTGTATATTTCCAACTCTAGCTCTTATGACAGCTTTCGTTCGTCGTGGCATGCTGTTTATGAAGTCTTGGATAAACTTACACTAAAACAGCAAACAAATTTTGATTGTTACAAAAGTGGCATAAGGTCACTATGTTATTAAGTAATACTTAAATAATTTTAAAATGCCTATTCATTTCGATAATTCTTTTTTTAAATGAAAGCCGTTACTGTGTAGATGTGCACAATAGTCCTAAATTGAAAATAAATGGATAATTTTTAGAGAAAATAGTATATTATTATATGAGCGATTATGACAGCCATTATTCACGAAGATGACATTTGCGCCACAAGCCGAAGGCGCGTGGCGCAAGTCATCTGAGTGAATAATGGCCATAATCGCGAATATAATACGATATTTTATCTTCTCCTGTGCAATAGGAGTTGTGTGTTCATATTTCCCAATTATGACATTTGTGACAGCTGTTAACTTCAAAAGTCATTTAATAATAAGAATGAATTTTGTGATTGGCTACAACCTATTGAGTAATGAAAATAGAATTTTCTGATTGGTTGCAACTTGCAAACTATTGAATAATGAAAATAGAATTTTATGATTGGCTGCAAACTGTGAATTATGAATCATAATTAATGGCTATTGTACAGTAGGAGTAGATAAACCAATATATTGTAACTTTCAAGTGGTTGCAGCCGGCCATGCAGGAGCAGTAAACCAAGTGTATTCTCGAAGTCATCCCGCTACGTTCTGCTGATTCTTGCAATGGACTACTGCAACTACTAAATGTTTATTTGAAATCAACAGTCTGCTGATTCGTGAGACAAACATCAAAATACATGTAAAATGGCAGTTAAAGAAAATCGGTATTAGGTGTTTTTTCTGCTTATTATAATTATGTGGATGTGCTTATTTAAACACTGGTTCATTGCTTTACCTGTTGGTACAAGTATATGTATATTGTTAAAACGTCTTTTGACGTTATCCGACACATACTCTTGCATCCTCCCAGTTTCTTTCGTTTAAGTTACATTCAATCATCGCTTTTGTAATCTGTTATTTAAAATTCTTTTCGGCCTTCTCCTAGCTTTTCTTTATGGCACCTTTCCCATTTTCTCTGTGCGCCTAGCATTTGCGATGAAAATTAATAAATCGCAAATACAAACTCTGGATAAAGCGGAAATATATAATATTTGTCACAACCAGTATTTAGCTATGTTCAAGTGTAGGGCCAATGTCACGTGTGAGGAGTTTTGAAACTTAAAAATCTGGTGTGATACACTCATACAACTTCCTTTTACAGTGAAAAATTTGATTTTTAATTTTTAAGCATTTGTCAAAAATTTCCAAAAATTACAAATTCTTCACAAAACGGTACGAAATAGAGCGTTAAGCTGAATTCAAAAATGTAATAATATACCGGGTGTTCTATTTAAAATAGGTGTTAATAACAAAATAGAAAAAAAACAAAAGAAACCCATTTTAGAAGTATTCAACTGGAAAATCACCTATCTCACATTAATACACATTAATAATGTAATAAAAATGTAAATGGGAAATTTTATTACAGTCCAATACGGTCTGTCTCTACAATGCAGAGATATGTCCGGAAATTCGATAAAACTGCTAATATTTCAGCAAAATCAGAATTTAGAGATGGTTAGTATTCCGGGTGTCCCTTTTCAAACGGACACATAAGAATTTCATATTTATTTCATTTTAACATGAATTAATAGCAACAATAATTTTTATTAATCATGCCATGAAGAAAATACTACCTAATACACTGCGCCAATAAATTAGCGGAACACTAAAAAATAGTTGTAAATTCCATTTTTTAAAATTGCAAGAAGCGAAAGTGAGTAAAATAGTTAGATTATCATTTATTTAAACAAAAAATAATTAAATTTAATTATTCCTATTTTCTAAATCCAAAGAACAAACAAACATGGCGAAGTGTGCAAAACAAGGCTTAGGAACTTTATAATAAACTTCAAAAAATTAAACATTCAAAGGAAGCTAGTAGCGCGTATGACCTCCGTGAGCTTGGATAACGGCCTGGCACCTTCGAGGCATACTTTCAATCAATCTCCATATATCTTCTTGAGGTATGTTGGTCCATTCCTCCAAAAGAGCTACCATGAGCTGTTGAAGACTCTCTTGAGCTACAGGTCGGTTCCTGATCTTCCGATCCAACTCGTCCCATAAGTGCTCAATTGGATTCAGGTCTGGGCTAAGAGCGGGCCAGTCTATCACGGGAATTTGGTGTTCTTCCAAAAACCTTCTTGTCTGAGCTGCTACGTGTGGACGGGCATTATCTTGCTGAAGCAGAAATCGAGGACCTATACGGGCTGCAAATACGGGTACCAAATGGTTTGCAAGAATGTCCTCGATGTATCGGGCAGCATTCATTCGTCCAGGTACAGCAACGAGATCTGTACGAATGTTAAAAGTGATACCAGCCCACACCATATCAGATCCTCCTCCAAACTTATTTACCTGCTGAACTAGTTCTTCACGATAGCGTTCCCCTGCACGTGCCCAAACTCGAAGACGACCATCACAACGTGTCAACCTGTCACTGATGGCCACTGCTCCATTCCCCAATCTGCATGTTGTTGAGCAAATGCTAGTCGGTCTCTTCTGTGATTCTGAGTCAATCGGCGCGTGGCGGTGGCGCGTTTTATAAATTTTAGATCTAAGGTGGCCTCAGAAAAATGGAGGAAGTTGCTAAATCTATCTGGCCAGTTCATGGTACCACCTTTGCCAATCTAATGATTTTAAAATGTATTATTTAAGTCATTTCTGTCGGTAAAACCTAAATGCGCGGGGCAGCGGTTTTGTTGAAACCAGATCTGAGTATCTCTTGCAACTTCCTCCAAAGCAGGACTTACCTAATTAATCAAAAGTTCTAAATAAGTGGTCGAATTTAAATTTCCAACAATTTCAAACGGTCCGATAATTTTGTTATTATAAATCCCAACCCAAATATTAATTTTTTGAGGGTATTGGGTTCTTGTACACAGATTAATTATTCGGATTTCTTGAGCCCAATATCTAGTATTTTGCACATTGGGTTCGTTGTTTATAGTAAAAGTATATTCACTCGTGAAACATATTGATTAAAAAACGACGATCTTGATTGGCACGTTCTTGCATTTCTTCACAAAATACATCTCTAATTTCTTCGTCTGGTTCAAATATTTCCTGATGACATCTTGGTTTGTATGGATGATATCTGTGCTTCTTCAATGTCTTAGATACCGCCGACTTTGACACATTTAATTCAGGACCAATTTGTCTTGTGCTGTACGTTGGGTTAATATTGATCAATTTCAAAACACTTTCCTCCAATTCCTGTCATTAGCAACAATATTTCTGCGATTACCTTTATTCAAATTTATTATTGAAATTTTTATGAAAGTCAAAATTAAATAATAAACACTAACTACCTCTAGCTTCTGATTCTAGTGAAATATTAGCCGGTTTTTTTTCAAATTTCCGTACATATCTGTGTATTGTAGATGCAGGCGGTATTGGACTGTTATCAAATTTTAAGGAAAACAAATCTCTCACTCTACACAAACTAACCCTACTGTAATATGTTTTTACGATAAAAACTCTTTCTTCATTCGAGTAATCGTTCATTTTATAAAGTAAAAACTACTGAAGTAACTATGAATGTCATCAAATAACAAATTAATTTAGAAGTATATAAAGTCTCTCGCGAGCCACGTACGCGAATAGTCGTGCTACTACTGCTTAGTGCTTAATATTTAACAGTAATTACAATAACATTACATAGTTAGTAAATAATAAAATATTACCTTCAACTAGTGAGTGCATTATCAAGCCAGCTGGCCGCGGCCGGGTCAACCGACCGTAGTCCACTCAAAACCCACAGTTCGTGATAATCGCGGAAAAACATGCTTAACTCTACGATAAAACAACCAACGTTAATATTTAAAAGAAATTCTGTTCCTCTAGAGTCTAGAAGATATCAATCAACTCACGAATAATGCGGATATGGATACAAGTGCCAATCAGCCATCAAATTCAGATGCCAAACGGAAGTCAGTTCAAATATCGCCAACAATTCATAACGACGTGCAAAAAAGGTATATGTGGGATTCAGATTACCTACTAACACAAAATAAATACTATCTCCCCAATGAAATCGGAAAAAAAATCGAGAGCGAGAGCCCCTCACAATCAACACAACTAACAAACACACCAAAAATAAAAATACAACCAATTTTTCTTCATAATGCTGATAAAGTAAAATACACAGAAGTAACTAACGATATTAAAAAGACAGTCGCTAATAATTTCACAACTTCATTTAATGGAAACATCCTTCGCATAAACCTCACTAATGAGGATGATTATCGAAATCTCACTAAATTCTATACAACTAATGATATAAAGTACCACACCTTCCAAAATCCAAATAATAAACCAATTTCAGTGGTAATTAAAAATGTACCACTGTCCTTGACAACGGAAGAAATTCAGAATGAGTTAAAAAACTATCCTATAATTAAAATAACTCGTCTTTTAAACAAAGATAAAAAACCTTCACCCATTTGCGCAGTTGATCTTACTAACAACGACGAAGCAAAAGAAATCTACAAGTTAGATAAACTCTTTTATTCTATTGTCAAAGTAGAAACGCGAAAAAAAAACAACAGATCTCCCCCAGTGCCACAGATGTCAGCGTTTTGGCCATACGAAGAATTAGTGCCATCTTGCCCCTAGGTGCGTTAAATGCCCGGGCAACCATCTCACAAGCGGATGTCAAAAACGCCTCAATGATCCACCAATCTGCGTAAACTGTAACGAGCACCACCCAGCCAACTACAGGGGGTGTAAAAGCTATAACCAACAGCGAAACATCCTAGCACGTAGCCAAACCCCCAGTAACAGATACAACAACAGGAATACACCCAGCGCGACAACAAACCCAAACCATAGCTATTCTTACATACTTAAAAATTCTTCAAAAGAACCAACTTCAAATCAACAACAAAACTCAACAATAAACGCTACAGACTCACCCATAATAAATAACCTCATAAAAATCCTTCTTGATTTTATAACTCCCCTCCTTCCTCAAATTAAAACATTTTTAATCAACACAATACTTCCTAACATTATCAATGGCCCATAAAATACTACAAAACTTAACAATCCTAAACTGGAATGCGAACGGAATAACAAATCAACGCTCAATTTTTATTGCATTTCTAGCTAGATACAGCATTGATATCGCATGCATATCAGAAACTCATCTTACTGAAAATGATGTCTTTAAAATACCTGGATACTACATTTACAGAAGGGACAGAAATGCTAGAGTAGCTTCGGGGGGAGTCGCAGTACTAGTTAAAAGACAAATTACCCATCACCCACTAATCATGGAGAAGACCACAATAGAAACGACTGCAGTAAAAATCACGCTGTGTAATAACAACCAGGTGACCATAATCACTATAATCAGTGCATATAAGCAACCCAATAAAAAACTTACAGACGACGACATACAAATTCTTTTAAATACCAATGAGCCCACCCTCGTGATTGGAGATCTCAACAGTAAAAACACTGCCTGGGGCTGCAGAACCACCAATCTTGCAGGAGCTCAACTTCTTAATTACTCGGCCTCGTACAATTTCCAAGTGTTAGCCCCTACCGAACACACATACTATCCCTACCGAGCGGATCACCAGCCGGACATCCTTGATATAATCCTACAAAAATGCTTTACCAAACAAATACACCAAACACCCATCGAAGAACTCGACTCCGATCACCTACCCGTGGTGATAACGTTTCTGAGCGCTCCACACCGCAACCCTCCTAACCCCAAGTTAATAAACGGCGTTGTCAACTGGAAAAACTTTCAAGCACATCTTAATCAAAATATCAAATACCCGCTTAATCTTGAAACCAGAAAAGACATTGATCAGGCAGTTGATGACTATACTAGCAGTATACAAAACAGCATCCAGCAGACAACTCAAACCAATCATAGGAAAATACCAGCAACGTACAACATACCGCCAAATTACATCATTGAGCTAATAAAACAAAAAAGCAAAGTACGGCGTGATTGGCAAAGAACTCGAAACCCGACAACCAAAAACGTCTTAAATAATCTAGCACACCGAATCAAAAGAGAACTTGAAAACTACAAAATTCTAACATATCAAAGGTATATCGAGGATTTAGAACCTGGAGATCCAGGTATGTGGAAAGCCACGAGAAGAGTTCTAAAGGAACCTCAGCAAATACCCCCAATTACAACCAACAACACAACTTATTATACGGATGAGGACAAATCTGCGCTATTCGCTAATCACCTAGCACAAACATTTACTCCCACAATCGGTAACAACTATGCTTTCACTAACTCGATCCTAAACTACACTGAATCACATCTCCCAATTCCTGACCGTATACAACCTACCTCCCCCAATGAAATCAAAGCAATCATTAACACCTTACCCAGAAGAAAGTCTCCGGGATGTGATCTTATCACCAATGAAATTCTGAAGCGACTTACAACGAAGGTACTCGCATTCCTGACGGCACTGTTTAATGCTTGCCTCAGAAAGGGATACTTTCCAATAGCATGGAAGCATGCCATAGTTGTTATCTTTCCCAAGCCAGGAAAAGATAACAAAAACCCTAATAACTATCGACCAATAAGTCTTTTAAATACTCTCTCAAAAATACTTGAGCGAATAATCTACTCCAGACTAAATGACCAACTGCAAGAAGCAGCTATTCTTCCGCCATTTCAGTTTGGGTTCAAAAGCGGACACTCGACCTGCCACCAGCTTCAACGGATAGTAGAAATAATCGAGACCGGGTACGAAAACAAGCAGTATACCACAGCTGTATTTTTGGACATCGCAAAGGCATTTGACAAAGTTTGGACTGAAGGTCTTAAATATAAATTGCTCCAACTGCCATTACCAAGCTACCTTAAAGCGATAATCCACTCATTTTTAGATAACAGGACCTTCGCTGTGCGAATCAACTCAACTGTCTCTGATAGCAAACCTATCAAAGCTGGAGTGCCCCAAGGGAGTGTTCTGGGACCAATATTATTTAATATATTTGTTAGATATATTCCACTTACACGCGAAAACCTTGCTATGTATGCTGACGACACTGTGATCATATCGCAAAACTGGAATCTGAACGAGTCAATCTCTCAACTGCAATCAGCTGTCGACGAAGTAAACAACTGGCTAACTAAATGGAATATAACACTTAACCCAACCAAATGCGAAGCCAAAATATTCGCCCTTAGAAGGATTAAGGATCCTAATAACATTGTGATAAATGGTACGTGCATTCAATGGAATCCCAATAATGAAACAGTGAAATACTTAGGTGTACATTTAGACACGCGCTTATTGTGGAAATTTCACATTTCAATAAAACTTGACAACATAATTACATTTTTGATACCATTAGATGCGCAATAATTTTATATTTCCATTGATACAAAAACATTTTCTGTAGGTTGAATTGGCGATCTGGAATCCATAAAACTGTTAAAAACAATGTTAAATCCTTATGTTTCAGTTTGAAAGTGGACACCCGGTATAATAAACAAGACTCCTACAACTCCTTCATAAAGTGTAAATGTGCCATGACATAGTTTTGCGAAATTGTCTTAAGATTTTTCAAAGAATGTTTCGCTTTCTGTTAGAATATATTGCTCTCCGAATATTAGAATTTGATTCGGCAGATACTAAAATTATGTTAACTAGGTTCCATCTTGAAATAATGCAATTGTCGCAAGAACGAAGTCACAACTTTGTGTAAACGTTTTGGGCGTAAATCACTTATTTTGTATAGACTTTGCCTTTTGAAAAAAAACCTATGATTCCGAAGAGACACAACAGGATGTTTCAGTATCGATTCTGACAGATAAACATAGCCAGGTTTGGTAAAACATGTTCTGGCTTCTGGCTAACATATAAACTTTATATGATTCTTACTACTTCAACCGAGTTTAAGTTGTACGGGGTGCCATTTCAATGCAAATGTTGCTTAGTATTGCTTAATCTTTAGTAGATGTTGGATGACAGTCCTGAATATGCTTTTACAAACATTTGTAAAATAAAAACGTAGCAAATTAATAGTGGAGTGCAGCTATCTAGCTATCCGAGTATTATACATTAGTTAGAATTACGTAGGAAACATGCAAACTAGTTATCTACGAATACAGTTCAGTATATAAAATGCACCATTAGATAGTATCTACGAGTATTAAATATATAGTGTGCAGTCGATAAAAACCCAATTTCGATCGACTAAAGTTTTAAAAGGACATAAACATGATAGCACTATACATTCATTTATAATAAGAAAAGGCAAATAAGCATCTGTAACTCAATTCAGAAATTCAACCACATTATGGTGAAATTTGAACTAGCCAACTCTCGTTTAAAGTGGATGCTTTAATTTTGTGAATTTATTTCTGTTAAGTATACTTTTAGATTCTTATACAGACAAACAGGAGTTGAATTAGTTAATTCATGTAGTAATGTATATCGGAATTTATTAAAAGCATAAGCGTTAGATATCAAATACGTAAACTAAACCATGAATCCAGTATCTTGAATGCATTCATTCGAATAAATTCATCCATTTAGTAGCAGAATAGTAATTAGAACGGTAAAGGATTAAAGCTGGCTCGTAACTGAACACCTCTAACAAGCTGGATAATCCTTCTAAATGTATCACACAGCCAGCAAGCAAGCTAAGACACCGGCAGAAAATTGATACATGCATTGGAACACGTCCCTTTACGCAGCTAAGTGGAAACTAAAACAGCAATTAAAAAATTTTGATTTTACCAGTCGTTTAAGTCGCGAAGCTAACTTATGTTTTATAATGTGTCAAAGAAAATTCAAATGTAAGTTAATCAAAGGTCATTCTTTTTCCCGGGAATTTAATTTCCGTGTTGCATATCCATGATTAAAATACCACCTACTTATTTTAAATGTTAATTCCGTCTATTATCGGTAGTTCGTTGAAGATCTCCCTCAGTTGCTATGAATTCCTTATCAAGTCTGAAAAGTTTAAAGTACTTGTGTGGTGCACTTTCTTTATTACATTATAGAATTGTTAGCAGTTACGTAAAATGTTCAGTCGTTACCTGAGAAATTCAATTCAAGCTCGTATTGACCTTTTTCGGTTTGAGTACTTTTATCTAGTTTATTTTAAGTATATAACGGGTTGTAACTTTCTTGTGGATCTTTCTTTTTAGCTGACTCTAGAGTAAAAAATAAAGGCCAGGAAGAAACAAAAAAGCCATTACTATGCAGATCGGACGACTACATTGAAAGCCCACTGCCGTTGGTTGCTTAAAATGTTCAAAGAAAAACATTATTTTGAATGACGAGTTATTTCACTATGAGCAAAACGCAGATGCTTGTGAATTACATTTATCATTCCAACGATTCTTCGGCGACATCGTCGAGTGTTAGATTTTAAAGAAAAACATAAATGTGAGCGCATATCTGAGACGTATGTATTTTAGTGAGAGCTGATTAGCAATGAACCAAAACCAAAACAAAAGACGAACATCTAAGTAATTTTATCGATTTATTGAATCGTACCTGCCAAACGACAATGATGTATCTGGCCAGATAAAGCGTTCTTTCATCGCCTAAAATAAAGCTGAATTTCTTTCAGAAAAACGTAATTATTTTGTTGCAAAGATGGCTGCCATGCAGTTAAAGAGAGAAATTCAAACTTGTTTGAAGACAATGGAGACCAGCGCTGTATAAAATGTATGTAGAAACATCGAATCTAAATTTAAAAAAGTAGCTGAGTATGGACTGTAAATTCTATCTTATTCATAACCTATTACGTGACATTTTTGAATAATTCTCAGCCAATAATAGATTCTCTTCAACGCAAATCTGTGCAGATTTTTAGTAGCAACCCCTTTAAAATAAACTACACTGACGAACAACGAAAGTGGTCCAAAGAGAATTTGCTTCAAATTTACTTCGCAAATATTTTGGCATTGAAATCACACAGGAGTATTTTTTATTATTTATTAGGTACACATCTCAGCAATTTGAGGCTAATATCGAAATATTTACATGTTTTTTAATGTGTGGTGTCGGCCATTGCTTGTCCTAATCGGTTTTGAAAAATGATAATATGGTCAGTTTCTAGTCTCATTTGTTATTTTGATATATTTTTGATTAATTGCGCTAACTCAAATGGTTTTCAATTTATGGCGTCTCTTATGACTATTACTACCGACTTGGTCTACCTGTTATTACTTCTTGGCATCTTCTCGGCACACTCGCTATGCAGCTGTCTATGATCCTTTGATCAACCAAAAGCTATTCTTCTGCAACTACAATAACTAATTCATGTGTAAATTGTTTGGCCGCAAGATTCGTTTCCATTTACATCTTCCAAGTACATGCCAAACATTCTCAATCGAGTTGAGGTCATTAACTAACCGAACACGATGTGGTCTGGCATTGTCGCTTATGTATATGAAATCAGTTCCCTTGGGATTAGCAAATGGTCAAATAAGTGGTCGCAAAATTTTATTGAGATTTAACTAACAAATATAACTAATTCGATTCTCTCTCCTCTACATATACTTCCACAAATAGTAATAGATCTTCCTCCTTGTGGCAGTTTTCGAAATAGGGTTCAACCACTACTCACGGAACTCTTACCCGTCCATTTAGATCTTGATTCATAAAAAAATCCCTACTCTTCATTCTATTTTATAAATTATTTGAAAAATCCAACCTAGCTCTCCCGTCTCTACTGAAGAGAGGTTATCTCGCTGGTCTCCTGGATCGCAAATTTGAAGCATATAATCTTCAAACCCTTTCGTCGAACTCTTATACAATTTTTCTTTTCTTATTACTGAAAAATTGACTCACTGGAGTTGAGGTATAACAAATGAGGCCCTTTAGGGCAAGCCATAGCCGACGTCAAAGATAACATGACGTTGAAAGCCGTACTTCGGCAAATTAACGCCCTACAAAGGTTTTGTACTGCTGAGACATGTACAGTGGTGGATGCAACTCATCCATGGACACAAGGTGGCGGCGTGATACAAACAGTGAAAATGTGAGCTTTTCTTAGCCTAGGGGTAGCGGCAAGCGATTGATGTAAAAGAATATAAACTTACTGATCTGTAAATCTCATCGATAATAACAATTATATTCACTTGTGGTGATCGCCTCCTGACCCTTTCGTACTTCCGGTAGCGACGTTACAGTACTCGGATTGGAATCAGCCATCTACAACCCCTTAGCTCTCGTTGCTACCCGTACCCGCCCGGTTAACTATTTTTGCAACCCTTACAGAGTCAGCTAGTGCTCGGTTTCTGCTAAATTATTGGTCTTAGACAGTATAGCACTCACTGTAAATCCGCTCGGCGGAGTTCTCAAACGCGTGCGAGAACCGTCACTGCAGAACAATATGCATTCCGCAGGTTCACTAGGCAGAACAGCTTGCATTCCGTGAGATCTGCTCCTTTAATTATATCATAGAATCATATAGCACGAGCAAGAACCTCTTACGTCTATTATCTGCTGTAATTGCTAAAAAGCTAGAAAACTTCATTCAACAGAAATAGTACTTATATTGTACAATAGCTACCAGCTAACTCACTAACTAAGGGCATACGTATGACAACGTTTGCAGCTTTGCAACTACGCAACTACTTTCACATACGTCGCGCCGCTGTCAGAGCCGCGAACTTTCTGCCTCCGATTCGGAATTCTATCTCCAACCTAGCACACATTCCTCAACTTGGTAGCACCTGTACTAAAGATCTTCAAAAACAATAACTCGCGATTCAACTCCAAATTGTGTTACAATTTTAGAATTCAAAATATTCCTAACCAGTGGCGTAACTAAGACTTTGCTCTGGGGGTGATCTAGGAGAAAAATTGTACTGCTTTTGCGAACTAATTTTATTTAAACTGACCTTATTACCTATAATAAGAAATGAAATAATTCACACTCAATTATTCATTAATAAAGTGTAATTTTAGATCCAACACCCACATCACCCCCATAATAACGCAACTGTCCCTAACCATAAATCATAAAAAAAATTGTAAACATCGTAATCAAAACTTAAACCCTTAAAACTGTCGAATTTTTTAAACCTAACATTATAATTATAGTAAAAATCGTTAAACATTTTTGTACGTATGCTAAATTCAGGCGTTTGTTAAGTTCTTATCACTCAACGTTAGAGTAAACATTTTCAGGACCAACTTGTTTCGGATGTTGACTACAAAAACCAAATTTTACCATTTTCGGTAGCAAACCTGGCTTTTATTATTTCAATCTCACATAATATGTTTTTACAATGTTTATAATATCAAAACTCTTGTATACTCATACCTTGATTACTAATTCCGTTTAATTTCAGTTAGTCTTCAACAGCCTGAAGGTATTTTCGTCGAAAACACATTCAGATAATTTTAAGAAAATAATGTTTTTATTAATGAGCTCGCTGCTACAATTCGTCAGCTCGATGAGGAAATGAAAATAATATTGAAAAAGAACGTACCTCGAAACGAAATTCACGTTTACATATTTTTAACACCTACGCCAAAGCGCGGAATTTTATTAAAATGCCTTCCTCAAGGCCAGCTCGAGCTGAATTGGTTTCTTAACGTGCTAGCGGGTTTATTTTTCAATTACACACACAGAAAATTGCGCGTAAATGCCGAAATTTGTATGCGCTCGCATTTGAGCGACTAATTTTCAGTTCTCGCAAGGAACGCTCATGAGGTCGTGAGCGTTTATACCTTGCTATTTGGCTCCATTTGATGTCAGTGAAGTCATAAAACTTCGGTTTAGTTTGGTATGTACTTAACTTTTATTGAATTGCTTCGCGGGAACGTGCCGATTAGGGCATAGTAAAAGTTAATCTACCGACTAAATTATTTCGGTCCTTGGTGTTAGACGGCCCCCTACGTATAATTAGATAAAAATTTGTTGGCGCCGGGGTGCGTTTCACATAAATCACTTTAACGTATCCTCCGAGTTGCATTTCGGGGGATGGAAGAACAACGAAGAGATATACAACCTGCGGATTAACGCACAACTTAGCGCCTTTAGGTGGCTCTATGAGAGTTTGGGGTTGCTCAAGTTAACTGTCAGGTTGGCATTTATGGCTGCTTAAATTACTACAAACTCTTCAACAAACAGTTCACGAATACAAAACCGTTATACCACAGTATAATATATGCTAATATTGATGTAGTATATCGTCTACGTGTGGTGGCGTTATACCTTCCGGCTTATTAGGAGTATGTCTCGAGTGATCCAATATTTTTTTTGCAAAATGTTGCTGTGAAGTATTCGCAAAGGTAATTCACAAGAGAATATATAGTAGATGAGAGGCACAATTAAGGAAATCGCAGCCTGGTTTTTGGGACGTCTTGGGCACAATAGACACATTGTAAACTGCAAGTGCCTCTTCAGTTAAAACTGCTACAGTCAATGTGGCCAGACAAGTTCGAATAGCCATGTTGATAGCCAATGTCGAGAGCGGATAGGGCGCAATTAAGAAATTCTAAAATGCATAGGTTTCCAAATTATTTTGCTTATGTACCCATATTTAAAATACGTAATTCTTCCATTAGCAGTCTATCACTAAACCCACCAAGGTAAACAAAAAGTAACTTCTAGAAATAATCTAGTATTAACAGTCAAGTACTACTTCAAGTGGAAGTGGACTGCATGAAATATTAGTTTAACCTGGAAAACCCATACATAGACTAAAAGGAAGCAACTCAATTTTAAGTTCAGGAAATACTATTGGTTGCTAGGCCGCAAGCTCTCCTGTTAAAAAGTTACTTATTTATAAAACAGTATTGAAACCAACATAGAGCTACGGCATTTAGTTTTGAGAAACTGTATGGTAAAATTTAAAGTTTACTTTGCCCAGTGGAGGTTGTTTTACCTTGGTTAAAACCAAATCATACGCAGGACGGAAAAAAATATTTGCGAACAAGAATAGAAAAGAGACTCGAACATAATCAAATATGTCACAGTTTAGTACAGTTATTGGTAATAAAGCACGGGTATACAACACGTTACTAATTACGCGTAAATACTGCTCAGCACAATAGTTATAAGTGCTTTATGCAAATCTTGGAAACACAAGTGCAGAGTGCCAAAGATGGCCAAAATGCGTAAGCGGGTGAATAAACTTGAATGTGACCAAGTACTTAAATACTGAAGGTCTGAATACACAATAATCCAGACATCAGACCGTCTCCAGGTTATATAGCCTCCGTTTACGCAAGTGGAAAAGGGTATCATTTAACTGACATAAATCTGAAGGATTCTTGAGGTATAATGCACTATTATCCTGAATCTAGAAAGCTACAATTTCGGACTCGGTTTTTATTGCGGACTTCCCGGCCAGTTAGGTCAATGGTCATTACTTGGCGTGAATCCGCATATGGCCACTTTGTGATATGGCCGAAACTCGGATTCTCCTTTTTTATCTAAAAAGGTTGGCGTGCAACTGCATGCCATCAAGCTGGATCCGTTTAATCTCGCAGATAGCGTAATTCTATCACTTCTTACGTGGCGTCCTTTGTATTCATAAGGGTTATACACACTCCTGTTGTGACACTTCGGAATGCCCGCAGTTTAAGAAAAACTGCTGTTATGTTGAAATGTATATTTTGAATGGCTTGCCGCTTGATGAAGTTCTTGAGGTTAGAAATTCTGCTTTATGTTACGTAATGTTTTAAATCGAACACCCACTGATTTAGATAGCACAGCTGCAACACTGAGTTCCAATTTTTAATGGAGCTTTTGTGTGTCTTTGGGATGGTGATTTATGTTTGCCTTCGATTTAGTGGCTGCGCTACAAAATCATAAGGACAATCGACAAAGGGTAGCTGCTTCCACATGTTATTGTCAATGTTCTGTTGCAAATAAATTACTTGTGAAAAATACCTAATCATTTCTTTTCTTGTTAATTACACATCAATTATTCACATGCATACATCGACAATAAAATCATTGTGTGAATCAGTTTTGTTTATTAGTCTCCACCAATAAAACTAGATTATGTTTTCGCTTGCTTAATAAAAATTATTGACAAGAGGTGTCTTAATTATGACCTAACAATGTTTAGTTAAATCATTGTAAATGCAGTGGCATTTTTAATGCGATAAATAGCGTTATAATTTTTATCTTTATCGGTGTTGTCGTAGACTATTAACCAAATTAATGTTAGTATCTTTAAGAGCTTCATCACCGCACTCTTTTTACATATATAAATACATTGAACCTTAATTTATTGTTGAAGATTAAATGTTAAACAATACGCGTTCGCTTGTGGCACTTAACCAAACTCGTTTGATTGCAGCAGAACTGAACCCACCGCCTCGTTCTGGCAACCAAGCTATTTTCGTTAAGATGCTCATAATCAAATTTGTATCGCGAATATCCATAAAGCCGTTGTAATTGAAAGTTATGTTAAAACTTTTAAATCAATTTAATAACTTTCATAACTACAGCTTACTTTATACTTTCACAACTACATCCATGTTTCGACTTGCATAAGACTAAACTAAATAATGCTGTGGGTTCTGTTTGCCTATTTAGATAGACGGTCTAAATAAAAATTCGCTAATTATTATTTTGATTTAAGGTGGTGTGAACCTGCAAATGATATACATGATCTACTTACTTTTAACTCTTTCCTAGTACATCCCAACAAGGTTTTTTCAGTCCGCACAAATTTCACTAGTAACATTATTAAAGCAAAACATTAAATTTCATTTATCACCCCTTCACGCATGTTTCATAATGCATTTATAATTTTTTTCCCTTTCACCGCTGTGCCTGGCAAAGTATTTGAAATGAATTGAATTGTCAGTATGACATTGAATAGGCAATGAAGTATGTTTATTTTATTAATACAGTAGCTAGTCAGTTTTAAATTAAATTTGTAAAAAACCGATTAGCAACCTAATATTTCATCATTTTTTATAAATTATAAAAAATGTATTTATAATCATGATCTCAGTTGAATTATTATTCCGGTTTGAAAAATCGCAATTCTAATTTATTTCTCTCTATACTGTGTTAAGGATATTCTGTTAGAACTACCACAATAACGCCACGCAGGCTCAATTTCTTTTACAGCGTGAAAGCTGCTATTAGTCAACATTTTCGTCTCTTCCTTTTAGGAAGATATATATACTCTTCTTTGGCGTAATTTGATGGCAATGTACTATCAAACTTATTTTTCTCATTTGTTAGAAAAGACATTTTTCTAGCAACTTGTTGGATTACTTGAAATAGGTTTTTCCTTTTTAGAGTATTTTCAAATAATAAATTATTTAACTATGAAAACTGTGGTGCAAAAATCTTCCCTATCCATTAATATTGTCTTCTTACCATTTTTTTATTATAATTCTAGTAAAGGTATTTAAAATTTATCATTTTTTGATGTTGTCCATCCTCCATTTAAAAATATTATCCTTTCATCTCTTAATTTTTTAGTTGAAGGTTTTGATATGAAAGATATAAGATTTTATAAAACATACTACAAAAAATTTATAAATGAAATAACTCTTTCAATTTATAGTGTATTCCCAGCTTTTAATAAATGAAAAATTCGTAGCTGTGCCATATTTGAATCACGAACGTCACAAGTGGGGGAAGGGGCAGGGGGGGGGGCACGCGTTTTCTCCAATATTTTCCCTATGGGGAACATTAGAGGTCATGGACTGGTAATGATCGTAGTTCAAGAAAGACAGATTTTTGAACAAAAACATGATGGAGAAAGCGGACTTCTAAAAAATCTTTTTCCGACAGTTGCCTGAGTAAAATTTTGATTTCAATTTACAGCCTTTTAGCTTTCGAGACCCAGAAAAGTCCCAAAATAGTTGATAGCCAAACAAAACCATATGAGTTTGAAGATATTGACTAGTGTTGTAGAAAGTAGTACTATAGTATTATTGACACTATAATAATGAGCTTGAAAAAAAACAAATTTTAGAGCAGGAAGGATTGAAAAGAAACATATTAAAAAAAGTTTTATTGACGGATCACGGATTCTCGTCAAATAAAAATTTTTTTTTTCGCAATCGTTATAAATGTTATGACTACATTTAATACCAAAATCTGTCATTGAAGTTGACGTTTCTCTTACTGACATAAAAGGTGTATGTTGCCATGCAACACTTTTAGTTCTTAGGGTTGAAAATACTTTTTTCGACAACCGTCAAAAGAAGGGGACATTCGCGCATCGACATGAATGTGAGAAGTTTACCACTGTTTGAACATGTTAAAAAAAATGAGATATTTATTTACGTTACCATTGATGACGTGAAAAAAAGGCATTTCGTGCACTAGAGCGCCAAACATTTTCGCGTACTACGGCGCTAAACCATATTGGTATTCTTGTTTGACGGTTGTAAAAAAAACGTATTGTGAACGCGAAATGTTTTAGAGCATTCGAATGACTTCTTTGACTCGGCTGTCGCCTCGTCAAAAGAAGTAATATTCTCACCCACTAAAATCATGAATTTAGCGCTCTTAATACAAAAATTACTATTTTCTACTCCTGTAACAAAAATGGTACATAACATACTAACATACACGTCGCTAAGTGACATTTTAATCACGCTTTCGTAACCTGTGACTAAAGACCTTCTTAGTCACGGGCTGAAGTTGGCAACAATGTTTTAGTCACGAGTTGAAATTAGGTTCAGACAGTATTTGCGTTATTAGACACAGCCAAAACTAACATCAAGTTAGTTTTCAATAGTCAACTTTAACGTTTGTCAAGCATAATTTAACCTAAGATAAAATTCAAAATCTTAAGGAAATAATATGATGTTATGTTGTCTAAATTTGTGGTCATAGAAAAAGTATGGTATGTAACACATTATATAAACTCGTCTAGACACTCGTTTATTAAACACTCGTGACTAAAGTGACGTTTATAAAACTTGTTACATATTATACTATTCCTTCCTAGGAACAAAAAGTAAGTTCTAACTGGTCGCCTATGGACACAATTATCATAGTGATTTTAAATGAGAAACGTCAAAAGCAATCAAAAATCTAAAATGTTGAATATTTTGTACTTTTCTAGGTTGCAGAAAAAATAGTATGCATTACTTGGATTAAAAGTGCCTTTGTTTGACTTACAATTTTTTCCATAGCTCGGCTATGCTACGCTTCGACTCGCAATTGCAAATATAATTGCTTGTCAAAAAAGTGCATTTTGTAATCCTAACGATACAATATACTATTAATGTATACTGGTCAGGTAGCAATTATCTATCTCTATCAGCTTAGCAACAATTCCGGTAGGTATTATTGCGAGACGCCTAAAGTCGGGGTGACTGGCAATCCTTTTAGTTAAAACACACTCGGACACGAAGACCAAAGCTACTGTTGCGAGATTAATAAGAACACTTCAGTACAAACACTTGCATTTATTTTACTGCCGTTTACAGAACACTTAAGTTTAATAGCGTTGTTTCTTAACTTTACATATTTACATCTTATTAACTAACTTAATTCTAAGTCCATTCTGACCAAGAAAGCTCGGTGGGCGTTTACAAAGTTCCCAATAACCTATTAGAGCTGGTCTAAATTTTGGAATTTTGGCACGTACATACGGACGTGATAGTTCATAATAGTTCTATGAATTTTAAAAGTTTGAGGCTTTCCCACGGTGAAATGTGGTTTGCTCGGACCCTTCGGAAATTGTCGCCATAAAGATTTACAATTCTACTAAAAGCATTTGGTCCCAGCTGCGAATAATTTTTATGATAGATTTGCAACTGTTGCTTCTTCTAATCACGTACCGGTCATATACATCACTCAATATTTCGGTTTATGAAGTAAACCCTGCATAAACGTACTCTAATCTATTTGTGAGATTGGAATATCTCCAGCTTCCCAAGCGAAATGCACGTTTCTAAACATCCGCTTGTTGTAATTTAAATATGACATTTTGCCTACGAATTCTACCGTAAAATATTTATTATACAGATGGCTTACAGCTAACTAAAGTACAGTATATTTCTACATAGTTCATTTCATTAAAGAACGCAAATCGTAACAGTATATTGTTGCTGCCACTGTCAATCGATGTCAAATGCAAGGTTAGCAGGTTAGTTTTTTCGTCCGTCTGACACAAACTGACGCGAAACCTAACCTCGAATTTGACATAGACAGCCTCACCAACAATATACTGCAGTGCTATCAAACGTATAAAAAGAATCACAGCATTCACAGAAAGAAAAAATAACCAACTCTTGTAGAATATGTTGACGTTCTTTGTTAATCATCTGTTACCCCGCCCAATTTCCAAAAGTCGTAAAGCAATAAATTACTTCACTCTTAAAAAAACATTATTTTATACTTCTTAATTTATTTTTTGCTATTGTTTTTCTTTATTTGTCTTTCAGTGTACTTCACAGGCAAACAATACCTTTATATCTTATCTTCCTTTAAATACTCTAGTCAGTACAGCACATAGTATGGAATGTCAATTCTGTTCCGCTCTTTTAGTTCTTCTACGTCTTAATATTGGATAATTATTTGTCCCTTTTTAACCCTTAGCTAGCTCAGTGAACGTGAAACTGTATTAATCTTTTAAGTTAGTGGTTTATGAAATACTACTATAGGCCAAAATAGGAATCTGATTACTCCAAGAAATGTGGTCGACCTGAAGCTAATTTTAACTGACGCACAAGGAATTCTAATAAAATGGCATTGAAATAATTGTCTTCAACAAAAACGCAATATGAAAATTGTGTAAAGTCGTTACTTACTTGAAAACAGCTCTATTTAAATTAATGTGCAAACTACACGCATTATTGGCTGATGAAACACATTTCTTTGCGCTTGCAAAACCTCGCAGTTGAACTTTACCGCGTTGACTCGCAAACACTTTGCCTGGAGCTCCTGGCTGTCCGCTGTAAAACAACACGTCTTCGATTGCATCACTCGTTTCTGGCTGGCGTAAACTGTGCACAGCTAATGACTTTCTCCATGTCTTACGCCGCTTCTAATTATTTCGCCTCAAGGCGACTTGCGCAATGCACTTGTGCAAAAGCCCACAGGTCCGCCCTTGGCGGCTCGCTCTTTTTTGTTAAATCTGCAGGGGTTAAAACTCCCTTCGTCTCGCGGACAGCGTGCGTTTCTTGCAGCACTCGCATTAAATCAAATTTCACAATATATTTTTGATATTTTAATAAAATATTAAGTATCTTTTTTAGAATAGCCTCCCCCCCCCCCCCCCAAGAATTGTATGCTTGTAATGCCGATGTTTGAATGCACTCAGTTAATAATGTTTTTCTTGAAGCATATTTCGTAAATAATATAATATTTTTCGCATTTATATTTTTATAGCATATTTAATACCAAATCTATATAACAGTAAATCGTAAGAGTCTCAAAATTTATTTTGCTTATTTTTTACATTGTTTTGACCATCTTCCATTTCAATTTTGCGTGATTTATACTATATATACTAGTAAGAGTTTTATAATCGTTTATGTGTTTTCTAGTTCGCCAATATTAACGAATTCATTTATGCTTCAATTCTGTTTTATCACAGATATATTTTTAAACCTTTATCCGTACGTGTCAAATAAAAATGTACAGAGCTCTAGCTTAACTAGGAGCATATAAATTCCGTTCCGAGAAAATCCTGGTAAACCCGTTACAATGAAGCTCTTGAAGACTGTTGTCTAAAGCTTTCATGATAAATGCATTGCGATGCAGCAGACGCAATGCAACAATTTCAGTTCACATTATAGTTTGGTTGAATTCGTATTGAAGCCTGTTTTGTGACGGGCATTGTTAATAATTCAACAGCCCTAATGAATATAATTATGTTCGAGGAGAATTAGCGATGATAATAGAAATGTATCTATTAATGCCGCTGTCATCGATTCATATCTGGCATAATGCGGCGTTGTTTAATAATGCCAAATGCATACTCGAAAATTATCTTTGCTTGTGTTTGAGGAGGATGTTACCCTAGATTACTTGTTAATGATTCTCTCTCCTATGCACTTTGCTGCAATATAAGGGATACATTAAACAAGGACACTTTAGCGAATGTAGGGATAAGTTCCAACTTAAACAGAACACCAACTTATACTGAGCGATAGGTAACTAACTTTTGACTAATTAAAAATTATTAATTCATGCTGTTAATGTACTTCCGGGAGTTTACGACGTCGTTCGCCTTTCCTGAACCTGCTAAATCCTCAGTATTAAATTTCGGCATTTCATTTAGCACTCGTCTCGAATGCAGGGTGTGCCTTACAGCAGACACTAAAAATCGTTTGTTAGACAGGTATTATTAGTACATAGATATTGATTCAGAACAGGGCGTATAAGTGAAAGCCTTATTAAAGCAATCCCGAGCTGCGAAGGGAATTCTGAATTGATTATGAACGGGTTCGCCCCTGGGACTGGGAAATGTAGCCGTAGGATGGAACGAATTAACCATTTATAATGGCCTTCTCCTGCTAATTTAAACGTGCTAATCATCCGATGAAAAGCACACATCATTGGCAACCAATATTTGCGTTCAGCTGAAAAACGCTGCGTATTTAAACATCGTTACATAATGATGGGGTTCAATTGAGTAGCCTCCAAACTCAAAATGTTTTATTCCGGTAGCACACTCACATTCTGCGTCGATTTATTCGCACGTATTGCTCTTTTTGGAAGGAAGTGGAGGGATAAATGTAATCTATACAGTTGGATACAATAAAAATGCATTAAAGGTTTTATAGAAAGCATTTTCCTGTGCTACCCAAACGCTGATTAGGTAACAGCAGCTTTAGATTAGTATTTAATTTTCTTGGACTTAAATATTTTACACTTCGGTAAATATTAAAGAAATTGTTTTATACTTCTCCTATTATAAAATAATACTATATTTTTCAACGCGTAATGACTTCAACTATTACTTTCTATGTTCACAAGATATGCCTTAAATGTCTATGCCCCTACGTTATCAAAAAGTAAATGTATAGTTTAGAAATGTATGCTATATAGCAGTGGTCGCCAACCTGTCGATCGCGAGCTACCGGTAGCTCGCGGGGGCAATTCTGGTAGCTCTCACAACGATTTTAATTTAAAAAATACAAAATCAGAGAAGCTTCCTAAAATTCCACAAAAAAATCTAATTGTCATAATATTAAACATAAACAGCGGCAACGTTGCGGCGAGCGATCTGCCGCTGACGCCATCAAGCTAGAATCGGCTAGAATCGGCTAGAACCGACCAGCCGGACCAGTGCGTTAGTGTTCGAGAACGATCTGGATTGCTTTGAACGGGATAAATACGCACGGCGCGGCGACATTGCGCTTAGTTTAAAACTGAACGCGTAACCAACGTCCAGCGGTTGGGTTAGTAGTGAACAACAAAAAATAATATTATGGCAAGCAGTTGTAAGAAGGTAAAGACATACCACTTTCATTCGGAATGGGAAGAACAATACTTTTTTACAGAAGTTAAAGATAAAAATGTGTGTTTGTTATGTAATACTTCGGTCTCCGTTGCTAAAAAAGGAAATATTGAGAGACATCATAAAACTGTACATTCTAATTTTGAAAAATCATTCCCACTACATTCTGCCGCCAGAAAGGAGAAACTGAAATAGTTAAAAAAGCAGTTAATTGGACAACAATCAATATTTTTAAGAACAATCGACAAAAATAAGGCTGCAACTGAAGCATCGTACCGTGTGTCCCAGATAATTGCACAAAAAAAGAAACCTTATGAAGACGGGGAAATTATAAAACAGGCGTTTTTAGAAGCTGCTGACTCGTTATTTGCCAACTTTAGAAACAAAAACGAGATAGTTTCAGCTATAAAATCTATGCAACTTTCTGCTAATACAGTGATGAGACGTGTAGAAGTAATGAGCAATGATATTTTTTTACAGTTAAGAACTGACTTAGATAACTGTGTTTATTTTTCACTTCAACTGGATGAATCAACAGATGTCGTTGACACTGTCCAGATGGCCGTGTTCGTCAGGATGGTTTTTAGTGATTTTACGATTAAAGAAGATCTTTTGAAGTTTATTCCACTGAAAGGACACACTACTGGACAGGAGTTGTTTTCTCATTTAAAAAATATTATTTCTTCCGAGAAAATTCCAATATCGAAAATGGTAGGCTTGACAACCGATGGCGCTCCAGCTATGGTGGGTTTTGATAAGGGTCTGGTGGCGTTATGTCGTAAAGATGAAACTTTTCCGCAATTTCTCTCTTACCACTGCATTATCCATCAGGAAGCATTATGTGGAAATTTCCTGAAACTAAACAACGTTATGAAACTGGTGGTAAAAATTGTGAACAAGATTAGAGCTCAAGCGTTACAAAGAAGATTATTCAAAACCTTGGCCGATGAAGTTGACTGTCAATACGGGGACCTACTCCTTCACTCTGAAGTCCGATGGTTAAGTAGAGGACGGGTGCTGAAACGTTTTAATGATGTCTTATCTGGCATAGTTCAATTTTTCTCGTGGACATTACCGAGAAATTAAACGAACTTAATTTGCAGCTTCAGGGGAGAGACAAAGAACTAGCAGAAATGATTTCTGATATAAAAGCATTTATCAAAAAGCTGGAGTTTTGGGAACAAAACCTAATTAACAGCGATGCCAAGCATTTTCCTATTCTTTCAGAAAAAATATCTCAAAATCCATTAGAACCCTATGACAGCAAATATCATGTAGAAATAGTTTCTACCCTGAAGAATAACTTCAAAAATCGTTTTAAGGATTTCAACGAAATGGCTTTAGTAGCGCAGTTTGTTGTTTCACCCTTTATGGAAATTGATATCCAACAGTTTGCAACTTGTGTTATGCAGAACTTTGGCGAAGACATCGCTGCAACAGAAATGGAAGTAATTGATTTTCAAAATGATTTAGCCTTAAAATCGTTAGTCTCAAGTACCAAATGTATCTGGCCTATTGTAAGTAAACACAAATATTCAGTTCTATGCCGTGTTGCCTTGAAAGTGAAAGCATTATTCAGTTCAACCTATTTGTGTGAATCTTCTTTTTCCAATATGAAGTTTATTAAGAACAAATATCGCAATCGACTTACAGATGAACATTTGGATATTTGTATTCGAATGGCTGTATCAAATTATACTGCAAACATTAAAAAAATTATCGATGAGTCTGAGTGTCAGCCTTCTCATTGAACGTGCTTTTTTATTTTTCAATGTTTATGTTCATGATAGTGCGTTACTTTTTTGTTGTTATTATTAACTATTTTTAAATCTTACGTGACATGCCGTTGTGGCTGGATAAAAGTTTGTGTTTATTTTTCAAACAACTTCGTTTGGTAGGTAGGAATGTAGTTATTATTAGTACCTATGTATTATGTATTACCAGTTAAATAAATAGTAAAATAAATACATATAATGATAAATTAACTGTGGATTATTTCATTTACGTTGCGTTACGTGGCTTCCGTGTGGGTAGCTCGCTGTTTATTCCAAAATTAACAAGTAGCTCAACACATTGAAGAGGTTGGCGACCACTGCTATATAGTCTGTTCAGTAAACATAAGAACACAAAGTGGCCTTTGATTTCTAAAATGCCATGAATGTACTTCCAAAATTGATCTTTGTTTATGAATGTACTTATAAAAAGTTACCAAAACAAATAGGTTAAGGATGTGACATCTGTGATAAAAGTTATAAACAACAACTTTTAATCATGTTATACAAATACTGTGTTGGATACTATTGATACGTTTAATAGGTATTTCTATTATATTTTATAAAACTTTAGGCCAGAATTTCCAGAAAACATCTACTTTGACACTGACACTAATAATGAGAAATATTAATTGTCATTCAAACCCGCCTTGATGCAGGTGTGAAAACCTTTACAAAACAAAATACAGAATCCCTAGTAGTTGTATGCATATGCCAACTTATAAAAAAATTGTTTTATGTTTACTGAATGGCCTATAAGTTACTTGCTTAAGCCAGTCCTCTTGTACCTTTAATTGGGTCACCAGATTTTTTAATTAATGATAACTCTCCACACTTTCCTTGTATTCCTATTTCTATTACTTGTTGAATTGTTCTATATTTTCGCCATTCAGAGTCAATAGTATACCCCTCTTCTGTTCTTGCTACTACCATTGATTTGCGTTCCTTAGTAATAATAATTAGCAGATTTCTTCCTTCATATGAGTGTTTCCAAATATTTAAATTGTATTGCAGTCATCCTCCTCATTTTTCGGTAACAGTACTAAGCCGTCTGCAAAGACCAATTCAGATATGTGTACTAGTTCCATTTGATAGTTGAAGTTTGTTGTATCTTCTTTATACTCTTTTATTGTCATTTATTACTGTTATAAATAGGAGCTGGCTCAGTGTTCCTTCTTTTCGAATCCCATTTCTCCTCATAATTATTCTGGTGACTATTCAATTCACCTGTCATCTGTCAAAAAGTAACAATGAAAATCCAGAATTCTGACGTTTCTTGACCAATCAAAAAAATATCAGTGGATATATCTTCCTAGACGGTATTCAAGTGACTATTTTTAACAAATGCGATTTTTATTAGAAAAAGTCAACATTAGTGTTCTGTTACTATAGAAATTGCGTAGTTTGTTGCTAGATTTACTGAAAACTAATTTGAAAAAGTAGTTTGGTTTATTAAATAGTCTCTCGAATACCATTCTTAGTCAAAGTTAAGTAGATTATTTTTGCGGTGGTATCACTACTCATGTCCATTGCGCTTTGGATTAGGACTCGTGCTATCGCACTCGTCCTAATCGTACCAAAGCGCAATGGACATTCGTGACACCACCGCAAAAATAGTCGACATAACTTTGACTACTCATGGTATTATAAGTGACTATATATTATCTATGTGCTATTTAAACTCTGCACTCTGGCCAATTTCTGTCTTTTCCTTAGTATTTCCCATATTACTTTTCTTGGAACGCTTTAACCAAATCTAGGAAACAATGTAAAGATCCTGGGAACTTCTATCTTGTCCGAATCCGTGTTGTGATTCGTCTAACTACCTTTCTCTTAGCTCTGCTTACAGAATTCGTTTATAGACTTTTGCTGAGACGTTCAATAAAGAGATGTTCCTGTAATTACCAAATCGCCGCTTTAAATATTGGTAATATTGCTGCTAGTTTCCAATCTGTAGGTATGTTTCCTGTTTTTACGATACCGTTCATTAATCTTCGCTATCTGTTTGCTATATGGAGTTGCTTTGTATTTATCATGTGCATTCTCCATAGCATTGTCAATAGTTTCGTTCAACATCTTTATTTACGCAACAGTCCTTTTTTCCAACTTGTGTACTCATGTACTCATGTATTCTTTGATTTTTTCCTGCATTTCATGGTTGCCCAATTTATGTATTCTAAGTTTTCGAGTTCCTTTGCATTAGTTGCTTTCTGACACTTCAATGGTTCCTCACTGCAATATACTGCTACTATGAGATAGTGGTGACTCCCAATTTAAGTATTGCACAATCACATCATCAATTATTTGTTCGTCAAAGGAGAAACTTTAAAAGGAAATAAACACTATCCATAAGCAGAACTAGTTATGCTGCAAATTGAATTGATATAATATTGCGTGAAACAATTCTGAGTGCTTTTGCGCCATGTATTAATTCTATAGAATCATATTTGGAAATCATCTAGGATATGCCAGCACCAGATTACCTCATAAAGCTAATAAGATTCTCGTGTATTTGCAACCAAACCTACATATGAGCAGACGATGAACTGTATGAGCCCTACCAAATCGTAAATGGAATTAAACAGGACTGTGTGCCATCAGCTTTCTTTTAGCATTGAAAGCGGATAGTAAGAAAAGTGACAGAAGGATGGAAAGGCAGAGTTTTAATTCATGACAGATAAATTTTAAACTTCCGCTATGCGGATGACACAACACGGCTGACTAGCTCATAGGAAAAAATGGGACAATTTCTTCGACATATAAACACTTCAGAAAAGAGGCTGGTCTTAAACTAAACTACGTAAACGCATCCTAATGATCGCTGACAGACAAAACGCAATGCCCCTCCATTCCAACACATCCAAGGCATGGGCCACAAGGATTTCTAGAACAAAGGACACCCTAGAAGTGAAATAAAAAAATAATCAGTGTAGTCCATTATCTGGGTAAAGAAAATTATGAAAAGACCATTACTAAGGAGACCAAAAAGCGCCTAGCCCCAAGCATGAACGAATTGGAGCTTTTCACATTATGCACTGCTGTAGAGGGCTACATATCCTATGAATAGCAAGAAGAACGCACCGGCCTATTCTAAAAGAACTAAAAATCGACTTCCATGCACGCCTATGTCCACTCATCTAGAGGCAAAAATTGACAATTTTTAGGTATGCCATCAGTAGAAGCTTCTTGGTCGCACGGTAGAGAATCGAAACGAATTATCATATATAATGCAACTAGTGTTTTCTTGATTATCAAATCATTTCTGTTTCCACTCGATATATTGTTTTAGGCAATCACGCTCGTCCTTCGGACTCGTGTAAACAGAAATGATTATTTGTTAATGTGATTGTTATGACAATTGTACTGACAGCAGGTAACGTGATGTTTGTGAAGGCGTGTGACTATCGCCCATTAGCCAGGAAGATATGTGATTATCAGTTTCCATGTACATTATAAAAAGTTAGTATGCGTAACTATGCATTTTGCCGTTTTTCATTGGTTGATGTTAGAGGGAATGGTATAATCATAGGAATACCTGAACGACCATGACATTCGGTAGAGAACAACAACCGTGAAAAAGAAGAAGAATGTAGTAATTTAGCTACAGACACATCATTTATACAAGTAATAGGTATAATATTGTATTTTTCTACATGCTTTCTAATTTTGTTACTATGTTCTAGTCAGTATAACTTTATAAGCTTCGTTTATTATTTTTTATTTTTATTTCTGGATCTTTCCCTAAGCTTACTAATATATTTTTTTCTATCATCACCAGTGAGTAATAAATGTTGTCGATGGACATAAATCACATTGTTTAATGTTATTTCGTCAAGTGTTCCCTTCAAGTTGCTATGCAAATAGTTAATTTATAGGAAAATGTTCCAATACTATTCCGTGGTGATTTAAAATCAAAGTATGTGTACTGTGTGCTGTTACTGTACGGAACTAACATTTTGGAAATGCTTGTATCAAATTTAAATTACATTATAGAGATTATAATATTTCGAATTCTCTGCCTTTACCGATTTAAACTATGCAACCACAGCTGTAGTCGATATAGTAAATTATTTTGGCCCGTGTGTTATTTATTATATGGCGTGTTCAAAAATAAATTATATAAGGGTTGGTCATGGACAATAAAAGTGATGTCAACAGCAAGCTGTATATATCAGTAAGTGTCATCACTGTTGTAGTTGTCATAAGTTTATATTATACTCTGATAATGTGATTGAAAGTTCTCAAGATTGCTGTCTGTAAAGCTTGCTGTTGACATTAATTTTAATTATGTCCTACCAGTACATTAATTGAAATTAATGACTCTATTTTAAGGTATCTTAGATACAAAATAACGCTCCAGGGCAATTATTTTCTTCATAAGAACCCTAGGATTATTATGAAAAATTAACAGTGTTTGTTTCCATGGATACAACTTTTTATTATGCACCACTGTCACAATGAAAATTAATGGCAGCTCAGCTAATGTCACAAATCTAACTTAGATCAGCTAACTAGATCAATCTTAAATACTATATCATAGTAATTATATGAATTGAATATGAATATGAATTAGGTAAGAAAATTGGTAGAACATAAAACCTTGAAGGCACCACGGGCATTATGAGCTAAGAGCCCGCGATTGTTGTACACATCTCGGGCCAAACCCTCAGTTAGTACACTAACAATCTTCGGCTCTTATTTTACTCATAATGCCCTTGGTACCTTAATAACTATTTCCATGGCCAACCCTTCAGTAATTTCTTTTTGAACACATGGTACCAGTATGATGTATAAACAGTGAAATGATTCGATTATTTAACGGAAAGACAAACGTGATGCCGTCATGGATTCATCTCCGTGCAACGGATTATACCCGATTGTATCACCATAACATGCATATCCATGACATTATTTTTTATAAATCCAAATGTATTTTTTAAGCTTCACTAAATACCCGTATAGAGCATTACGTGTCTCACATATTGCCCTTTAAGATTATTATTTAAAAGAGTTTCATAATCTTGAGGCAATGGTACATTTTCTGCTGATTATTATTAGAGCTATGAATTATTAATTGTTAATCGCGCCTCTAAATTCCCAAAATGAGATAAGTACACTTGGTTTCATTGAAATCGATTACATCGAGTTTTTGGATACATAAACTTGTATGTACAGTTACCAAGTTACTCAAAGTGCCAACTATAAGCCGTTCACGACCTTTTTGGGACAGAGTTGGCTATGATTGTTTCTTTTCATGTTGGACTAACTGATTCTATGATGTAGCGTATGCAACTTTTTTTTTTCTGTCAGCGTCTATTCGACATTTTCTTGCCACCACATTGCCAGATTTATTATTTTAATATTCGTAAGAAAATAAATGATTTGTGAAATGTGTAAAAATAATTTTAATTTTCCGTCAAAGGAAAAGTCAAAATGCCAAAATAATTTTGTTACAACAAAAATTTCCATTAAACGATGCTACTTCCAATTTAAAAAGGACAGACCAAATTTAAAAGAACACGAGTCGATGTGGAGACTAGAGAATATCCGGCAACAATGTACCTATTCAGAAATTATAACCTTAAACTGAAAACAACCTAACCTAACACAAAAAGTGTCAATTTTCATGAGGGAGTTTAGTTGCAACAGAAGTTCTGCCAACAAAATTACTAGATTGTCATAGCCTCACCTGACCCAAAAAGATCGTGAACGGCTTATAATAATAAGTAGATGTATTTATGCTACAAAATAAAATAAAAAAGCGTCCACTTGACTTTTTAGGTGTAGTCGATTTCAATGAAACTAAGTAAAGTAAACATACAAACATAAGGGAAAATGACGGTATGATAATTTTGAGATATGCAAACCTTGCGCTACTTCTAAAAGTTAAATCTAAAATTTAGCACTTAAGCCTTTGTAAATTCCTAAAAATCATAACTTAAAATGCAGCTAGCCAAGGCCGGACTGGCAGACCGGGCGCTAGCCCGATGGGCCGGTGTCGATGGGGCCGGTGGTCTGCTGGTTAATCACCACCACTTATTAGCATGTACTAATGCTCCCTGGTTGAACACTGCGACTGGAAGATTGCTCACCAAAATGTTCTACTAACTATGAATGTTGACAGGGTGCGTGGGGGAGTCTGCATGTAGATTGTGCAATTCTGCAATGTGCAGCAGTCTTTGTTGGAGAGTCTTATTTGAGAATGAATGTGTAGAAAACAGCATCAACAAGCAGTTTTTTAAATATTATCGGAGAAATCAGATGGTGGGCCAAAGACAAGGCATTATATACAATTTTTGGCAACAATAGCGGTGTCTTCCTAGAGTTATGTCAAACATTATATGAAATAACACAACCAAAGAACTTTAACGCAGAGGTACGATTCAAACCACAATATCTTCTTGATGGTTTTCTCGAAGTATGAGACAATTATTACAGAAATATTGTTCAAAAGATTTTTATGCTTATCTACTTCCCCTCTCTCAAAGTATCTGCAAACATCAGGGATGGATTTCTTGCAAGGATACCGCATGGTCGAAGACACTTTACAATCACTGAAGACATTTTCCCGCGAATTTCATAAAATTGCTGAAGATACTGAAGAGTTTATAAATAATAAAAATGAGCAATTTCTTGAAAACGAAATCCCGCTAGGCGTCTTTAAGACAGAGATGTGTGCCCATAGAATGCGTAAGAAAAAGAAATTTCATGACCACAATTGCGAAGACTAAGCAACACAAAATCAAGCGGACAAATTTATAATAGAGGTTTTTAATGTGACTATCGACAAAGTTATCAATGTCTTAGAATCCAGATTTATAATAATAATAATAATAATAATAATAATAACTTTATTAATTTAAAAATAAATATAACAACAAAATAAACTTATGAACTAGGCGAAGTCCAGTTCGAAGGGAAATCCGAAGGAAATCCCACCGCCTGCTCCACTTAACCTAGACAATTGTTGGAACAATAATGTTCTGCAATTCGATTATCAGAATCATTATAAGGTATTTTTGTTTTTGTCCAGTCGGGTATAAAGTAGTATTGCGATTATGGATTAAGAATAACAAAAAAGATTTAAAAAGAAAAAGAAACACGGTGTTACGACAAAGTGGCTGTACTTTATTTCTAAAGTAAAATTTTTAATTAAAAAAGGCGTTTCCCTCCGTTTGTAATTTGAATAAGAGAAATCTTAATTTAATTTTAAAAGGACTAATACTTAACGTCTTTAAATCGAGGGGTAGCTTGTTGTAACCATTAACGACACAGTAAGAAAAAGAGCGTTTAAATAACGCAGTATGATGTATAGGCGGAGTTAATAGACCTTTATATCTGAGGTTCAGATTATGTACATCAGTACGGAAGGTTAGCCTTTCATATAGATATGAAGGATATTTATTTACAATTAAATTATGATAAAGGCAACACGAATGTAAAACACGCCTATGCAACATACTTAACCAATTTAAAGTTACCAGCTTTTTAGTTACACTTTCACGTTTTTTAATGCCAAAAATAAGACGTACACATGAATTTTGTAGTTCTGAATCCTTTTAACATCTATGGAAGTAAGACAGGGACCATAGACTGCATCACAGTAGTTCATTCTAGACAGGACCAGAGAGTTGCAGAGTTGGATCTTAATTTTCTGATTAAACAGGTGTCGGCTATGATATATAGCTTTGATAGAGGCGTACGATTTGCGTATGCAATCGGTTACATGTTGACTAAACCTCAGGGCATGGTCAATTACTAGACCTAAACTCTTGACAGTTTCTTTCAACGGCAATGATACATTGTCAATCCTAATATCTGCAGATTCAATAATAGTGCGCCTGTCAGATTTCCTACCAAACACAATTGCAACCGATTTTTTAGGATTTAACTGTAAGGCATGATCTTTGGATATACTTAGTAGATTCTGTAAGTCAATATTAATTAGATTAAATGATTGATTAGCAAGAGTTTTAGGAAAAGAATAATATAACTGGGTGTCGTCGGCGTATAAGTGCAGTTTGCAGGATTGCAAGCAAGTGATAAAATTGAAAGTATAAATAGTGAATAACACAGGACCCAGTATTGTACCTTGAGGAACGCCTTTATTAATATAAGAAAACGAAGATATCGAGCCAAGTAATCTAACAGCCTGAGACCTATTGGAGAGATAATTTTTGAAAAACATCCGAGCACTAGACGTTAATCCAATATAGTGTAATATAGATAGGAGCATTGAGTGATTAATAGTGTCGAATGCCTTTGAAAAATCAAGAAGTATCAGAGCTGTTATCTCACCACGATCAGTAGCATTAATGATATCATCAATAATATTTAATAAGGCGGTGGTACAACTAAATCCTGGTCTGAATCCAGATTGAATATTAGGCAATATTTTATTTATGTTCAGGTGATTGCGAAGTTGAGTCGAAACAATTTTCTCCAATATTTTCGATAGTGCACATAAAATACTGATAGGTCTGAGATCCTTAAATTCAGTTGGAGAATTAGTTTTTGGTAAGGGAATTACAAATGCCTTCTTCCAGCAGTTAGGAAATACCGAATTTGTTAAACAATAGTTGAAAATGTGAGTTAAAAAAGGAAGAAGAAATGGAACACATATTTTTATAATTTGTATAGAGATACCGTCAAAGCCAAGAGCTGTGGATTTTATTGAACAAATCGTTTTAAATACTACATCTTCAGTAACCATAGAGAAAGAAAATTGAGAAGATAGCGAGTTTAAAGTATTGTTGTTATAGAAGTTTATTATATTATCATTAACAGGTAAATCCGGTACACAATTAATAAAATAGTTATTGATATCATTGACATTTGTGAGATTATTAGGTAAAGTACCTTGTTTATTTTTTAAAATATTTAATTTCCCCAATTCAGCCCACATTTCTTTATTACTTAAATTTTTGAATTTATTATTATAGTAAGCTTTTTTTTCTTTCCTAATTGATAATGTTGTGAGATTGCGTAGTTGCCTGTAATATCTTCCATGTTCCACATTTTGTGTCTTTTTAAATTTGCTCTTGGCTTTGTCTCTTAGTGATATTAAAAGTTTAGTATTTTCGGTCAGCCATGGCGCCGGAGGTTTAGTCAAACGAGAAGTGACATATGGTGCGTGAATATCCAATAAAATATTAATATTTTCATTTAGAAAATGTACCTTATCGTCAATGTTATCAATATCGAAAATATTTTTCCACGGAATGGATTGAAGATGTGAGTAAAATAATTGAATATCAAAATTTTTAAAATCGCGGTAAGTTTCTAACTACTGGAATAGGCTTAGTATGGCTCGAACCAACTTGGCAATATGTTAGCTCGTGGTCAGATACACTATCTTCCACACTAGTAACACCCGTCGATATCGGAAATAAATCATTTGAGATAATTATGACATCAATAAGTGTACGAGAATGATCGGTTACGCGAGTTGCTTCTTCAATTATTTGTTTTAAATCAAAAGTTTCGAGTAAAGAATAAAACTTTTTTGTGGCTGATGCTTCGAAGTCAAATAAGTCGATGTTTAAATCGCCCATACAAAGTAGTTTATGTGCAGTTGGTACTAACACCGACAATGCATCCTCAAATGAATCAAGAAACGTCAAGTAACTCATACGCGGAGGTCTGTAAAATACGCCAATAACAAAGTTATCAAATTCGCAACCATTCAATCTAATCCACAGTTCCTCTATTTCATTTGTAGTTTGTAAAACTGCAAATGAAATATGTGATCGTATATAAAACCCCACTCCGCCGCCTCTGCCGTCACGATCTTTTCTACTAAATGTATATCCTTGAATACTTACAACATGTGAGGGTATTGCAGGAGTTAACCAAGTTTCTGAAACAGCCCACGATGTCGTAATTATTGGCTAAAATATGAGCTCGGAAGTCTAAAAAACCTGAAACCAGAGATTGAGCGTTTAAATGGGCACAGTTTAAATTTCCATGCATAACAAATGTACTTGTCTACAAAATATATTGAGAATTACAATAAAATTATCAGTAGGTGAACAGACAATCGAATTGCAGGACAGAACCAAAAAATAAACCTAAAACTAATGCGAGGTCGAAGGAACCCAAATATGTACTTCTTTGCAGCACTGCTTGCCGTACTGTGATAACGATAAATCAAACGTATCGACTATTTTGTAAATAAATGAAACATTAAACATTTTTCGCACTTAACAACTAATTAATCAATGAAATCAAACAGTTTATTTTACAAAAGAAAGAATAATACCAAACTTAAATGCTGCATATGCTAAACAAAATATTTAATGATTATAAATGAATGAAACTAACGTGCCTTTGCACCAAAATATAATACATAATCAAATAATCACCAATTCTCACTTTGGAAAAACGAAAGCACGTAAGCTGGCGATGTCTTTGAAGGTGTTGATACCGACATCATTTTTAATCTTGATGGTCCCATCAAGTGACCATACATTGCGGATACCGTAAGTTTGAATTGCTGTCATCAATAAGGTGTGCCTGTCCTTGGTCAAGTCCTCCTTTATAATAACGCCACTGTTGGCCAAAAACTTTTTATTTTTAAATACAACATCTCTGTATTTATAAGAGATAAATTTAATAATAATAGGGCGCGGTCGCACTCGTTGAGATTGAGATGACCCAATTCGGTGGCACCTATCAATATTATCTGGATGGATGGTAACATGCAGTTTTTCCTTGAATAGCGATATAAGTTTATCTTCAAGAATTTCTTGGGGCAGTTCAGGTAGACCAAATATCCTTAAGTTGTTGCGGCGGGTGTACTGCTCTAGCAATTCTAATCGGCAATCCACTTCATTCTTCGTATCATTAATAGTTTTGTTGAGCTTATCGCTAACATTTTTTAATGACACTTCTAACTTTTCTTGCAGTTTGTCCGCGATACTATTTAAAAATGTTTCGTCACTTAACGATTTTGCAAGGGCTTCTGTAACACTTTTTTGAACAGTTTCCGTAATCTTATTTAGATCAACCACACCTGCAATTAGTTCAGATATCATGTCCTTAATTTCTGCTTTACTTTCGCGAGTTAAACCCATGATTTTTAACTATAATATACGGATAATGCACAATTCACAGCACGACGCGCAGGCACGTCTTTACTCGGCGGTGACCATTCGACCAATGAATGATGAATGAATGATTTGTAAATCACAAGGAGTTGTATCAAAGACTTTGAATGCTTTCACCCTTCGAGTTTCCTCTTTCGTCCAAACCTGTCGAAAAACGTTCTACAGAAAGTTTGTGGAAAGCTGACGAAGTTTTATCCTCAAGATAATCTGCAAATGGAACTTTTACATTTTGCTTCCAAGTGGAATAAGTTGTCGTCAGCATTACCAGACAAGTACACCAAAGAACAAACTGAACAGGATGATGATGAAAAAGAAAACAGTACTGCTGATCATAAATTCTGTAAAAAATGTATAGTCTATTGCTACTATGTTCTACAAACATATAATTTATATGCTGAAGCATACCCTGATCAAGAGAAAGCATATAAATATTTATTAACCCTTTCTGTTTCATAAGTTGCATGCGAAAGGTCATTTTCTAAATTAAAATTTATTTTATCTACGAACACTACTAAAAGTAGGCCTTTTAGCGCTAGCTTGTTTCACTAAAAGTGACGTTTTATGGTTTCGCGTGGTTAAAGATATCAGCTGTTTACTTTTAGCCCATGTGCTAAAAGTGAAGTGAGGTTATAAAACTACAATTTCGAACTGGAAGTAAAGTTGTAAAGTTATTCTAGTTGCTTCTTGCATTACAGGTAAAGTGTTTTTGAAATAATTAGAGCGTTATGTAATGAGTAAAGTCAGATGTGGAGTATTAATAATTACATTTCGTAACTGACCTCGACAGTACTGGCTTCGCAACAATCGCTCGCGCGTTATGGCCTACTGTTTGTTATCACATAAATTAAAAGTGTCGTAGATGCAAACCCTTGTTAAATCTATATTTATGGATTAATAACAGTAAAATTAAGGTCGTAGATAAAATATTGTATGCAACGCGTGCTAAAAGTCGTTTATGCACGAGACATGTTATGAAACTCAGCCTTCGGCTTCGTTTCATAATTTTCACGTCTCGTGCATAAACATCAACTTTTAGCACTTGTTGCATAAATATCTATTAATAGAGTAAGGAGCTGCTTGTCTCAAGATCATTTGGATGCTTTTATGCTAATGTCTTCCAAAACGGACGTTTTAACGTGTATTGACAATGATAATATATTGCTTCAACTGACATATAAATGTAAAAGCATGAAAAACTTACTTGTAATTTGATATTTTAATACCATATTTTTATTGCTCCTTTTTTTACTTGACCCCTAGTTGCACCCATATGCGCTAAGAGTTTACTAATTTATTTAATGTTTTTTATATTGTTTGTATTATCTGATTGATTTTGGGATATGTACGAGTATATATTTTATTTAAAAAACATATCGTTTTTTGTCTAATAATTGGATGTGTTTGCCAAATAAGTCAGCCTTGAAATGGGCCGGTTTGGGATGACTCGCCCGGGCCGTTTGAAACATCCAGTCCGGCCCTGCAGCTAGCAAAAAAGCAGCAACAGAATTTCATAACACCTCATTACGTAGTTTTGCCTTCAGTGAGGCTCTGTATTTTCATTACACGCCCAGTTGCGTGTATAGGCAACCCAATTACCACCAGTAACTCTACGAGTACATTTCATGTTTTAAAATGGCGGCAACACGTTGAACAGCTAACTATTTTTAGTTCATCGAATCACAGTAGTTGTGGGAGCCAACAAATATTAATCACTTAAAGATGAAATAAGCGAATTCTATTCCTGCTTGTAGTGTTATACATTCCCTGCAGGATTAAAGTTTTAGATTAAAGGGGGATTTAATGTCTAGAAGCTGTAAGTCACAAAATACTAGGAAAACCATCTCTTTTGATACTGATGAAGTATTTACTGATATTCACAGTGGCTATTAAAAATATCTATTAGACCAGCGCATGCAAAGGACGTATCTTATGGCTGTACTATTTTAGTGTTCTTTCAAGCTAGCAGTTTAGTGGATGTACTTACATTTTTTTTAAAATTGGACCGGAATTCATAAATATGTTTTGTTTTCTTAACATAGTAATCCTACAAATTTTTATTTAAACGACTTCTGATATTACGAATACAGTTGATATATAGTTCCCACAAATTTACAAAGTGGAACATTAGTAACAGAATTATATGAGACGCGATGTATTTGACATAATGACCATTATTTTGAGAATTTAAAAGCAAAAAATAGTGATAATCAAATAGCCAACTAAAATCAATTATTACCAAAACGTCCGTAACACCTTTAGGCTAGAGTTGCAAATTTCTACACGTCCAATCCGATTCTGAAGAATCAACTGGTGCTGGAGAGATTGCAGATTCAGTCCAATAGTAATATAAACTAATGATTAATTTTGATTTGTGAGTATAAACAATAATTTAATAGAGGTGCATAATTGCCAGTTCTGTAGTTCCTTAGCTCCTACTGCATAATCGCCACGGATTAGTAATAATTACCAGGTATAACTGTGAAGCCAAACACAATTGCTAATGTTAATTCAATATTGCTATATTAACTAAATTTTAAAAATTGACTGATATATTTTAATAAAATACATTGGAATTGCCATATCAAATATTTTATTGTTTGCCTGAACTTACCAAAAACTAAATTTTTACCTACTCACATTTCTCAGTAGGATCTTTTCGGCTTGCCTTATCATCAATATAGTATATACAGGGAATTTATTTTACAAGTTAACATACGAATTATTACTTGTTAAAAAGACTACTAAAAGTTGTCCTAATGTATACAACTGAAGAAAAGATACAGCTTGTGAGTTGTACCTAGGTATCCACCTAGTTGCATACCTACATTCGGTAACGCTCTAATCTATTGGTCTCATTTGTAATCATGGAAGTGACCTGTATGATTAAATGCTAGCATGGAAACAAAACTGCTATGTTAACCATTAAAATAAATTCACTGTATATAATCCACTCGTGTCTTTCCCAAAAAAAGGTGACCGACCTATTTTTGCTCTTGCCGACCTCATACAAACCTGAAACTCGGAACAGACATTCCTTGTGAGCTAAAGGTGATGCAAAAAATCTCAAATCCTAAAAATTCAATCTTAAGAAAATTCAGCTTTTCACGTTTAGACCCCTGCCAAGAAACATAGAAACTTGAAATTTCTAGAAGAGTTAGTTCAAACCATAGCAACAACCCTTAGAGTCAAAAATGATCAAAGTAATACATGGGGGTGGAACTATTAGGGATGAAATGGAATACGGGTCGTTGTGCAAACATTTTTTCACTCAGCGGGAAACTTTTCCTTCATCGCTGTTACTTATGGTTTATATTGCCTTAACGGTCTTCTTAAGGTCAAAATTAACTTTTAAAATCAAATCCAAAGAAAGTCTTGGGGAAAGTTTCGGAATACGGCTTTGAAAAATAGACGTTTGAAATGAATACTTGTACATAAAGGTGGATGCTAAACGGCCAGCTGTAGGATCATTATTTGTCATCCGATTGTCAAAATCAAATCACCAAATTAAATCGTTCAAAGCCCACTATAATCTGGCAATAAAAATTAGTTTTTAAGTCAAAATGCCTTTGAGCATAGATAGTCATAATTTCATGGTTTTTTCTCAATCCAGTAATGTGATAATATCATATTTTCGTTCATTTACTTGGAAGAAAAAAATAATAAAATGGTTGACATTTTTACACATTGTAGTGGCATGAAATCACGCACAAACAACAATTAAGTTGTCTGGGTGCAGCAGATGTTTTGCAGTTGAAGATTTATGGGTTTGCCGTTCACATCTGAATATCATGCTGTACTCGGCCTACTTAATTGCATCTCGTGGGTGAAGTGATGCCACCGTCATGTGTACAAATTCGGTAACTTTAATTGTTTGGTACAATGAATAAAAATGTTATATTTTTACATACTTCTATTCAGAAAAGTCCGTGGACTCCGAAATCAGATAAAAAAGTTATAGTTGCTATTTGGAAAAAAGAAAAAGAGTTGACCATTGTTGCTGAGGAATTTTAAATAAAAAAAAAATTACTTACTGTCAGGCTATAACGGGTTTTGAACCATTTAATTAAGTAATTAAATTTTTAAAATCGGGTGACAAATAACGATCATATAGCTCTGGCCGTTTTTCATGCACCTTTCTGTTAGATGAACAACATTTGTGGCCAAGTTATAGGACACACAAACAGTTGGTCAGATAGGAATTTTAGTTGTGATGACATTAATATAATAAATTCGTTAAAAATTCATGGAATAACTTTTTGAAAAAACGCTGGGACCCGATGATTTTATTTTTATTTGCGCATTTCTTCAAATAAAATCTATACATACAGGGTGACCGGCTTAGGAGGTATGACGTCATGTATATATTTTTAATTACAACCCCCTTTTTTTATTACGGAATTTTTTTATTTGCGCTAAGCTGATTTTTGCGTATAGGCCACCAGACCAAAAATTAATAAAAACAATTTTAAAATTGCAAAATACTAAATTTAATTTTAGAAAGTATCATTTTACGTGTTTATCAATGACAGCAATCAATAAAAAACATGTTAGTTGTCTTGGCTACTGATAGGCAGACAACCGTGCACAATTTGGACATTTAATTTAATTGCAATACATTTAGTATTTTTCAATTCAATTTCTTTTTCTTAATTTTTCACATGTGACCTTTACTCAAAAATCAGCTTAGCGTAAGTAAACAACTGGGTTCTTTCAAATTCCGTAATAAAAGAAGGAGGTTGCCATTTAAAAGAAAACATCGCTGACGTCATACCTCCTACGCGGATCACCCTGTATGTATACGTTTGATTTGAAAAAAATGCGCAAATAAAAATCAAAATCGGCGGGTCCCAGCGTGTTTTCAAAAAGTGATTCCATGAATTTTAACGAATTTATCCACTACTTTACGGAAGCGCTGTATATCCTAAGATTATTGTGAACGATTCTATTATCTTCAAGAAACGTTTAGAAATGTCGACATTTTCTTCATTAACAATTATAGCCGACGACATGTTCACGTTACCTTACTGAGCAAATCGAAGTGATACTCCAACTTGTTGCACCAACTCGTAACAATGATATGAGATGAGTGTTTATTACCAAACACGCATTTCAATTTGTCTAAAAAACTATTGCACGGACGTGCTTGCTGTTGAACTTCATCTGTGACCAAACAGATGGTATTTCTAAAATGTGTCGTAGTATAAAAGAACTTAGCCAACTCATAAAATATAAGATGTTACAGACGACGTGTTTAACCGTTTAATAGTTGAAGCTGACACTTTTACTACGTAATTTAGATAGTTTAATGTTTCAAGTACATCCTACTATCCGACAAATAATTATTGTTAAATTTATAATGGGCCATCTTTCAGCTTTTGTAAATTTCAACTTCTAGCGCTTATGAGACCCATCTTACATCTAATGCTTAGACAACCCAGTAAAAAAATGCGTTTCCACTAAATCATTTTTGCTCCAGTCGTAACCCCCTCGTTTTAATTTCCTTTCTATATTTTCTGACTGCAATTTCATGTAGCAGGCCCAACATGTATGAAACTGGCGAATACAATTTCTTTTTATTTTATACAACCTATTTCATGTAATTTATGACATTTGTATACCTTAAGGGGTTTATATAACAACGTATGTATAGTTTGTTCCGCAAGTATAAATTCTTTTGGCCCAGTCTTTGAATTATCTTTCCAATTACTCTGTTGGGCTCTCGCGCTCCTGCCGTGACGTATTTTCACTGTCGTAGGGTTTCTGTAGCTTCGTATCACTTCTTAGTATAAACATATGGTATATTTCTAAGAGTACACTCGGTTTAATTACATTCTTTGCCGGAGCACTTAAATACCTTGAAACACAGAATGTCAGAGGTCAGCTTTACATTTCAATTTTAGCTACGTTCGTGACCAAAGTGTCCAATTCTTCCGTCATCGCTGAAACTTGTGCTATCATAATCTACATGCAAACTACTTTAGGTTATTACAAGTGCAATTACAAGTTACAATTTAACAGAGTCGGTTGCTCTTTAGATTCGTAGGCGCACTAGCCTCCCGGTCGTCAAGAGCCTATCTGTCAGCAAAAAGTATTATTCTATAATTGAAAATATATTTTATCGTCTATCCCACCATTATAATATCTATAACAAGATTCCAGTAAAGAAATCCGGTGATCATCGATCGCGCTTAATACGTGTAAAACAATATCGAAGAAGTATGTCAACATAACATGAGTTATATGTCAACACAGAAGACACTCACTCGTATCATATCCACCAAACAGCTGGCTGTTTCTGGGGGCGCTCCGAAATACGATTCAAACATATATGGAAATTACGAAACTAAACGCCATCGCTACAAGACCGGCTATATAGCAGTTTCAATGTAACATGAGGGCTGTCAATTTGAAGCCACCAGCAGACCCCCGGTCTTATCATGTATTTACAAATATTGCGCTTCAGAAAATGTAATTCGATCCGCCGATTCAACGGTTGCAGCGTGATAACGTAACTTCTTGGAAAGATTGCTTGAAAATAAACTGCAATCTACAAGGTGCATTCGAGCATTCTTATATAGTTATGCGTCATGTTCGGTAGTAACGTCTGCAGTTGAAACTTGTTTTAAGCAATAATTTTTATTCGGTTATCGTGTTTCGCTTTTTAGCACGTTTGTACATTTTGTGTTATGTTTGAATACTTTTTGTTGTGTATTGTACAAATGACGTATCCTTTCGAATTATTAAAATTAAGAATCATCGTTATATTTGGATTAAAGCATCGACGGAATGTAGGCGAGTCATTAAGTAGAATGTTTTTTTAGTTATTGTTAAAAATTAAGAGCCCCCCAAAATGCAATTATCACAAGCCACCACTGCAATTTCTAAGTAACTGCTTATAATTTAACTATTATATGTTTTCTTAATTGTTTCTAAACAGTTTGCATTTAATCTCGTTTGATATTTTTGCTAGGATTGATGACAAGCATTTATTGACATTGAAAGCTTCCTCTTGATGTGTCTAAAACTGACAATATCTCTATGATTTAATGCATACTGTTCGGTAATAAAAATTGCAGTTATTACAAATTTGTCTTGAATTTACTCAATCGTATACAACTTCAATTTTCAAGCTCTTCGCTGTTGAAAAACAAATGGCCGCTAATATTTAATGTTTGGTGATTTTTACTTTCTAGCTTATCTACCAGTTTATGCAACAAATTAGTTCTGTCTGTGTACAGTTTTGTGTCCTTTCTCGTGCGACAGAATTTTCGTCGTAATTAAGGTATTTCGAAAGGCTCTGTAAGATTTATTGCTTCAGTTTTTTAGTCTCACAACCCAAAACATTTTTGTGGCTTACAACAACCAACTAAAGCTCCTTCTTTTGTCTATTTGCATACGTCCGCTCACCGGCTTTTTGTTTTGGGCTAACAGAAAGGTACGACGGCAATACTACGCGTGCTTTTGTTTTGTTACAACCTACTGTTTTACCTCGTAACAAATTACCTTTCATCTGATGATGACGTAAGGAAAATACATTTAAGTCGTTCGCTTACGTTATATTTGTATTGTTAAATCGTTTTTAACGAAAAGTGTAAAATACGACTTTATAGAACCCCTTCAACTATTAATTAACCGAAGAACAGCAAACAACATCTCTATTATTTCAGCTTCTCCACTTCTAAAAGTATATTTTAGTAACATATATAATAGTTGACTACAAATCCATATCTACATAGCTCTGGATTTACTAGTTCCAATTTAAATATAGTCATACAAAATTTTGCTTAAGTAAATGAAATCCCTAACAGGGTGAAATCTAAAGCGGTGTAGTAGCGATTAATGTGGTATACATTCAGAACGCATGCAGATTTAAAGTTTTTGACTCGATACCAACGTCCTGTGTAGTTTACAGAATGAATGAGGCACGGTTTGTGGGCGGCCGGCGACCGCGCTGAGCTATGCAGCGGTTGCGGACCACATTCAAGCGGTCGCGCACCCCCACTGGCAATGAGATGAAGACCCAGAGCAGCCTCGAAGTGCCCAAGCAAATCCGATCGGCCTCCTTCGATGAGATCCAGGCCAAGAGACTTCAGTCCGGAGGCCAACCCCCGGACCCCGGCTCCTTGCTCCGGGTGCCGATGCCGTTTCCGGGAACCCGCTCCAAGAGCGTCGACTCTGGGGGCAGCGAGGAGTCGGGCAACTACCTCGAGGTACCGATACGTCGCTTCCAACGACGACGTTCGTCGAGCACCCGCAGCCCCACTTGTGTTCATTGCGTCTGCCTCGAGGAGTACACCAAAATGAAAGCAGCCGAGGAACCGCTACCGGACCCCCCGGATTTCCGATCCTTTAGCATCAGCGACACCTCCTCCAGCGAACCAGACGACGATCCACCTATGCCGGAATGCCCCATCAAGGTTACTCTATCTCCAACCCTTCTTTCTCCGCCGATGCAATCGCCACCTCCAATTCCCACGTCTCCTATCATAGAATACTTTCCACCATCCGAAGATGATCCTGAACCCACTCCTCCGACTCCGGTGCGTAGAAAATCTATCCAACGCCAGGAGGCCTTCTTCGGTGAGCCAACTGGAAATTCGCTGGAAAACATGTCCGACGTCCCATCTGATCCTGTTTCCGACGGGACCTCGGAAGGGGCGCTATCGGAAGGCGATCATGTCACCATCCCTGGTGGGTTGGTCGTTCGCGATATCTACCTGCAAGTGCCGGACTTGAAACGGGATCGTGCCGCTTCTGTGGACTCTTGTTTTTCGAAAGTGTCGCAAGGTAAAACGGAAGAGTTGCAGCACTCCGGAGTCAGCTTGGAGGTGCCCGTTGGTCCAAACGTCGCTTTGAGGTCGAGATCTGTCGACATAGTTTTGCCTACAGATGAACAGGCTCGGTACAAAGCTTTAGCTATGGCTGCGCCCATTGATCCTTCTGCAACTGAAAGTCGAGGGTATGTTTAATGTTGTCGATATTAGCACTGCATGTATGTAGTATTTTTTCTTACCCACAGCTTTCAAAATATAATTATAATAGAACAGCTGGATATAGTATACATTGACACATTAAATGAGAAGGAAATATAGATAATATGCATTACAATTACGATGAATAATAAATATGAAGTGTAAGATTATGTATGATATTAATTACATAATTTGGTATACCAGGTGACACTGAAACCAAGGCTATGCCTCCATCTCCTTTGCTTATCAACGGATTTGGATGAAACCTGTTACAACGATATTAAATACAATTTCGGATTGAGAGATATAAATAATCAAAATGGCCGACTTCCGGTTTTACCGAAAATGGCATTAACTTCGATTTTTATAATAGATTTTGTTTTTCGGAATTTACGAATCAATTAAATACGACAGTGTTGCTAAAGTTGCTTAGGTATTACACAAAAATAGTTAAAAAATGTTTTTACAAGTTTTCAGTTTTAGATAAAGGTAAAGTAGTGCATGATGCATATCGTTAAATTGGTAATTAAATTTTGTATCTAATGGCAAGATGTAAGTAGTAGGTGCCATTTAAAAAAAATATTTTTTTCCCACAAACACATTTAGCAAACTTTATTCGGTTATGAAGAATTTTTTATTGTCCAAATTGATGAAGTAGCTATTATTATGGGTTACATATGCAATTTAAGTCGTACATTTCAAAAAACATAAAATAGACGAGGTGATCTATTTAAAATATCAAAGTTAGTGGCACTGCTGGTAAAGCCGGAAGTCGAGAATTTAACTATATCTATCCGTCAATTAGAAATTATACCTACTGTCCCCGTATCAAATTTTATCCCAATCTATACATAAATAAAGGAGGTATAAGCATGGCCCTGGTCTCATTGACACCCGGTATACTTAGTACTACCATTTTATGCAGTAGCTACTTAACACATCGGAGCCGGCAACCTGCTAAATATTTCTCTGTGGTATATAGGGTCCGACAACGATACAGGGGTGAAAGATTTCTAAAACTATGAGAGTTACATAAAGTGTGTTTTCCCGCTGCTGATCATGTAAGTTGGTAATACAGCCTTAGTAACAAAACGTGTAAGTCGGTTATTATATTTGTTTGCTGCCTTTTCTTGACAACGGAACTTAATATTATTATTAAGTTCCTAGGATAATAAAATTAGCAACGCAAGATGCAGACTTAGACGTTTTGTTTATAATTGCAAGTGTTTATGTGACATGTGACACTCACAGGTAACACGACTCACGAAAATTAATCCTGGTGGCAGATGACAAACCAAACGATTTTTTCAAAAATCTAGGAAAATTTCGATAAGCAGCGGGAAAAATATAAGATAACTCGAAATGTATCGCCTATTAACATTTTCGGCAGGCAACCAGCCGCGACTTCGTCTTGGCTTGTACTTGCCTACCTCAAATGTTAATAGGGCCTTACATTCCTTGTTACTTAAATAGCTATTATACAGTGTATTTTACATGAAATGAGTACACCTAAAAATCTTCTATATATTTTTTTAATAACATGTTCTTAAGCATAATGATCTGAAATTGCAAATTAAAGAGTAATTTTGGTTTTACTCAAAAACATTTTTAGTTTTGATCATATTGCAATTATTATAGCCCCTAAATCTTTTTGCAACAGAAACTGGTATTTGGGGGGCAAATGGTATTTGGAGGTTCTGAGGATGCTAAGAAAGAGTTGGAAATATCTATTCAGACTACATTGATTGCTAGAGTAAGTTTCGAATTATACGGGTATGCATAGGTGGAAATAATCAAAATAGGTAGCTTAAGTCTTCTTGAAAGTCTGTACAAGTGTACAAGCCATCGTAATTTCGAATTATTATGAAATTAAGTAAAGCACATACTATATAAAAGTTCTACCTACAAAGGTAGTGCACATTAGTAAAATATTTTTGATTATACAGAGTGGATTAACAAAGTTTGGCAAAACTTGCTGTTCTTTAAGTAGAGCGTCCTACTTTTGGGTAGGTAGCGTAAACGTTTTCCACAAAATACTAATATTTTAACAAAATTGTAAGGGTCTAATGTTAACTATTTTGGAAGTCTTTCAGGCGGCCACTGTAAATTACATAAAACAATTAAATGAAAGAAAAAGTTACCAAAAACTTATATCTTTTATGAATTTCCTTTCGATTGTAAAATAGAGGCTCTGGGTACTAAAGCTATACAGGCTGTTCCAAAGTTGTAGATTTAATAATTTAGGATTTCTTAATGGGCCATCCCGCATATTTTTGTAAAGTTCTTGTAATGGATTTTCTTTTGATGTGTTCTTCATTCCCCTAAATTCAGCAATTTTTCAGATAAGCAAATTTGAACATAAAAATTCAATGTAAATCTTTCAAGGTGCTTTATTTAACAAAAAAAAATTATAAATTCAGGAGTAAACTAAAACCGAAATTCTGTTGAATTTAGGGGTATGAAATGCGATATCAAAGGAGAGCTCATCATATCTGTGCACGGTGCGTTCCATTCAAAAATTTAAATGATTAAATTAGCATAGTTTGAGATTTAATACGTAGAGAACAGAAGGAGAAATGTTTAAATATGAAACATGATTAGGTAGCTATAGAATTTTTGTTTATTCATTTTTGTTTTTTTTTATCTGAATCTGGTTGACACAAAAATTGATTTATTCGTGCATGTATTTCTCATTTGTTCGTGTTTATTCCTTCTGGTATCAAAAATGGCTGTTGTTTTTTAAACCTTTTCCTTTTGTTGTGTTTAAAGAATTCCACCTTTTAAATACAACATCTTGAAGGGGTGATATTCTGTTTTTGATGATCTAACTCGAATATCTACAAAGCATTTGAATTTAGGAGTATGACTTCTTGGTAGCGTGCTGTTTCATTCAATTGTCTTCTGTTACTTACTTCAACCGCCTGAAATGCAGGATGTTTTATATAAAATCGTAAATATCTACAAAACAGTTAACGTTAGACACACACCACTTTGTATTACAAAATTATTGATATTTCCACCAGTGACGGCTGCTCCTTAGAGGCGCAGGGGTGGTAGTTTCTCAACCAACAGAAAGTAACTAACTGTTCTATAATTGAAAATATATATTTATCATATCTCCTACCGTTATAATATAATAAGTTTAAGTAATGAGATCAGTCATTTGTACTGCTTAAAACATGTAAAACAACACTAACGAAGTATGTCAATAGAGCATAAGTTATGTGTCAATAGAGCATGAGTTATGTGTCAACACACTTGCTCCCATCAGTACACCTAGCGACTGGCAACTGACGAGGGCGATCCGAAATAGGCCCCAAACTTATATTGCAAATTATGAATAAAAACGAAAGAATTGAGGTGAAAAGTTTCAATGTAAAGCGAAGACGAACTGCGCTGTAGCCGAGCACGGCTAGAAACAGCACTCCCAAAATGTAATGCTATCCGAGGGTTCCTATAGGTAAATGTCGTGCAATATTAGACATTAAAAATTAATGTATTCTAGCTCTGAGCACTGTTTTGGTAATAAATTAGTTCTTATTGGTATAATTGCTTGCAGAAAAGTGAGAATGGAAGTAGGGCTTTTACAGGTTTAATATCTATCACGGGTTACGCACTCTAGGTACTCGTATAACTCGCATAACTAAGTGTTTCAACATTAATTTCGAAAGCCTATCGTTAGCTGAAAGGGTTAAAACAAAAATTAAGTTGGATTAAATTTTAACCTGCAAAATAAAGTTGGAACTCGCAATTTTGCAAGACATTTTTCTGTGAACATCCACAAAAAAGCAAATGCATTTGTGGATGTGATGCATGCTCTGTTTCTTCAGTATTAAATAAATAATAGTGTTTCGATTTTTAACCCTTATGTACTGTTGCTAGAAAAAAAACTAGGACGACTTTTACATCCACTAGTCATAATTTTTTATTATTTTGTTGATTAACTGACTTTTACTGTCATGTAATTAATTCGAACCTGCCATATGTCATATCAAAAGCTATAATATAAAACAATTAAAAAACGCGATAAACCTCCAATTTGCCGAATAGTTACATCATTTTCTAAGCAAGAAACAATCCTAGATTTTGAAACTAGACTTACTCTAAGCATGATTGACAGCGACGCTTTGATATAATATTAAATTTATTCACATCTTAGTTGCTAATTAAAACTTCAGTTTCACAATGCTAAGAATAGTACATTTTGTATTGTTTTTTAATACAATTTGTGTTATGTGTATATGATCTTTTCTTATGGATTATTAAAACTAAAAATCATTGCTGTATTTGGATTAAAACATCGCCGGAATTTATTATTATGTTTTTCTTAGAAATTGTTAAAAATTAAGAGCCTTCCAAATAAAATTATCTATTTAAAAAAAGTTTGGTTTGCCACACTTTTTTGAATCACCATGTATAATTAAAATTTTACTAATGTATTCTTTGTACCTACAACTTTTATAGTACATATAAGCAATTCTTATGTAACTGTCATGGTTTTTAGAAATGCCTTCCATCCACGCATCGTACACTGTATTACTAAACTCAAACAGAAAAACTATGCAAATAAGTAGATACGAATACACAACATAGCAATCTCGTACACCGTAAATAGTAGAGATGCGGTTAAATCGTCGTACATAAATACAGAACCCTAAACTTGTCGTATCTCCGTAATTAGGAGACCATTCCTAGGCTTTAGTTATTTTAACACCAATCGTTATTCCGAAGAAATTTCTAACTAATTCGACTACGATGAATTACAATTCCCACAGCTTATATAAATAAATAAATTCGTAACAATTTCTAACTGTGAAAAGCTTAGATTACTACCAGATGAAATCGGAGATAAGACTGACCACAGTACGCCATGTCTTTCAGTCCATCTGATCGAACATTTTGAACGTTTCAGTGCTGTCACGATTCTTGAAACTGGTGTTTCACGTTGTTACATCCAATAACTCTATATTTCCTCACTAGTTGCAAAATCAAGAACCTACTCCAACTTATGCCACAGAAAATGTTAATATATAACAATTGTTTTTTAGAAAATTATTATTATTATAACTATACAGGAAAAACGGCGAAATTATTTTACTACAGGTACATTTTTAGTTTTCCACTACCTTAATTTAATTTATTTGCTTCGCAATAATTGTTGTAGTAAATGTTTGTTTGGTTTTGTAACTAAGCTAATACAAATTTCACAGGCCTACGTTTTGATACCTTATAAAATATGAATTGAATTTTGTAACTAAATTTGAGTAATTGATTGTCGCTGATTTCAAATCTGCTTTTAGTTTTTTTTTTTATTTAAGGTTTTTGAACAAAACAGTAAAAAGGCATAAGTAATAAGAATATTTATTTAGGATATGCAAGAAATGTATAAAAATATAACGAATGGCACTTTTTCGTATGTGTGGATACGTAAAAACTTTCTATAATATTGACTCTTCGCTAAAACTAATAAAAAAATACGTTTCTCATTCGTTATACACTTTTTGAACCACAATGCACGTAACAACCTCCAATTTATAGGAATCCAATATTGAAACTTCGTTACCATCTTTCATAAAAATTTATTTCACTGGAAAATCATATTTTGTGGAAAATCAAAGGTATGAAGAATAAAATCGTTTATTCTTGCACGAAAAGCTTTCCCAAGCGAAAACCGATTCGTGTTGTCACTCTTCTGTTTCTAGAAATTTAATATTCTATTTTTACCGCTGTCGTTCATGTAAACTTTCAGAGCCTGACAAAAACCAGAAAACTCCTTTCTGTTGAAAGATCAAATAAAGAAACTGCAAAGTCGTGAACTTCTGAATGGAATGATAAGTTTTCGAGAAGACGACGGAAAAATCGTTTTGATTTTATGCCATGCAAACTTGTAAACATCATCAAGACAAATAAAACTGGGAAGAGAATTTCATTTCAAGATGTTACATTTGAATACTTAGATAATGGGGCAGAAGTAAACATATTTCTATTATTAGCAATAAACGAACGTAATACTTACTACAAGGTAGACAGAGTAAGGAATATTACTCTACTGATTAATTTATTCAAGTTGCAGCTATTCAGCAGGATTGTTTAACAGTATATTCACATATAGGCAGATCCCATAACTTTATACAGTTTAGTGATTCAATGCTAGAGTTTACTATACCTATACAATTTCATAAGTATTAATTAGTTTTGTCACCTATGGTAAGTGTATTTTTTTCTACTTTTCGATGTCTATATTTTAACAAAGACACGGGAATATTTAATCCATATGTTGTTGAAACCCCTTTCCAACCTATTGATGTTTAATGTGTGCAAATTTTTTACTGTGAAAACTTCCTTTTAATGGATTACAAGAATATACTCAACAAAACATTCATTCTTATATATGTGTTATGAAACTACCAATGAAAGCATACAATACGACCAACACATTTATATAATATTTACATTTCGAATCCATTCTGAATCCTGTACTTATGGAAATATGAAAGTTATTACTATTAAAACATATTTAAAGCTGGATTAACTGAAATAGTTGAATTTTTCATAAGAAAAATACTGAAATCAGCGGATGGATTATTATTAGGTTATATAGTGTCTGTAGCATATTTTTAACTAAAATTAAGTCAATGAAACAAACAAACCTTTTTGTCAAATATCTGTCATTAAGAGTATAAAATGAGGTTTAAATAATTAAAATAATTATGTGAATAGTAAACAATAGTAAAGGGTGTCCAAATTTCAGGTTGGATTTTAATTCGTTAATAAAACGCGTAAATAATTTAAAAATATACGATATTTTAATGACAACTTAAAGCATATACGTAACGATTAAACATGGAAGATAATATCAGATAAATGCCCTCCTCGGGTCGTCTGAAATGAAACCATTCTTTTTTTTCAAATCTTTAACAACAATTAAACATAAACGAGGGTGTATCTCACCAATTAGGTACGCGTGTAATATCTGCCTTTAGGTCTGTAATTGTCGGTAGCCTATTGGCATAGACTTTGCTTTTCACATAACCTCAGAGGAAAAAATCCAAAGGCGTCAAATCGCAAGATCTTGACGGCCAATCGATGTCACCATAGCGAGAGATAAGTCTACCTCTGAACTTTGATTGCAATAAAGTTATAGTTTCGCGCGCTGTGTGACATGTGACACCATTTTGTTGAAACCACATATCACGCAAGTCCATAGCGCGAACTTTCCTTGCAGTTTCTACAAGACTCTCCCCATATCTGTAACGGGTTTTTACAATAAATATGCCTTGCTGAACCGTAAACCACTCCATAACTTAAATAACTTAATTGGCAATGTGTCAAAAGGACAACTACAAAATATTAGCGCCCTATGTTTGACAGAAAGCAAATGCCGCGAAATTTAAAATCCAACCTCAAATTTGGATACCCGTTATATTTAAACTTCACTTTATACGCTTAATGACGGATAAAATATGTGACAGAAGTGTTTGTTTGTTTCATTGATTTAATTTAAGTTTAAAAATGTAGCTAGCCATGATTACATTCTATCTTTGTCCTGCTATTCATTTTATTTATCTCTTCCTTGTCGCACTCATTAATTTCCTATGTTCAAAACGGATTTTTGGCAATCTGTATGTTTCCCCTACTTATAGATTTCTGTTAAAGCAATAGTATATTACATACCGAGGTGGAAAGTGTTTCATTACTGTCGAGAGATTAACCGAGACGCGTAGGGTCGAGGTTAACTTTATCTCGAGACAAGAATGGAACTTTTCACCGTGGTCTGTATACTATTTTACGCACAATCGGTTTTTGTTATTATTTATTTAATTAGGAAGTTTTAAATAATACGAATTGTCATCGCAGATAATAAGTCACTTTAACAAAGGAAACTGAGACGCTGTTGCTAGGTAACATGGAAAGTTCATTGAAAGTGACGTTTAGCTAGCCGAGAAAATCTTTTCCGGCTAGCTGGGAAAGTAAAGTAAACAATGACTCGCTTTCTTACTGTTTTGAAGGTTAGAAACCTACCTATTATTAACCGATTGTGAGTAACTTTATTTACTTTATCGCCATATATTCACCCGGCAGCATAAGAGAAGCAATAGTTACTAAATATACTTATTTTTATTGAAAATGGGTATGGTAAACCACAAACGGTGAAGCCACTAAACTAAACATTAAATGATTACTTGTACGATAAAGTAAATGCAATCTGGCATTGCTTACAAAAAGAACTACATAGAATAATCTATAAGTTTAAATACAAATTTAAAAACTCAATTATTTTATTTTAGTCGTGTACAATCCATATACGAATTGCAGCACAGTATTGATAATTTCAACTACGTGTATGGTGGTAATAAGTGGTAATCACAACATTACAACTATTACATAAAAGGAAAATAACGATATCCAATATCCCTTTTAAATTAATTTATTGCAAAACAATAAAAATACTCCAAATTTGACAACATTACATATGAACTCGCGGAAAATTTTAAAGTTGAAACTATAAAATCAAGGAACTTACAGAGAACTGAAATTAAAAGATCTAATGCAATAGAATGCAATTTGAAGTTTTAGAAGTTGAACTTATCGAAACTTTCAGCGCGAAGGTAATTGAAATTACAAGGTAGGCACTCTTAATGCAAATACAAATTTAGTTGATATTTTCGAGAGCTGAAATTAAAGGTGTTTAAATCATCGAGATTGTACTGTATTTGCATATTTCTCCGCAATACGCGAAAAAAATAGGGCAGTTTAAGAGTCCTCTGTGCTAAATAATAATAACGTATTTTGCCGATTTATTCTTAAATTTTGAGGAACCTCCTAAGTGATTTGAATAGGAATAACGCCTCTTCTTGGAAAATTAAATTCAATTGCAATATTTGGGATTAATGCTAATTCAAGAGTAAACAGCTATTTGAATATTTTATCAAATCATAATTAAAACTTTTCACATACAAAAACATCTTTATCAGTAAACAACTCAACTAATTGAGCCGTTTTTAAAGCATAAACTAGGGAAACAACAATTTCATTTAAAAACTCTCATTAAGTTCCTCGGTGAGACCGGAAGTTTGCCTATTTAATTATTATAACTGTACGAAGAATCTGTTTCTCAACTTAAACTTCGATACAGTTATAAAGTTTGTGCACTGCACAAAAGGATGTTCTTGATGAATGAACAAATTTAAAATGCTAATCGTTTGGGAAGCAACTGAGGTGAACAGATCCGAAATTCCTTACAATAGCGATGACCTCGTGTCTGTTATAAGAATTAATTCAGTTCATGTTTATAATTGACTAAATTGATATATTTTTATCGAAATTGTAATTAAGAGATTACTCGTAGATTAAATAAAAAAAAACAAATAATTGTATTAACAATCTACGAAAGAAATTAACCATAGTTTGGACCTGAAAAATAACTTCGCTTGGCTTTGCTTCAGTAGTTTGTTCCTTCCATTTCTTGCTATTACATAATGCTTTTCACACTATTTATATTTCCCCAAGTTGTACAGAGATAACACAATAAGAGTGGAATGCTAAATACTCATATCCACCATTCAAGGAATTCAAAGTGCACCCATTTAGAAATACTGGTATATTTATTTTTTCTGCAAGAGCATAAATTTTATGAACTAGAAGGTGAAATACGGATAAAAAATTCAACTACTCTTATACTTCATTCTAAAATAATCCCTTAATTATGACGAATAGAAATTAATGAAGCATCTAGAGTTGTTGCGTGCTTTATGTTATTTTTGTTTTTCTTCCATTCCATAGGCTCGACGAATTGTCTTGTGACGTTGATGTCTAACATTATTGTAAAATAAATCCATTGTACAATACGATTTAATGAGAATACACCACGCTTTATGCATGTGTATATCTATATTAACAAATTGATGGGTGAAATCGACAGCTTACAAAAACATACATATCAAAATCATTTAAGTTCTTTACATAAAATGCCAAAACATAAGAATGCATTCGCTGCTTCTATAAAAAATAAAACAAACAAATTTAAGATTTGTAAGCAGAGTATAATTCTTCAGTCGATTTATTGAGAAAGCCCCAATTTTGCGATCCGATTTTCTTTAACAAAATTGATAACAGAAACGGTACCTACTTATTGGCAAAGCTTCTAGCTTCTTTCTATTTATTTTTGTGCTTCATAGCAAAAAGTAGAACTTACCTGTTTCGATTAATTTACAATTCGTTCTTGACTTACCAAGATCTCCTTTCTCGCGGTAACCTTGTATTCTCTCTAATTATCCAAACGCTGCCTAGAACATTGCTACAGGGAAAAAGCTGTTTACCTGTTTACGTAATAAGCCCGATCGGGGTCGCCCAGTGGGAAGGGGGAGGACGTGTAAGCTGAAATAAAAGGCTATCTAGCGATAGTCAGAATAAAAGTGCCTAGGTACACTTTTGTTTTGACTATCCCAGGTACGGAGACAAATCAGCACAACTTTTGTGTGCGGCACCTGCTGTATCTGTAGAGTTAAAATGGGGATCCCACTAGGAAGATACCTCTCAGCAACGAACTCCAATATACCTATATATAACCTACCTTCTGCCGTAATTTCTAGAATATTTATTTTACTTCAACAATTCGCAGCATTAAATGTGGGAATTATGTATGTTCAGATAACATACATAAAAATTCATTTAGACGGGCACCAAGTAAAGGCCATAACCACAATAATATATTCCTACCTTAAAAATCCGGCTCGTAATATCACTTTGCGCCCGCGGTACAATTCCACAGGGAAAACAATATTAATAACCTGAAGCTTATCGACTCGCTTAAGGTTTAGTACACTCCCAACGGGGGTATACTTAAAACTTACGTACACATAAGCGGTAAAATTTTAAATACTTAATTTACAACATGCAAAGCTTATCTTAATAGGACATATTCAACATTGGTGGTAATCCACAACATGCATTACTTAAAAGAGTAGATTAAACTGAGCTAAATGCAGTCATTAACTGGTGGCAATGGACGCAAGAACCTAAGCCCTCTGCACTGAGCGAAAGTTTGGTAGCGAGGGACTGCTAATAGTTAGATTTACGGGATTACCTCGGGCTCCTAAAACGGCGGCTGAGCTTGACAAAACAAAAATAGACAGCTGCAGTTGTAAGCGTCGATAACGGGCGTCGATTTTCAGGTCTGCGCCTACGGAAACGTCGCAATACCAGATGTTTGCGGGACGATTGATTCCAGGACAATTGGAGTTCCTCAAGTATCCGATCAGAAGCCGAAATGAAATTCTACTATACCACAACGAAACGAAGAACGGAATTTCACATTTGTAGGCTTTGCAGTATTAATTATTTTATCCAACGACGCCGAAAAATACTAAAATTTGGAAAATAAGGCTCCGCAAGTGGCTGCCATATAGCACGGAACGACAATCCTTAAATCACGCTTACCATGTCAGCTTAACGGTAGCTGCTTGACAGTCTACTGTTTCTCGCGAAAAGAAGTGTAACGAATTTTTAACCCCTTTCCACGGGCATAAAAAGGTAGTTGCTATGTTGATTCCTAAACTGACCTAACATTATCTATTGGGAATATATTTCGAACTAACACTTATCTCACTGGTTTAAAAAAGAAATAACTGATGTTAATTACGCATCAAATATATCATCAAACTTGGTCGAGTTTGAACCCATAATCACGAAAATAAGAAATCACTTAGCGTTGAAGTTGAATACTAACAATATAATGTCGGATAACGTACTAACATCAATAAGCGTCCAGACGTACCATTTATTTATCGTTTTGGTTACATGCTTAAGTAGATGGTTGTTTTATCGTAAACTTCCTTGTTTAGGGGTAAAACGAAACTATGCTCGGAAATTTATTTTATGACATCATAGTTTATTTCTTGTCCACCTATAGATTAACCATATACCACGTAGTAAATGCCACCGCCAGTACTTATACAGGGTGTTTATAAATTAAGGAGAGTTACTTCCCAGAAGCATTCTCCGGTCAAAGATAAATAAAAAAATTATAATAAACCCGTGTGCGCAAATGCAGATATTAATCTTTAAAGTTATAATGTAGGAAATAAGGAAAACAATTCATATGGTGCAATACAGCAAACGTTTTATACTTTGGCTGCTGTCGATTTGGAAAACACTCTTAATAGAGTCTTGCAGCCTTGCGGCCATTCCCACTGGCATGAATATCAGAATTGACCATTGTGTTACTGAAACTTAATTTGACTTATTTCCGTCAAATTTCAATAGTGCAATCACTTGATCAACAATTTAACTAAGTAATTTTGATAATATAAACGTACATTCAATCATGATTTTCCAGATGTCATATTACTTTAAAAGTGACTCACATTAAAACTACAGTTTAATAACATCTTACAAAGGTTCCATTTGCGCACATGGGTTTATTAGAACTTTTTGATTAATTTTTGATCATAGAATACTTCTGAAAATTATGTCTTCTTATTTTAATAACGCTCTGTATATTGAGTAACATTTAAATACGTTAAACTAAATATTGCACATAATTAAATAGTCTTATGTTTTATTTTGTTGATTATTCAACACTATAATAAACGAACCAATGAAACTGAAAATTTGCCAGAAACGGCCTATCACAATTGACTATATTTGAAAACACCTAATTTCGCAGTGTTTTCACCCGATCAAGATTGGTTTTAATGAGTTTAATTTAGTGAGTTTGACTGATACTTCGCCAAACTGTCAAAGTGAAATTTGCAAATCGACGTCGTTCTAAAAATGAAAAAGATCTGTTTTTTAAATCCACCAACATCGCAACTCCTCTCAAAAGTATTAGCTGCAACTCGGCTAGTGATTTTTTTAAAGTAAGGTTAGCGTTCATTGAATATAATGTGTAATTGTGACATATGTTATTTTCCTAAACTCTTGCCCTTTGCTCTGAAGCATACTTGAAATAATTAGATTAGAAAAAAAACAATAAATTTATTTAGGCACATTAGAAGAACTAAGAATATTTTGGATTAGATTGTGTAATCTCGTCATGTGTGAAATCGACATCAAAATTAGAATCTGTGTCTCACTCTTCACCTAAGTACCACCAACGGGGCGGTATGTTTGTACACCAAAATTGCCCATTAATTTACGCCAATCCTCGTTGATTAGTTTTTCACAATGCTGAATACTATTTTACCACATTTCAGGGATAAAATTAGATATTTCTTGCATACATAAGTTTAGTGATACTATTTACATTTTTGTTGTAGTATTATTTACAAAATTCCCAGAGGCCAGTTCAATGGGATTATACTCACAATGATATGGAAAAAGTATTAACACATTTATACCATGTTGATAACAAATTGTGTCAATTTAATACTTTAACGAAGAATTTCGTAAAATAGGTTCACTCAACTGCTATAATTGAGCTATTGTATATGTAAGTTCAAATGGAACATTACACTTTACTAAAAAATTGCGCATTGCGGTTTTGTTTGAATAACGAGTTGGAGGTTTGTATAAACGGACAGAATGATATGAATCATTGTCAAAAATAATAACATTTGTAAAACCATCAAATAGTAGAGCTGGAATTAATTGATTTTGTATTCACTCTTTAAATAGCTGACTATTCATAGTTTTATGGTAGTCCCTGTCGTTGTTTCTGGATTTTAAAAGTAAACTACAGCCCTTCAGGAAGCCATCAGAAAATCCAGCATGAAGCACCGTAAAGCGTTCAACTTCTGGTTTCTTGAATTTTTAACCTTTTTTGCAAGATTGTCACAAGTCCAAGATTTAGTAGGAGAACCGTTTTTGTAAATCCAGGTCTCATCAATAAAAATAAATCTTATACTGGGGTAGTCCTCTTTATATTTTAAATAAGTTTGCAGAAATTAAATTTTTTTTACTACTATTTAATACTATACGGTGCTGTTCCGCTAAAATGTGTCTATTGTTTTCTTTTTTGTATCTGTAGCCCATTGCTTTAAAAATTTGATGTAATAATGAACGCAACCCTGTATAGTCTAAATTTTCTTTAGCAAAACATAAAAATATGTTTAAATAAAAATGTTTCCCTATTCGTAATTATCTTCATAAAAGTTCGATTTGTTTCGACTATTGTGACTCGCAGATGATTCCTCTACCCACCAATAACTATGTTTATTATATTGCGGACTGTGGCTCTAGATACCTAACAATAAGAATAATATTGTTCAAGACTGGTAAGTGAATGTTCAAGACAAAGAAAACAAAATAACTCACTCAAAAAAATATTTGAAAGCTTCTCCTCTAACTGTCGATAACTCAAATTTGGCATTAAACTGCATAATTCATGAAAACATTTAATTCAGGAGTCTTTCAATTTTTGATTAAGTAAATTTCTTATTTTACAAGGCATAATTTATATTTAAACTTAGCCATGCGCACCTCTAATAGTAAGAACTTTGACAACAAAAATTGCGTTTGCATAAGTATCATATTTAGTAAAACAGAAGTTACTGTTTGGTTATGTTTTTTTCGGCAACATAATGCAAGAGGCGATGAATTAAAAAAAACAGCCTTTAATAATCGTTTTGGTTCCAATTCCAGTTCCAATATTGAATTAATAGCGGAAGACGTTAATATTTTTTTCCGTCCAACACAGTAGAATGAAGGGATATATTTCTATTGTTGATTAATATTTCCAATGTCATTCAAGGTAAAACTTTTAAAAGAATTTGTTTTCGTTTACATAAAAATTATTGCGAAATTCTTTCAACAAAAACTGCTAAAATTCCACTCGACTTGCGGTCTCTCCTGCGGTATGACTCTTGATAATCAAACAAGAAAACTAATTTTTTAGAAATACTCTTGCTGTGGCCATAACAAACTAATATTTAACATGAAGGCGTGGTCAAGAAAAAACATAAACATCTATCTGAACCTGAATTTGTACTTTCCTCATTATTGATCCAGTCATGTATCTGACAATGATTAATGATTGCCCAAAATTACAATTTTTTATATTGTGTTTATGTGCATAAACATGTTACTGCAGACATTTGCAATAGTTGAATTAGCTCTTAACTTTACTAAGCATCATGTATTTTTTTTTACGCACATACTTGTCCGCAGATGCAGGAAATAATTGTAGTAACAAAGTTACTTGCTTTGGGTAAATTCGAAATTGTGCTTTCAGTATCTATCCATTCTATTGAAGGAATCAAAAACGCATCTTATACGGTAACAATTTGGATATTTTCTATATGATATTATACTTTTCCAAATTTCTAAATAAAGAACAGCTATCCCACGTTCGTAGTCCAATGAATTCTCACGTTACGTTTATTTTCCAACTTACGACACTTTATTTTTTTATATTAACAACTAACAGTTCTATTCAGGGCCAAGTTACTTATTTTTGAATTGTTTTGTGTAAGTAGTTTCCCATAATATATTAATTCTTTTACATGTGGCATGCCACTGCTACTAGTCAGATTAAATTTTTATACGTGATTGTCAACCGTGTTAAATGGTTTGCCTAGATTATGTAGTCGCCTGTTCAATTTTTTCATTTCATTGTATGATGGGGAAATTGGCTTGCAAAATAAAATCAGCCTCTTTTCGGTGTGGCATTAATTCATATTTCGGTAGCCATGTATTGTACTGATTATAAAGTAAAATAGTTTGAAAAATGTATACCCTTGCCGGTAGATACCTACTCAGTAATTACTTTTTATTTACTCGAATTGCGATACCAAACCTCTGGAGTTTCCAATACCTCAGTTGCCTTCTAAAATTCCCCGAGATCTAATAAAGTAAAGCAGACTCACTTAAATGCTTTTGGAGAACAATACCTTAGCTGAACAGGCTGTACGTGTCCTAACTTCTAACGCTTAATACACACGTAGTACACATTTCGATTTCTTGATAGCGGAAAATGTTCCCCCGAGTTATGTGTCCATTTTACTGATAGCCCAGTTCCAAAATTGTCGTGGAAAGATCTGCATCTTGGTGGAAGCATCCCTGTGATGTACCTAATTCGCCGCCCCGGTGATAATTCGATAAAAATTAATCTGTCACTTCCAATGCAGCCAAAAAAATGTCAGTGCAGTTTTTGCTTGAGTATGAGTAATCTGGGAATCCACGGCGCAGACTCTTTTTTCATGTCGATATCGTCATGCAAAATTTTCAGAACACTCGTTTCGAATATAGGTACTGATTTCATTAGTAATAACAGGGATCGTTAACCCTGATCATGCAGTACCAGATTTTCGACTTTTCGCCTCCTGCCTTCATTTATTCCTTATACACAGCGGCCACCCCTTCATGAATTATTTCTGGGCGATTGTCTTTCTTAGTAAGGAACATTATTATGCTACTATGTTTAGCCTTAATTTCACTAATTTTACCAACAAATAAATCTATAAAGCGCACAATTTAAGCACAACTTTGCATATGTGCTTCTAAATGTCAAAGCTATTTTTTAAATTTGTTTAAAATTGTCGTGTTTTTGCCTGATATAGCTGAAACACTTAATCTCCATTCAAATTTAGCAACTACCTTGTATTATTTTACTTATGTTCAAAAAAGTAACGTCCGTAACCGTAAAATAATGGATCTCTAGCATTGTATATAATATTATGGAGGATAACTTAACTTGATGTTTACAAAGTTGTCTCAGTTAAGTTTTATTTACTTTACATTAAAAGTTAACATTGTGTAACAAACTTGTTTGGACCCGGAAGTAGGGTAAAATCTTAGCTTTTCTGTGAAAGTTGACGCGGCTCTTGAGCCTAAAGGGTAAATCCGGAACAATCTTGTATCTCAGGAGAGGTGACTGGGTTCGTAGTCAATTCCGGAAAGTTCTGGGCAGTTAACAACGGTAAAGCTCAGATGCGTTTAGTGAAACATAGGCTCCCCCCGGGCTTTGCAGTCCAATCTCTTTCTGGGTGCCTCTCTTCATCCTGTGTGTGTATACTCACTTCACCATAAAATATTTAGGAAGTACAGAACTAAGTATAATTAAGCACAAAAACAAACAGCACAAAAGTCCTGGGAACCATTTACAGCATACATGGTGGAAAACGATTAGAGAATCAAAGCTCCTATATGAAAATAATTAAGTGTCAAAACTGAACTTGTTCAGCTTTAAATGTGTCAGCCTATTTTAAAGTCAGGAAACTTTCCTCGCTTATAATTGCGTAGTGTTGCATGTCGTACGAATCCCTATGCTCCGCCGCTGTATCGTAAAGCATAATCAGAATTTTTATTTTTTCTTATAATCTCCAATGACATAACTGCATTTGCTCTAGTTACATTCTAACTTTATAATTCAATTCACCACATTATTCCTGTTCGTAAAATCTTTCTTTTGTGATGTTAGTTCATTACGAGTATTTTTTCGCTAGGGGCCAAATCTAGGGAATAAGGAGGATGCTATACAATTTCGAATATCAACTTCGCTCTTAATCTCAATTACTGCCACAAATTACGTTAACTATCTCTTAAGATAAAAATAGACGCCGTAAACACCACCTACATTGATGAACATAAATCCATGTTTCCAATGTCACTTCATTTGGTTCGACACGAATTTACATGTTAATGCGCATGCTGGTTTGTTTATCTGCAAACATGTCTGTTACCCAAAATTAAATCTATCTATGTTGAAAATATACATGGAAATCTAGGTTCGTCAATTATGTGAATTAAACCCAACCTATAACATTTATCGCGAAATTTTCAAGCTCTATCGTTATGTTATTAGATTAGCTCTCTGTTTTGCAGCTTTTGTAAATTTATTTGGAATCGATAATTACCAAGCACGACTCCAACAACTAGTAAAGATATTCAGATAAACCGTTAATACAAATATGTCGATATATAACGATGTAAATTACATCTGTGGAAAATACATTCAACAGCAGATATTTACAGAAAGAGTTACTTTTATTTATTTAATTAATAACAGCAACAAAATGTTTCAAATACTGCGCTGTATTCCCACCTCATGATTAAAGCTTTTTAATTCCGATGGCAAAGATAAATCCTTGTTTGTATACTGTTTGAGGCTTTCGCGGTTACTCGAATTATTTTCCTTAGCATAGAATTTCGGCTTAGACCGCGTAGTATTTGTATATGAACACCCAGCATTTTCTGGCTTAATGTGCCTTGCACCTTGTGAAGTCGAGCAAAAACCCGCGCGATGGCCATGCTCTCTGGTGGCTCGTGTTGTTTCAGTATCTTGAGAACGAGGATACTTAGGCAGATTTGGCCGTTTTGCTGTTTGTGCATTCATATTCACTAACGTTTCGCAAGACCTTGCAGCTTGCATCATCAGAGTGAAAGTCGCACTAAGAACCGAAGGTCGATGTGGTTGTAACCACTGTGCGTCATACGGCCACGCCCCACGGATTACGTTGCACTCGGATGACCAACCAGCGTTACGCCACTCCGCGCGCCTGGCACAAAGGACTAACACCGTATTAAGTCCGCACCAAGTTGTCCCTAGATTAATTTCTGGAAAAATCGACTGGGAAAGCTTCCAAAGTCACCTAAACATAAACTTATCTATTAAAAAAATCATAAACAATAGCGACATTGACACCTCCGTTAGATCATTCACAAATGCAGTAACTAACGCAGTACATTCCGCAACAACTTCTAGAAAGAATAAACATCATATAACACATGCCGAACCACCAAGATATATCTTAAACCTTATCAAGGAAAAAAGTCGTGTGCGAAGACTATGGATGAGAACAAGAAATCACCACCACAAACAAGAACTTAACAGACTCACCCATCAGGTAAAGCTCGAACTTGATAATTTCCGAATATCCTCATACCAAAAATACATCTCAGAAATTAACCCCAATGACAACTCTCTGTGGATTACAACCAAGAGACTTCTACGGAAGCGGGAAGAAATTTCAACCCTAAAAGACAACGGAGTCAACTATGAAAGCGACGAAGCTAAATGCCACCTATTTGCTCAACACCTAGAAGAAGTTTTCAAGCCCAACCTCTCGCAGCCACAATTCGAGCACGAACACGAAGAAGTAGAACGAATTGCACGCAGCACCATTCCAGAAGTCACTGAAAATTTTCAGTCAACTTCCCCTCGTGAAATTAAGGAATATATTAAAAATCTCCCTCTTAGGAAATCACCAGGACACGACCTAGTGCCTAATAGCGTGCTTAAAAACCTAACCCAAAAAACACTTGCTTTCCTAGCCAACCTATTTAATAGTTGTTTCAGACTGGGCTACTTTCCTAACACCTGGAAGCAGGCCGAAATTATTCTATTTCCCAAACCACAGAAGGACAAAACTTCTCCTAACAACTACAGACCTATCAGCTTGCTGCCCACTCTATCCAAGTTATTTGAAAAAATTATACAGCATCGCCTCAATAGCTTCATAAATGATAACAACATCATACCGGACACCCAATATGGCTTTCGCAGAAATTTCTCGACAACTCACCAACTATTGAGAATTACCAATATTATATCCAACGGATTCGAAACCAAGCAGCATACAGTGATCGCTTTCTTCGACGTAGCTCAGGCCTTCGATAAGGTCTGGTTAGAAGGCTTGATCTATAAACTAATACAACTTAATCTTCCTGCATATCTCACTCGAATAATCGCCTCTTTTCTCACGTCTAGAACATTTAAAGTTAGACTAAACTCACAATACTCGTATCTAAACAACATATGTGCTGGTGTCCCGCAAGGATCCATCTTAGGACCTACGTTATATAACATATATACTCACGACATACCTCAATTCAACAACGTTAACCTGGCCATGTATGCGGATGATACCGCACTTATATCACAAAACGCCGATATTCTTGAAGCAGCCAATAACCTCCAAATGGCAATCGATATATACCAAGAATGGTGCCACAAATGGAAAATCAAACTTAACACCTCGAAGTGCCAGGCAAAAATATTCACATTAAGGCGACCTGCAGATCCTCCAATGCTACAAGTAAACGGAACTCCAATACCTTGGAACTCAAAGGACAATGCAGTCAAATATCTAGGCCTTCATCTCGACAGGTAGCTGACATGGGGTTATCATATAAACAAGAAACTCAACGAATGCTACACAAGACTTACCCAACTCTATCCACTTATCAACCGCAAATCATCTTTAAAAATCAAGTGCTCCATACTTCTCTATAAATCTCTTATACGCCCCATCATCATGTATGGCTCAACAGTCTGGGGAACAGCCACCAACGTACACTTAAATAAAGTTCAAGTTATGCAGAACAAAGTTCTACGCATTATTTGCAACGCTAGCTGGTTCGTAAGAAATAACCAACTCCACAAAGAACTACAAATCGCTCATGTCAAAGACTTTATACGATCAAGTGCCGAATTATTCTTTGCGAAGATAAATGATTGTCCCAGTGCTCTAACTCATCATTTAAACACTCCTCCACCGGTAAGACGTCTCAAAAGACGGGTGCCACAGGATATAATTTTATCAGATGAAGACATCGACAGTAGTTAACTCGTAAATTGTAAATTGTTACAAAAGTCTGTCTTGAAAATATTAATAATTCAGCTTTAGAGTAATAGCCTCTTAATGTCATGTAAATGTTATTTAATTACTTGAAATGTCATACCTAGCATGTATAGCATTATAATGCTGAGCTGCTAAAATACACATATTAAAAAAAAAAAAAAAAAAGATAGCGCCATTGACTCTGGACGGCACAACTCTGAGAAATTCCCCGATGATGTTCAGGTCTTGTGCAAAGACTGTTGAGTTGCTTTTCCCAAATTTGAAAAATATGTAGCACACTATTGGTGTACTTAAATGTACACTCTGTAAATTGCATTCACATGACTCGTACACGCTTATTCCCTGTACTTTTCACTTGTATGCAGACATTATTGGCTGAAAAGCTTTTTTAGGCCGCTTTTTAATTATTTCGCCTTAAGGCAACTTGCACAGTACACTTTGGAGTCGCAAGTAAGTCATTCCTCAGTCTTCGGCTACTTGCGACTAAGGCTGAACAGCTGAACTTGAAAACCCCAACAAAAGATGCTTTGAAGTTAAAATCTCTCCTCGTCCCTTACACAGACATGAACGTTCATTTATCGCAGCATACACGTAAATTAAAATTCGCAATATACTTTCAGCGCAGGATCGGCATAGCGCATATTTATAATTCTAGAATACAATATGCTTAAGTCTAACATACAAGCATGCAATAAAGGAAAATACAGACTTGGCTTATATCTTTAAATATGTGAAAATAGACATTACAGGCGAGGGATGACCGAGGCCCGTTTCATCTTGTTTACTCAATCAATTTTCTTCTCCATCTTCTTCTTAATGTAGGCTCAGAGCCTGTTGGTAGCCACACTAGGTGTGGTTTTATAAGCCATTTTCGGCTGCGGCTGGGGTAGGTGACCAACCTAACCCCTTGCAGTAGAGAAAATGCCCTGCTGCAGGGGTCACGACCATCAAAGGCGATGGTATGGCGGCTGGAGAGCGTGCAATGTAACCGATGTCTAACTGCGCATGCAAATGCTTTACCGGCCGGCTATCCTGTAAGATTAATAGCTGCGATCTGTTACAGGTACTTATACAGAAAGGATCTTTTTGTAGTCACCTGGTATGAACCTAGATTGTTGGTATTAAGAAACAAACTATTTTCATATTCGCGGGTCAAATCTTTCAAAGTCGCTCCAAGACACATACTTCCTAATTTAGAGACAAATCAGCATAGATAACCTCAAATCTTTAAGGGAATTTTGTACCGAAATGATGGATCTTCCCATTTCGCTAACCGATTTTCGCCTATTTTGTCTACATGATCCCGCCGCGATACACGTATCTCCGCCGCGTATGTCATTCACGGTCTACACATGTCTGATATATGTAAACTTTGCTTTAGATATTAATATGTTTATTGCGCCATACGATATCGCAGATATAGCCTAATACTGTTGCGGCTTTATTGGCTTGTTGTATTCTTGGTTCTTCATTGATATTTTTCTTGCGGAATATTTCGAACGCCTAGATATTTAAAATTCAGAAGCTGAGTTATTGATTTCTTGTCTAGATCAAGTTTTCACCGTATTGGTTCTTTAGAGACTACCATTTTCTGTGATATTTTTAAATAGATTAAGTCGTTCTGCAATTATTTAGAATTTAAAGAGTAATCGTTGCAGGTCATCTTCGTTTTCTGCTGCAATCACTGCGTCATCAGCGTAGCAGAATATTAGAAACCTGTTATTTCGCATCTTATATCCTCCCTCGTTTCCTCATCTCTTCTTGATACTTTGAATAGATTTGGTCCATAATAATGTTAAAAAGTATTGGTCTAAGACTATCCTCATGTTATATACCTGTTGATATAGGTACTGCTTCTGTTAAAGTGTTATTCATATTTATTCTTATTTTATAATTTTTATTGAGATCTTATTTTTTATGCTTTGGTTAATTATTCTTGTGTAGAATTCTTAAGCCGTCAAGTAGCCTCATTCTACCGAACGCCTGATTTAGATCAATTTAACAGAGCAACAGTGGTTTAGTGAATTCCATCGACTGCTCTATTAGTTGGCGCAGTATAAATATTGCGTCCACTATTGACCTGATTGTGCATTTCCCGCTTCGATAATTTTTTTAAAGAAAGTAGTAATTTCTCGTGCCAATTTGTTACCCCCTATTTGATAATTTCATTCGTGATCTTATCTACCCCTGGGGTTTTTCTATTTTTAAGCTTAGCTATTGCAGAATGACCTTATTCTGTGTGATTCTCATTGTAGTTATTCCATCATTGTGTTGCTGGTTGTACTTATCTATCCCATAAAATCGGTGATCTCTTTCTTTGTATGTATCTTTGTTCGCTATCTCTACGAAGCTACAGGACCGATTAAATTATATGATCGCTTAACATTTGCTAATTTTTAGACTTAGATCGTAGGCCGGTTTTTATTTTCAAAAAAGTACAAAAAAGTAAAGTTATAATTAAATCATATTTAATTTAATTAAATCGTGTAATTAGCGAGAGCGAAGCGTAGCTCGGGTGATTCACTAATTAATCATATTCGCCTATTGTCCGCTTTTCCTGGCCTAAAGTCTTCCTTTCTGGAACAATTTTTTGGTATTTCATTTGCCATTAATATTAATTTCTATTTTCTCAAGCGCTGCTTCGATGCTGTTTATTATATTGGTGCTTCATTTTTTTCATGCTGGTTACCTGTTGTCACCTTCTGTTATTGTGTTTCATTCTGTTTTTTTTTAGATGAACGATGCTACATGATTTATATAAAACCAAATAAAGATCTGTTCCCACATTGGCTGAGCTCAGTACTTTCACGTTTATAATTTGGTTAGGTTGTGCCCTTCTATTTGTAATGATATATACAACTAGACTATCGAAAAGAATAGATTATATGAGACGCATTGCCTGAAACACCACGAGATGTGCGAGTGGTGTTTCATAAGTCAATACGTTGAGTCTCGGGAATTTTCGATTGTCGAGTTGTATACAGGTAGAACTATACCATGAATGAAAAGAATAACTAAAGTAAAAAAGTTGATAGGAAATTTATAATTTTAATAATTTGGTGTGGACTCAAATTTTTAATTCATTTATGTTGTTTTAGTTGGTTTTAGTAGTTTTAAGTATACTTGTCACAGTTTTTAGTCAAGGCTATGTGATTTTAATAACTGAGATTATACAAAGGTTTGTATTACAGTGGTTATGCAAAAGTTTGTATAATCAACATCGCAATAGTTAAAAAAAATAACTGTTGTAATACATGGAACTTGAGGAAAATCGTGCATCCTTACTGGTTGCTAACCTTATGAATGGTATATTTGTATTGCATACGGAGTTACTTTTAAAAATTAATTTATACAGTATTGCTTTTGTCTCAGCGGCTCGTTGTCATGAAATTCATCGTTTTACTTCGAACACTGAAACGAGACGTTTCTACGCTTCTTTATTATTTTTATTTTAATTGACCTTAAACTGCTAGGTAGCCCAGACGTCAATGCCAAAACCCGTTTGTTACCTCAGTGGTGGCTATGGTAATGCCAACGCAACTTTGCCCCGAGCTTGTATCGTACACACCTTCAATTCTGAAAATATATACTCCAACCACAGTAGGAATAAAAACCAAGGCTGCTCATATGACCGTCATATATTATATACGAATGAATGAATATAGCTTATAGTTTTGATTGCAGGGTTACGAGTTAAAGGCTAAATTCTACTCGCATTTACAGTTTGAATAGGATATAACTAACAAAATGTCAAATGTTAACTCTACCACGAAAGTTCGCGAAAATATCTTACACGCACTCCGCTAATTCACTCAGGCCGGTTCTGTTAGAGCGTGGATCCGCACGAAAACTTTTGATGACTTGAAACCGGCGTCCAATTTACGCTTTAAAGTATGACGCAATCATGTGCTCTGAATTCGAAGTATGTTGCGGCTTAGTATTTGATGGTGGATTTCATCAAATACATTGGTCACGGACTACCCTGGTTTCACCTTTACTGCCAGTGAGACCGTAGATATCAGCCCCTTAATGGCGTCGCTGTTCAGAACTGCACCTATTGCGCTCGATACTGAAGGCGGACGATTTCACCTTGAAATTGCTGTAGAAAATTTCAGCTGTTAGCTATATGGGTCTCGGAGATACTCCCCAAGGGTGTGCAGCACTTTCTAGCTCGGATGTCGCTTGCTGACACAATCAAAACACCGATGTTTTCAGCTTCCCACAAAGCACCGTGAAACGACGTTCTACCAGTTTATTTAGTCACATTCGGCCTTGATTGGCATTTTTTCTCGCTGCACTATCGGGAAGCGCGGGAATTCACATGGGCGCGATTTCAAATGCAAGATGCATTCTTAACCTAATTATTGCAGCACACAAGTTACAGATTAACTTTATGCCAGCGGGTTTATGTACTGAAAAGCTCTACTGAGACGAATCAGGCCCGTTACAACGCTTACAACAAAGTTACTTTTATCGAAAACGTGTTACGGCTATTTAACTAGTTAGATATTGGTTGCGCATATCTTGACGGTAGCCTATATTCTGTCTCAGATGAGTTACTCTAACCGCACATAATTACTATAATAAGAAGGTAAAAAGGATATGATTTAGGGTTTCCTATATGGTAATCGTGGAGTAGCAGTTTTGCTTATGATGGTAAGTGCTAACTGCGTTTGCTCGGCTATTTCCGCCTGCTGTCTTTTGGTGGTGAGGATTTTCTGAAGGAATTGTCCGTTTAAAGAGTTTCATTGGAGTGGTTGCTTATTTGTTGATTTTGGCGTTTGAGGGTTAGATATTTGACAGCTGATTTGTAGTAACTTTTAGTTTCGATCAGGAATTCTAGTATCATTGCGTCATATTGTGTTGGTACTTGGTATTAGTCTATTTTTGTTTTGCTTGCTTAGGGATAAAAAATAGAGTAGAAAAGCAAACAATTTGTCGAGGATTTTCTGGGATTTCGTTTCCAACCCCGAATACGAGGATATTTGCTTTCAATGAAATAAGCCGTCATTAAGCTGATTCGTGTGTATGGATTGTCTACGGACATTACCTAGACGGTGGAGTGGAATGACCTCTGCAATGTTTGAGTATATATAATTATCTCAATTTGTCAGCTTTGTGATGCAATTTTATTCTATTCGTTAGCTCAACTCCTCCGGATTATTCGTAGGACTGGAGAGGACGCCTTTAATAGCCGTCCAATGCCTTGAGTAAGATGTGGAATTGAAAAACACTCCTATGCGCTAATGGCGTTACTGTGGATGGTGGATAGTTTTTATTGATGGGCTTTTTTTGTATGGTGTAGTTTTTTGTGGATAGTATTTATAAATCGGTGTCTTTTTGGTGGAGTTTTTTGGATTGATTCGACATTGGGGGCGACATAAGATAATGCTTTATTTACATGTTTCTTAAACATTTTGGCACAACTAAATTATATTAAGATGATGTGAAAAATTACGTCATTGAGATGCTTAGTGAGGTATTAAAGTTGAATATGTATTTCCTGCATACTTTCAATTTGGAATAGCTCTAATTATCACTTTACTGTGAGCGCATCGTGATCGCTTAACGAATTTGATATACGAGTATATTGTTAAATGTCATATATTCGGGATTAGATATGTGCATATAGATATATCAGTACGAGCCTCTTTTCACTCAAAGCCTGTCCATGTTGAAATAATATAGTGGAGTACTGGAAAAAAGGCCCACGATTCCGTCCACGATTTAAAAATTTTTTTTTTTATATATACTTCGGGTCTGTATTTATGTCTGGAGGTGAATGTGACCGCACTATTTAATGGACGGGGGGATAAATTGGCCCGAAAAATGTGCAAAAATGGGTTTTTTCACGGATGCCTTTGACAATTTAATTCGAAATAAAAAAAGTTCGAATAAAAAATGGAGCTATTCTGAATACAAACAATTTGACCGACCTAGCCCGTTGGAATTGTATCTCAGGGATTTCCTACTCAGGGCGGTCGGTCGGATGCTGTTTTTGGGGGGATGGCATGCAATTAGAGCGTCCGTTTTTTTTTCAATTTATAGATTCACGGGCATACGAGAAGATGTGCCACGGGTAAGGTGCTTGGTCTAAAGGGCGCAGAGGGGAAGGGGGGGGGGGGGGCGCAAAAACCCATTCAAACCCACCTAATTGCCTCTGTAATTGGCCTATTTTAAAAATATTAACGCCAAGAAATCCCGCGCTGTGCCTCCTTTAATCAACACAAAGGATTTTAAAAACGCGCGGTAAATAAAAAAAATATAGCAAAAAAAACCTTTTTTATTATTTTTTTTTAAATTAAAATTGATTTTTTCTGGGTAAGAAAAAGCGAAGGGTGTAAAAAAACTAGATGATGGGACGCAGTTTTTTTTCCCTCACAATCTGGACTCGGGCACATTTTTGTCCGGTGGTTAGGAGGGGAGGGGCGGGGGGTCAAAATTTACGGCCTCTAGCAGGGAGACGGAAAGGGTTACAGTGTTTACACTTGGTTCATAATGAAGATCTATCGTTCCTCTTCATAATATATTTGTCTCAATTTCCTACGTTAATTAGGACCTGCAGGAGCCCGAGATACAAATTCTAATCTGAAATGCATTTTATGCCGAGTAGCAGCGGGATGCCGGGGGCGTGGCTTACGCTTATTGTTCTACTGTCTTATTGGTTGCACGTGGTTCCTGCGATATTTTATTCTCCGTACAGTAAGAATAAATATCGTTGACGTTTTGTTGATTCCGAGATTCATTACGCTACAAGCAGCGGTAGCTGTATCTACAATTTTCCACGGGATGCTTCTGAATGTTCTCGATACGCGAGACTATTATACTATATATACCATCACCCCCAGCATCCCCCGAAAGGGATCAATCTGACTTGTCCAGCCCGCTAGTTACAGGCGGTACTATTTGCGAAGAAACTGAAACTGGGCCGATAGACTACGCGAATGTGAAAAAAAGAGCTTCTGGGTTACACGAAGAGGATTCTCTTGATTCACCTGAGATGATATCATAAATGAATATACTGACGAGACGGATTGGGCGGTAGAATATGAAAATACTGATGATGAATGTAGTTCAAGCGACGTCCAGTCAGCAGCTCTTCGAGCACTCAAAAATCTGTATAACATAATCAAGCTAAATGACCAACACTAACAAAACAAAGCTATTACAGTCGCCCCGTTTTTTATTTTCCGCTGTGTGTGGCAAGAGCATACTCGGGAAATACGCGAATAATAACAAAAAAAAGTAAGCGATTCCGACAAAAATTGAGGAAGATGTGGCCAAAATAAGGTTGAAAAATTTGAATCGTAATTTACCGCGCTCCTACACACACAGACACTAAAAGTATTTCAATGCGTTAGTGAGGTAGAGCAGTGTACAAACGTCGGGAATGGGAGCGTAAGCCACGCCCCCGGCATCCCGCTGCTACGCGGCATAAAATGCATTGCAGATTCTAATTTGTATCTCGGGCTCCTGCAGGCCCTAATTAACGTAGGAAATTGAGACAAATATATTATGAAGAGGAACGATAGATCTTCATTATGAACCAAGTGTAAACACTGTAATCCTTTCCGTCTCTCTGCTAGGGGCCGGAAAATTTGACCCCCCGCCCCTTGCCTCCTAACCACCGGACAAAAATGTGCCCGAGTCCAGATTGTGGGAAAAAACTGCATCCCATCATGTAGTTTTTTACATCCTTCGCTTTTTCTTACCCCCAAAAAGTCAATTTTAATTTAAAAAAATAAATAAAAAAGGTTTTTTTTTTGCTATAATTTTTTTATTTACTGCACGTTTTTAAAATCCTTTGTGTTGGGTAAAGGAGGCACAGCGCGGGATTTGTTGGCGTTAAGATTTTTGAAATAGGCCAATTACAGAGGCAATTAAGCGGTTTGAATGGGTTTTTGCGGCCCCCCTTCCCCTCTGCGCCCCTTTAGACCAAACACCTTACCCGTGGCACATTTTCTCGTATGCCCGTGAATCTATAAATAAAAAAAAAACTGACGCTCTAATTGCATGCCATCCCCCCAAAAACAGGATCCGACCGACCGCCCTGAGTAGGAAATCCCTGAGAAACAATTCCAATGGGCTAGGTCGGTCAAAGGGCTGTAACTTTCGCACCGGTTAACCGATTTCGTAAATCTAAGCTCAAATTGATTGTATTGAGAACAGCTCCATTTTTCATTCGAACGTTTTTTTTATTTCGAATTGAATTATCGAAGGCATCCGTGAAAAACCCATTTTTGCACATTTTTCGGGCCAATTTATCCCCTCCTCCATTGAATAGTGCGATCACATTCGTCTCCAGACATAAATACAGACCCGAAGTATATATAAAAAAATTTAAAAAAAAATAATGGCCGGAATCGTTACCAAGCCATTCTCAGATTTCAAGTACTCCACTAATATATCTCATTTTAATTGTGTCACATTTATGTTGCGTTTTTATCTTAAAAAGATATAGCTTATCAGTTCATTTACATTTCATACTCATACTCATAATATCAGATAACTTTCCAATTTCAATTTTCCAATTGTTGATTATTTAAAATGCTGGCACCTGTATTTAGTTATATTCAGTTTAGTGTTAACCCACCCCTGACTTCCGAAGTTTGGTTTGCGGGCCCCGTTGAACGCAATGGTCACGGGATCATTTTTGGGTATTCACAATTCACCATCTGGCTTGCTCTGAAGAATGATATGATGGTCAATGGTTTAGTTTGGTACTATTAATTGTTAGAGCGTTCAACGGAGTAACACATGTTCTAAATTATTAATAACAAACACATAAACATGTTTCGAAAAAAATTCCCTTAGTCTGTATGGATCATAAAGCTGAAAAACTAACATAAAATAATGGATTTTTCTCTTCTATCAGAACTCTTTTGATTTTCCCTTTGATATGAAAAAATAATTTTTAAATTTTTTGGGGCCTCATTTAACCGCGGGAATCCCAAGTGGTTAGTTATACCACTGCTTAGAAAACCAAAAAATGTTGAGGAGACATCTTTAATATCTATGTACTTTACCAATCATGTTTGTGTAAACTTAGTTAATGTAAATCAGAACATGCAGAATCGTTTTCAATTATCACCATTGCGTTGTTAAATTAAGTACAGTGCGAGTGTAAAGTCTGGAACTCTTGAAATAGAACTTGTATCAAATGTTTTTGAAAGAAATCCTCGAACACGTCAATTTTTATTTAAAAAAATACATATTTTACTGTAATTGTCACTTTTAGATTGTCTTTTGTTTTTGAGTTATGACGTTAGCGATACTTTTTTTAAATGGAAACCCTAAATTGTTATGATGAATTTGAACAGAGCATGAAATTCTAAGACCAAATACGCTAAAAAATTATGATACTGTATTTTGAAAGTTTCAAGGAAATCGTACGGTTACATCCCCTCACTACTAAAATTTCCATTCGTTCTTTTTCACTCAAATATCGCACCATTATTTATTTCATTAAGAGCACACAACAAAAACAGATAAACAAACTATGAAGAACTGACATAATTTTAGGGCTAACTCATTGTTTCATGGCTACTTGATTTTTATTCGATTTTTGTTTTAATACTTTAAAAGCGGTTTTCTGGAAAATTTCAAAATACAGTATCATACTTTTTAGCGTATATGGTCTTAGAATTTCATGCTCTGTCCAAATTCATTATAACAATTTAGGGTTCCCATTTAAAAAAAAATTATCGCAAACGTCGAAACAAAAGACAATCTAAAAGTGACAACTACAGCAAAATATGTCTTATTTAAAATAAAAATTGACGTTTCAGGATTTCTTTCAAAAACATTTGATAAAAGTTCTATTTAGATAGTTCCAGACTCGCACTGTATACATACTATCCGTTTGTTATTTCAATTATCGCACGTAAACTTCAAGATCGGGAATTTGGTGCCCCACTACGATCCCGCGCGCACGCTAATGCATTTCAACACAATAGCGTAGGCTAGGCGTGATGACGTCGCAATGAGCCGAGTTTAGATCATTATTCCAACAGGTTAATTGTGCATTAAATCAAGCCGAAAGCAAGGCCTATTAGCGCAATCACTGAATGAGATTTTTTATGCGAACCAGAAACTGGATTAACCGTCTAATCGGCCGGGTTTAACACCGCAAATTCTTCGAGTGCTACTACAAGTAGAGAACGACTTTTTCGTTCCTTCTACAGCAAATTCAAACCAAAACATCGTCATCCTCCAGTGCGGTTCTGCTTACGGTTTGGCGTGCTGAATCAGTATCCAGTTAGTTACGACAGCCGCTAATTTCGCGTACGAAATGTGTCAGATTTTGCCGGTTAGATGACGTTTGTACGAGAAGTTTGAATTTTATGGAAAGTGCTCTTCTGGCTGTTCTTAGTTGCTGTGTTAGACGGTGAGTAACTGCTAATTGCATTTGGAAAAGGCCAACAGCTCCTTGCTTCACCTGTTCATGAATATGGTAATATTTACCTTAGCAAAGTCAGCCTAAGCGAAATTGAATTGCGGCATATATTCGAACCTAAAGTGAATTAACTTCATTCGTTATTTACACAAAATGTCATTCGGAATGACGCATTTCGTATGTCGCTCCAATTAGGTACTACTTTAAATGGAATGAACCATGCTGTCGAAACAAACTTCAATAAAAGTTGTTGGTACGCAATATTTTGCAACTGCCGGCTATTAACATAAATTTTGATACGAAGTGAAAGAACTCCAATGTTGCTTGTAGCACAGTTGTCATTTGTTTAATTTATTATTAAGCTGCAGTCAGTTATTTCAATTGCGTTACAGTCTTATTTAATTTAGTTTCCCCCAATTGTTTCTAAAATAAGCATTGTTACTGTTATTAAATAATTATGCAGTATATAGATGTTGCACAAATTAGTAGACTTTGATATTCACAGGTTTACTGAAACCTAACGATATAGCACGATACTATTTACAAGTCCATAGTAAGAAAATCTATTTAAAGTTACATATGCTACAAGCATGCTATCGTCTATACTTGCTGTCTCGACTTCTATTATCGAGTGTTACAAAAATATGTATAATGTAAAACAGCAAATAAAATTAAACTACGGCGTACTAGATCACATTACTGTAGCAGTCAATGTTCAAAATACCTGTATGACCTTGGCCGTATGAAGCAAGTAAACAAATCTAACAAAACACGTCACACTAACAACTATTGCTAAATTCAAACTGTAACCATTCACAGAGACTAAACGTGAAGTTTAGTCATTCTATTCCTAAACTAAAATTAAATTATTTGTAACCTTTTAATTTCGATATACATAGGTATTACAACAACTTGTAGTTTACAAACTTAAATGTAATTGTCCGATGCTACTCATTCTTCATTCATTACTTAAATGGATAGAGAATACGTCAAAAGCTCAATAAAATAGACCTAATAATAAAATTAATATCTAGTAAATTGTAAATCTTGAACTTTAGGAGTTTGTGAATCTAACGGTTTATTTAATTCGCAGAGAATAGTATTAATTGGTTAACACCGTATTGTTATAGTCAATCAAACTTAAGTAAATAACTGCTTATAAATGATACACTTTCGTATCTGTACCAGTTCAAATATACCGGGTGACAATGAGATCAGGGCCATGCCTCTATCTCTGTTACTTATAAATGAATTTGGATGAAATTTGATACAAGGATACTAGACATCATTTCGGATTGTCATAATCAAAATGGCCGACTTCCGGTTTCCCCGGAAATAACACTAACTTTGATTTTTAAATGAATAACCCTATATATACCTGAGGACCTTCATCAACCACCTTTAATGTGTAATATCTGTATAGTGTCGGATACGGTTAAGAAATGTAATTTAAATAGGGAAATTGTATATAATTATAAGAAAGGCAATTTTTGTGACTGTATCACTTAATGAGAAATGCGGATTGGAGCGCTATTGATAGCATTAAAAATGTTGATGATGCAACTGACAAATTTTATGGGATTCTTTATTCAATTTTAGATCGCTGCGTTCCAAAATCTCTTAAACGTCAATCAAAATATCCTGTTTGGTTTAATCGAGATAACATTAAAATTTTGAAACGTAAAGAAAAAACTAGAAGGTTATATAAAACCACGGGATCATCATTTCACTTATATCAGTACAGACAATTTAGAAGGGAATCTAGAAATCTCATACAAAATGCGTACAGCTTATACATATTATCTGTTGAACAAATCATTGCTACCGATTCAAAACAATTCTGGAGCTATATTAGTCAGAAATGCACATTAAATGGCATCCCCATCCCAATGGTTGATGCTCTTGGTAATACGCTGAAGGATGGCGCAAATATTTCACAAGCATTTGCTGATTCTTTCTGTAGCTACCATTTAAATAACGGTGGTAATAACCATGTGTATGTAGATAATTTAGATTTTTTTGACAACGTATCTATTAGTCATATTTCAAACGATGAAATATTGTGCACCATTCGTCAATTGAAAAACACAAGGTCCTGTGGGCCTGACAACATTCCAACTTACGTAGTAAAGAGCTGCGCTGAGTTTTTAATGATTCCACTGAGAAAAATTTTAAATTTAAGTTTAAAATTGTCAGTATTTCCTACCAAGTGGAAACGTGCTAAAATTGTGCCTGTGTTCAAAAGTGGTTCCAGGTCAGATATATGTAATTACTTTTTGAGTACATTTTACATAACAATATAAAGCATCAAATCAGTAATTTATTATCTACAGATCAACACGGTTTTATACCCAAACGTTCCACAATTACTAATTTAACCCTTTTTACACAGTACGTATGTGAAGCACTGGAGAGCCGTTGTTAAGTTGATGTAATTTACACCGACTTCTCGAAGGCCTTCGATACTGTGAACCATTTCTCATTGTTAAAAAATATAGACAATTTTGGTTTTGCTCAAAATCTGGTTGAATTTTTTAAATCATATCTCTGTAATAGAGTTCAGTTTGTATATTGTAATGGCTATTACTCACAGGAGTTTATAGCTTGTTCAGGTGTCCCACAAGGAAGCGTTTTGGGGCCACTATTATTCTTGATATTCATTAATGATATTGGTAATGTAGTACAGTAATGTAGTAGCAAGTTGTTATATGCAGACGATTTTTAATTATTTCTAGAAATTAAAACACTTGAGGATTGTAAACATTTGCAGAATTTTTTGAATAAAGTTTATGATTGGTCTGTAAAAAATCAGTTACATTTTAATATTAATAAGTGTCAGTGTATCACGTACTCTCGTAAATTAAATTCCTTTTCACATGACTATACTATAAACTCTGTTACTCTGAAACGTGTTGACTCGTGCAAAGATCTCGGTATTCTTTTTGATTCTTCCTTATAATTTAATGACCATATTGATAACGTAACTAAATCAGCATCTAAGCAAATCTTGGCTTCTTAATTCGGAACTCATTACAGTTTACCAATGAAGATACGTTACTAATTCTGTTTAATGGTTTGGTTCGATCAAGAATGGAGTATGGTGCAGTTATTTGGAACCCTGTTTATGTTTGCCATATATTGAAATTAGAAAGAATACAAAAAAGGTTTCTAAGATACTGCGATTATAAAGTGAATAAAAACGTAATGCATCGTGATTACACTACCTTACCCCGTTTATTTAATCTTAGTACACTTGATATGAGACGTACTAACCAACTTTTACTGTTTCTATATAACTTAGTAAATTATCACTTAGACATCCCGCATTTATTATCTAAATTGAATTTTAAAATTCCTGATTCACGCACTAGATCAAATATTAGTTTTTCGTATATCTGTCCTAGAACTACTAGTCACCTGCTTTCCCCGGTGCTGGCTATGTCCAGAGCGTACAATAACTTACCGTCAAATGTAGACATGTTTATTAATATTAGTTTTCATCAGTTTCGGTCAAGCTTGGTTCAAGCGCGGTCGCTGCTTCCAGCATTTAATCAGTGTTGTAACCTTATGTAAATTGTATTTTACTGTTTAAGTGATTGGTCACATTATTATTATTATTTTTCTTTTTGATTCATTCTCGGGCTGCTGTGTTGGAATTGCCCGTATGTTTAATTTTGTTTAGTAATTTTTTTAAGAATCCTTATGTAATTGAGTCTCTTGACTTGTTTGAGAATAAAGATGTTATTATTATTATTATATTTTATATTTTTGGCAATCTACGACTCAAATTACGTACAACAGTGCTGCTGAATATGGTTAAGTAGTACACAGAAATATTAAAAAAAATAATTAACTATTCTTCAGTTTTAGATAAAGATAAAGTAGTGCATGATGCATATCGTTAGATTGGTAAATAAATTTGCTGTTTAATGGCAAGATGACCTTTAGTGGATGCCATTTAAAAAAGCGCCTTTTTCTTAAAACACGTGCCTAGCAAATTTTGTTGTATTGAGGATTTGTTATTGACTTCATTGATAAAATAGCTATTATTATTAGGTGCTGGAGGCAATTAGAACATATTTTTTCAAGTCACAGCCTTCTATTGATATTTTTCTGTTTGAAAAAAATGAAAACTTGGCGAGACCAGTTTATGTAATTCGACTTGTACATTTCGAAAAACATAAAATATATTGGGTGATCTATTTAAAAAATCAAAGTTGGTATCAGTTCCGATGAAACCCGAAGCCGGTCATTTTGACCATATCTATTGGTCAGTCAGATATTATCTCTAGTATCTTCATATAAAATTTTATCAAAATAGATTCATAAATAAATAAGTTATAAGCATGGCCCTGGTCTCATTGTCACCCGGTATACTGCTCAACAAATGACCTGGACCATTTGCATATATTGATGCAATTTTTAAAAATATTTTCCAAAAGGACAGTCATGGCATTTTTATGAACCTTTCCAGATAACAATAATTTCTTTTCATAATTTGCTTTAAATAAAACTCAATTAATAAAATATTATTATTTGACATTTTTGAGTTGATAGCACATTGCAAATTTTTAAACGTTCCGAGAAAACTCAAAAAACTATTAATTTACTCTATCTCTTACGGTTTGGCTGCTGAAACAGCGTCCCGGACAGACAAAACGGCGTCCCAGACAGACAAAACTGCGTCCCAAACAGACAAAACAGCGTCCCGGACAGACACGTCTATTAGATAAAGGATAGTGAAATTAAATATGCTTAATATGAGTATACTATAATACAAACGCTTTTATATAAATATATCTTTGGGACGTAATTTAACAAATACAATTTTAATGGGTGGTCCAGTTCATTTGTTGAGCAGTATATTTTATAGTAAACCCCTTGAAATTAATTAATTTCATCTCAACAACCTTTCCTTCAAAATCTCTCTATTTTATTATTAATATTAAAATGCCAAGCAAGTGAGCAAGTCATTTGTCAAAAACAACACCTTTATCTAATTTGCAAATTAACATTAAAGTGTACAAGATGCTGAAAAGTTCAAGACTCTGCGTACTAGTGCGTACTATTTATTAGTGATCTGCTATGCAGTAGAACTTCGCAGTAACATTGCGCATGACTATAATAAAGAATGATAATACAGATGTGAACAATTTTAAAACTTTTTTATTTCTATCTCTTGCAAATCTTTCAGATTTTGCAAATTTATGCCAGACTTAAAAATTAACAAAATTCATTTTCGATGCATTAAAGAAGGTTGGTAAAGTGCAACTTCTGTAATTTTTTTCTCTTATTCTGGCTGCTTCTTCTATATTGCCCTCCCAAGTTTTACGGGGCTTCCTCATGGTCTTCTCTCTTCTATTCTCACCTCCATGATCATTTTTGGGTATCTTGAGTTTTTCATTCGTCTCAGGTGGCCGTACAATTGAAGCTGTTTTTTCCCAATTGTTTCTATTATGGCGTCCTGTTCTAGTTCTTCTCTGATGCTTCTGTTTCTCACTCTATCGAATCTTCTTTTTTCTACTACCCGGCGTAGATATGTACTTCATTTCTGCTGAAGTTATTTTTGAGCGGTGTTTGTCTACACTATTGTCCATGATTCTGCCCCGTATATCGAGATTTGCTCATGTTGCTTATAGGAAAATTCAGTATATACTCATTTGTTCTTGCTCCTATGAAAAGTATGTATGAGAAAAGCTGGAATCTAGTGAAAACAGGGAACAGGGAGTTTCAAACTTTGTAGACCACCAAATGAGTAAAACGAGGTGGAGTTCTCAGTCGTCTGTTGTTAATTATCTTAATGGACAACATAGTAAAAGAGTCCAGCGAGAAATCATAGAAACTCCCAGCAAGTTAGAATTATATCTAGCCAATAAAAATATCAGAATGTGCATTGGCGGATGCCGTTCGCTCGCAGGTTCAGAAAATGATCTTCAGATAATCTTGCAAATATAGAATACAGCAGTAGAAACAGGAACAATGAAAATCAATGTAAACAAAACCAGAGCAATGCTAATCTCCAGAGAAGAGTGACCGATAGGCATGATATTAAAAAACGAGAAGATCGAACAAGTAAACAGCTTTAACTACCTCGATACATGGATAGACAGTAAAGGGTCATACAAAGCAGAAGCAACAGAATTAGTACGTCAAAATTATACCACGCCATGAGCAGAGGTCTCATCCACAAGAAGTAGATCACGAAAGCAACAAAATTACGGTTTTTTAGTGCTGTATATGTGCCAACATTGCTTTACGAAAGTGAAACGTGGGTACTTACAAATAAACACAGAAGCAAAATACAGCCCGCTGAAAGAGTCACTAAGCGGTAGGGAATGAGGAACGCTGACATCAGAAGAAGACTTGAATATGTTTCAACGCTGAAGAAGATTAAAGAAGGCCAGCTAAGATTGTAGGGACACCTGAACAGAATGATGAATAGGAGCCAAGTGAAAAAATTATGAGGTACCAGAGCAATGGCAAAAACCAAGAAGACGACCAGCTAAAGATTGGAACAGCGCAGTTGCAGAACTGCTGGAGGAGAACGGCAAAACATGGACCCAAGCAAAGCAGCTCTTACATGGTAGAAAGGAGTGGCGTTAATTTATCAAGGCAAATAGAAAAGAATCAAGCTCGACACTTTCGGATAGAGCTGACTATGTGTGATGTATATAGTTCTCATTTATTCTTATTCTCCAGCCATTTAGTCTGTTGCGTGCTTCTTGTAATTGGGTATCTATTTTATCACTATTGCTGCTCTAAGGCACTCCTGTTTTTATTTTGTTTATGCTGGCATATTGTTCCGATATGTAGGATTCCAGTATTTTAGTGAACGATTTTCATAATGTATTCTTAAGCTTCTACACTAGCTCTTCGAACACATGGACTACGTGTAATTTTTCTATAATAGCAGTACTATAAGTTTATTCATGACAGCTACTACAATAAAATTAAATGAACATACACAGTAAATATACAATATTAAAAATTAAATAAACCATGAGATACTTTTTTCTTAGCGATCTTATGGAGGGTCTCACCAGCTTCTGCATGGAATTGTTGAATAGGGCTCTGAAGTAGATACAGACGGCTGCTGTAGCCGCCGCCAAAACTGCTCGCATCTGAAACGGCAACAGGAGTAGATCGCAAGGAAACCGCAATCCATATGAACTTGATGCGTGAGAGCAGGAGGCTTGGAAGTATTAGACATGGAGGCAAGCCTAATTACCACGAAATTAAAACTCACAAGAAAAAACTAAAAAGGAAAATCTCATCACAGCTGGATATCGGCCTAAACGTGCTTTAAGAGACACCGCTGCGTACATCATTTGTTACCGAAACTCGAGGCTTCCGTAGACCGCTAGCTAAAACTATTCCAAATCCTCGGAGGTAGCTTCTAAATAAATTGTTTCGAGCCTAGCCTGCCTTGACCACGATTCGCTATCGAAAATGCGCTGCACCGAGAAATTCTTCCCAGATGTCAATCTCGAAGGTCGAGCATTCCTTAGGCAAAATCGAAATCACCCCACATCAAGGGCGGGGCGCGCGGAAAAACCATATTGGAAAACAAACTGCCTCGAGGAATTATTTAATAGCGTAACGCAAAATGAAATGGGACGTTACATTATTGCTTAGGTAGCTTCCTATAAGTTTATGTGAAATTCCCGCAAAGCCAAGATCCCACATGACCTCTAATAGCTGCTTACGACTATCAGTAAAAACGCACATAAAGCTGGACTATACGCTCATCTTATGTTTCCGATGAAAATAAACAAATTTCGTCCTCGGTTGATAAACCTTCTCTAAATATAAATTGATTATTCGACAATATTCTATAATGTTGGTTATACTGTGAACCTGAGCAATGGTTAAATGTGTGTTCTTAAATCCATGCTGATGTATAGGTATAGGTTCTTGCGTTCAATGATTGGTTTTAATTTGTTCAATAATTATTTATCAAACAGTTTTGATATGTTCGTGAGTAACTGCATTGATCTACGAGTATATGATGATATGATAATAGTCCATGAATAGTTTGCTCTTCTTGAGGATCATAACTATCACGGTTATCTTCTAAACATCCGGTATGTGTTTTACTATTACTGTGAATCCTCCATGTATCAGGTACCTACCTAAGTAATCATTACTGTTACTTTCCTTGGAAGCTTCCTTTCTATCCAGTTATGGGTTCATAACCTGGGGCTTTCTTCATGTTAATGTTGCTTTTAATTTTCTTAGCAACTCTTCGTAAGGTTACCAGATCATCTGTCCACATTCATACTTTGGGAAATCGTGTGGTTGTGATTAGGTTGAAAGGTCTGCTCTAGATGGTTAGCAAAAGTCTGTCTTTTCTCGATTGTTCCTTGTCCAGTTTTTTCCTGTAGATTTAATTGGTGGACTATACACGCAAGGTTGTTTCAATTTTTTATAGGTTTTCCAAACTGAATACTCCCTTTGTTTAACATCTCCTAGTTCTAGTAGTTATTTCTTTCGATACTCATTATTGAGTTTTATAATTTCTATGTGACATTTTCAGTCAGTGTTTGTTTTCTGATATCATTTTCTTTTTTCGTCTATCAATTTACTGTATTTCTCTGCGATGGTTATTTCCAGTTGTTAATCTCTGTGGTGTTTTTTTTTCAGGCGGTTAGAGAATCTTTATTCTCTGTTAGGACTTCATGAATTAGTTGCTTTTTAGTTTTTTGTCATATTTTTGCTTAATATTAGGATTACTGGAGAGTGGTAAGAATCCATGTCCAAGTTTTCATCATTTGCCATGTAGTTTAGTGAGATTTCTCTACTTAACAAAAAGTCCAAAAAATCTGGAATCTTTCTTGGGTGAGTGACAGTAGACCAGTATGTAAGCTTTCCTATAGATTGACAACTACATCCAAACTGCGAAGCTGATTCGCGTAATTGTTTTTTTGTTTTTGTGAACAGTTAGATCCTCACAATGCATTTTGGCATTAAAATCGCTGCCAATAATAAACATATTGCTTAGTTGGTTTAGGACATTAAGATAACTTTATATTTTCTAGTTGTCTTCTTCCTTCCAGTATTAATTGTTACCGCTGTTACCTGCTTTTCTTCTAGTTCCGTATTGAACCCTTCATAGTGAGCGATGTTTTTTTATTATTATCGCATTAACCCCTCTTTCTGCGTTTGCTAGGTGGCTGGTGTGATAAAAATTTTATTCTCTAAACTTGATGTAGGATTGTGTTGTTAGACACGGTTGATTTATCGCTATTTTCAATTTTCCGCAGTCTGTCAAACACCGCGGTAAGAATTTTTCTTGTTTGTGTAGTTTAGCTACCAATGTTAACAGTAGTTGTTATTTGAAACTTCTATTTTGTGTGGAATGGATAGCTGTTGGGAATTGTTAACACACTACGCAAAAGTTTACTTCTCATTCAGTCGTAGGTATGTTTTTACCTTTTCGGTTGGTGTTATTTTACCTCTTCGCGCTTGAAACATTTTCACTGATTTGTAACCCGTATAGCTCGCCGGGATACAAGTTACAGTTGGCGCATTTTGATTTTTTCCGTCTTTTTCTTTGCATTGCATCGTTAAATGTTTGCCTGTGCATTTAACGCACCTCGGTTGTCTAATACAAAACTTTTGTGTGTGTCCGTGCAATTAGCATAGCTTACATTACGGTGTTAATGTTTGTTTTCTTAGGGATTCAAGTCTAATTTCATTTCCAAGATTTTTTAAACTGCATATGTGGCTTTCATTTCTTCTGTATATGCCAATGATAACATAAACAAAGGGAGTGGTATCTTTAATGCCTCATTTAATCTTTCGTTTATTTGGTAGATATTTATTTTCCTATTTGCTTTAGTGCACTTACTTGAGGAAGTTTTGAGAAAAACGCAATAAAGTACTCATAGGTTTATTCTATCAGTCTGTATTAAGCTAGACACCTCAAAAAATTTACAACTTGTTAGACAAATTGCAAACTTTTTTGTGTTATTCTTTTTCCAGATCCCGGTATTACTAAAACTTCAATACGATGTTCTTCAGATAAATGAACCTTTCCAAGTTTCCATAAAAAGAAACGAGTAACTTTTCACTTTAAGTTCATTTATGTATGTTGACATTTCTAAGGCCTGTTCTTTTGTTTCAAAATTTAAGAAAATATCACAAACGATATTTTGAAATGCATGGGTAACTATATAACTATCGAGAATTGCAAATTTGGGTTACTGCACTCTATGTAGGTGTTTGGTCTGAGAATCGGATCAGGGCCGCCGATTATCGTCGTCTAGCTCTAGCATACCGACAATTGCTTACTTCTTTCAAAAATGAAGAAACAACCTACAATGGTCGCCTATCTAGAGGAAGTAAATAGACTAAACAAGACGCATTCTCTTAAGATTATCTTTGGACAGAGTTGTAGTTTTCAGTAATTGAGACGGCATGCTCAACATAAGAAGAATAGTATTTACCATACATGATGTCAAGTAATAGCTTACTTAAGCGTCCTTCGGATTATCGAAACAGTTCTAGGAAGGAGTCCAGATCACTTCGTTAGCGATATATTATTGCATGAAGTTGGTGGCAGATAATCACTTTTTTGCTTGAAAAGTAAATTTTTAATACCACTTAACGTTTTAGTAAAGTTGTGATTCACAGTGAGGATTTTAAGGCTGCTTTTTGGGGGTGGTAGTTGCATCTAGTTTTTATGACATTTTTTAACTCTTCCATCAATTTCACGTAGAGAAGCTCCTATTTAAAGTTGCGAAAAACCACCCTTTCCAAGTAAATTTAGGTTTCATTGAAGAAATCCTTATCTTAAGCTGTGCACGCGAATCTTACAATTATTTATATTACAACTCAACAAGGTCAACGTTCTATAACTTTTCACACAATGTTTTGGATTTAATTATATTAATTAAGCAGTTCAAAATTTAGTATTCAAGAACTTTTGGTGGTAGTTTTCGTAACTCCATGGAACTTTTATTTATTGTATCAAAAGGTGGTATATCTGCATTTTTCGGTTTTTTAAACATCTTACTAATACCTAAGACTTGCTACCTTTGTTCAGCACTGAGGCTATCTAACTTTATTAAATAAAAATGTTTAATTCTTTGGACTCTGACGTACTGCTACTACATAACGAGTTTTAACTTTATCCAATTACAAAACAAAGAAAATTTTGACGTGCTTAATACCTTAATCTTCGTCATCAAGGATAGCCTTCAGATATCCATTTAGGGAATTAGTATATAATCAGGAACCATTTATAAAATGTTTGTCGAATAATGTGTGCTGTTAGGTCTTTATCCTTAGTTATGTAACTATAAACTATGTAGTCCTGTATCAAAACAGTAAATCGCTCTATAAAATCTTGAAAAATATTGACGGTGCTGAATTTTAAATATTCGACTATTCCCTTTATTTTACTCCTTGTTTATAAATGTAAAAGAATGCCTAAAAGGAAGTAAATTTAAAAACTATAATGGACTGAAGGATGGTGAACATGCAGCCAGCATCTATTTTTGAATTGACAAAGTGCATTTCAATACAGGGAGGCTACAATGAAAAATAATTTTATATATAAATCTAGGACAACATGTAATTTACCTTTAGTAGACGATGCTTAGAGTGACCATTTTCCATTCTGATAACTCAAGGCCAATTGCCCCCACAAATCACCGCCTAACATGAAACGATTGGTCTAGAAAAAACTTCTTTAAACGAATTCTGTGCGATTCTGCTGTCCCAGAGTTTATGAAAAACTGTAGAATTCTTTTAGACATTTTACAGTTACAGGATTGCTCGCACCTATATGCCTAAACTAGTACGAAAATCAAATACACTCTTAACCGACCTTCAGCTTTGATCGTATTTATGCAGTATGTGACATAGTTACAGCACAATACCACGATAATCAATAATTTTAGTACTTGTAAATAAGTGCAACTTTTACGCAACAGTAATAACCATAATCATTAAACGGTTGCTGCAATTTTCCAGTTCGCGTTCTGGGTCAGCACTAGACGTAACTCAACAACAGCATAATCAAGGGTTTGTGAGCACTTTAGTTTTTGCTAGTACTTTAGTTTCAGCATGCTTAGATCCTCTTAGGCATGTGTTGAATATTTCATTGTACAACACCACCCTGGGGAGAGCTGCCGCATATATGCCCTCACTCGGCCATTTTTTGTCAGCAAACAGTTGACTACTTTTAACCTGGTTTTATTTCCTTTTCATTTATCTGTTTTTTATATTTTTAAATTAGACTTAATTGTATAAATAATACAGTTAGAATGACCCCCGACACGGAAAGGTAAAAGAGATGAATAATTACAGAATTATAATTAGATATTTTAAATATCTTTGTAAATCGGATTCAAATGAACGATTTCTGTAAAATTTCAAATGTTTCAAATTCTCATGAAACTAGAGCGTAAACGATATCCACAGTTTTACATTTATTTTAGCGTTCTTCCAAACGAGGGTTAAGTAATAGTTCCACCAGATGCCTAGAAATTATTATAAAATGTAGAAACTCAATTGTGGTTTAAATAAAAAACTGTTATCCAAGAAAACCATAGCAAAAACTGATTAAGTCATTGAAGGGATTTTGGTATAAGTGTGGGAATTTTTAGATCAATTATTCATCGAAAACTGGGTTAAAAGGAAGTCTATTTAATAACACGTCTGCTTTATGCAGAACTATAATCGCTTCGAACGGAAAATGAAAATTACAACTCGACTTGGAACCTGGCGTAGCTGTCGAATAGGAAAACATATAGCTAAACAATCAATAGTTATTTGTATCATAAGCATAGAACGTAGAATTTGCTGCATCGAAAGCACGAGATCGACAAATAAATTTCTATGCGTATTATACACATGATTTTTTCTAGGTGTTTAATTAAATAAGTTGAAAAACTATTTAACAGTAAATAATTTAGTACTTCAAAAATAATCCAAAACACGTAATGCAAATATTAGTTTCTAAGAATAAGCTTGTTTTCAAAAAAAAATTAACTGATAGTTTTACAACGCTTTTAAAGACGACAAAAAGTGTTTTACTTTCTGTGCCTCCTTTCGAAGCAACGCACAGAAAGTGTTCGCAGCAGCATTTCCGTAGCAACTACTCTTACATAAATGAAATGTAACATTTTCTATGCATCTTAATGCTATAAAAAAAAAGCCAACTTTCTATTAGCGAGTAGGAAAAATCATTATAACATAGCATCAAGAGTTGTTTTGACCAAAACCATGTCACTTCCATCGTTTCAAGTTACTAGAAAGAGATTGAAAAAGGAGACAGCGATTTACGTCCGTACCCTGTTCAATAACAGATACAACACATTGGCACCAATGCAATCTACAATACAAATCTCCATTGTACAATGCGAAACATTTGAGAGATACAAAATTGGAGTTACAGCATTACATAAAATAATACATATAACCACACTACAGAGATCAACAAACTTCATATGTGTAGAAGGTATGTATAAATTAGTGTTTACGTAGTGTTATTTAGAGAACGTCACATTTCCCCAGCTTTGAATATTTTTTCTATTGACATAGACTGAAAATACACTTCTGTGCTGCCAGTCGTATAACACGAATCACAGGCGACTCTAATTATAAATTTATTTGATCCCTCGGTGCTTTTCAAATTGTTACGACTGTCAATACAAATTTTGTTGTTTTATATATTTTATGAGTTGCTGCATAAATCGTAATATTGTATTCGTGTTTAGTTGCGCTTTATCTACTCAAGAACATTAAATGCTCTAACTTCGTTCTCGCATTTTAACATTCTTTGGTGGATAAAACGCCTTCTAAAACACAATAAATAACTATTAACACTCAGTATACATTGTCGAATCATAGTAGTGTAGCCTACATCTTGGAAACTTTTAAAGGTTTTGAAAATTGTAGTTACCCATTAGATATGGATTATTTGAGATTTAATTAGTCATTTCAACAATATTGATCAAGCAACCAACACAAAGTTTGCTTGTGCAAGAATTCTTCGATTAAGTGTCCGTTTAAAAAATAAATGCTACCTCCCCGGATTCGGAGAGTCGTTGTAAAACAGTTATACATTTTTAAGAACAAAGGACAACTTTGAAAAATAATAGCATAACAGGGGTATTTAACTAACTTGCTGTAAATAGAAATTGTTTTGCCGCAAGTACATAAATATAATTGTCTATATAGCAATCTCTATAATATGCCGTCATTGACTATTTGTCATGCGCTTTGTATTTACAATAAAGCTGTAAATTCGAGCATACGCCTAAGGGACAATAAATCATTATATTCTTTGGTATATTTTATACTGTATATAAGCAACCAACTCACTAATTAATTAACGATTATTTTTATTGCAAGGACAAAGTTTTAATGGTACTTCGAGAGTTTGTGGAAATCTTGTCATCTTGCAAAGTTGCCCGATGCCTGTGGCAGCAAATTTATTTTGGCGAATTTACGTAATAGCCTAACATCTTCCATGCTACAATGTTAATTAACAAGAGCCGACTTTCTCTAAGAAGTTTTGTATGTATGAATTTGTTTAAAGTTGGTTTCAACTCCACTTAAATGTTAGAACACCAGTACTAATGTAAATGATTGTGAAAATAAATACACTTTCATAACTAAATATTAAAATTATACATTCACGAATCTTAAAGCATTTGATGGGAGAGAATGAGATATCGAAGTCGACAGCAGATGTTATTAAATAACGTATTATTTTTCGTAAAAGGTATGTTGTATAATGTATTATAAAACAGAATCTTGGAGAAATAAGTGAATGCAAATGAGAGATTAATGAGGATGTCAATCTTACATCTAATAGGATGTCAGATTAAAACTACTAAATTGGCAGTTTATATGCTGGGTATACATAGCGAATATAATCAAGGAAAACGGTATAAAAAGAGAGAAAGACTCAACTATTAATATAGATTAGACGAAGTGTACCGGTAAGCCAAAACTTTGTGCCTTTGAGTATGACAAACGGGTGAAATAATGAAAAAAATAACGAGTTCAAGAACATTAAAGCACTATTGAACTCCGTGGAATGTCATTTGAAGAGATTATAAAAAGCACTCTCAAGGTCATGGAAATTGGTTTAAGTAGTAATAAGTTTAAAGATCAGCTTTGCGTGGAAATATCTACAAGCGACATCGTTATCGAGCGGAAAATATAGAAAAGGATAGAAATTACATTGTTTTACGTGGAATCAAATATTCATTAGTTACTTACGTACTTATAAAGCGTTATTTCATATGTGCGAAAGCTTGGTTGCAACCTATAAAGTAAATTTCGCCGTCTACACATATTATTTGTGAAGTCTTATCACGTTTGGTTTTTTGCTTTGTAGGGGTAGTGTAGGGCATAGGAGAACTTTACTTATAAAAATGCACATACAGATTGTCCGAAATCCGTTTTGAACATAGGAAATTAATGAGCGAGACAAGAAGAAATAAACAAAATGAGTTGCAGGACAAAGATAGTTTGTAATCATACTAGGTAATTTTTTAAACTAAAATTAAGCCGATGAAAGAAACAAACACTTCTGTCAAATATTTTATCTGTCATTAAGAGTATAAAGTGAGGTTTAAATATACTGTTGTTTAATATTCACATAATTATTGTAATTATTTAAACCTCACTTTATGCTCTTAATGACAGATACAAATTTGACAGAAGTGTTTGTTTCTTTCATCGGCTTAATTTTAGTTTAAAAATTTACCTAGCATGATTAGAAACTATCTTTGTCCTGCAACTCATTTTGTTTATGTCTTCCTTGTCGTACTCATTAATTTCCTATGTTCAAAACGTATTTCGGACAATCTGTATATCGTTTAGTAGTCAAAGCCGCTTTCTTTCAGCAGTTTGTTGTATTAATACCCCAAACGCATCAATAATAACATACATTACACTCATTGGAACATTGAAGTAAAATCTTTAAGAACATTACTGAAGTCGATAGGCGATGAAATAAATATATACACAAAGTTTCGTATTTACAAACATTTTAACTTAGGTAGAGCATTGATAATTTCCTGCATGTTAAAATAATTTGTATCGATCTACAATACTGTGTCGTTTTTAATGCTTTTTTTCCTTTTTCAGGTAAGTTCACACATTAAACTTCTTACCTAGTGAGAGTACAGTTTTACCCATAATCGGTAAGTTTTTTAATAATTAGAATAACAAATGAATGCAATAAACTTAAATAATAGAAGAAAATTCATTCTATTGTCTTGAAGACTAAGAACTGGTTAGCATACTTAAAAGTGCTCGTCACGGCTGTTTTTATACAGCTAAGAATGGTCGAGAATGCTATGTGTCTCTTAATGACTTGGTAACGCTGTTACAGAAATGAACTCTGTAGTATATGGCACTACATACGTATTGAAAATCTTCAAGAAATCAAAAACCAATTGAATGAAAACTTTTAAAAATTTCTAACAACATGTATATCAGAAACATATAGTGATTCATAACGTAGGTCATCGACAGACGGACTGTCAAACACATAGTGTAATTTGCAAGTTATGTACAGTGTCCCATGCTCCTGTAATACTGTGCACATTGGTGAAACCAAACGTTCAATAAAAGCCCGTTTTTCTAAAGATCACCGTTCTCAGGTCAGATCTCGCTGAATACCAACATTATAACGGCTATGGAGTTCTTTTTGGTAACGTTTCTATTATCTGTAGGTTCCCATTCTGCTTCACCAGAGAAATTCGCAAAAGCCCCGAACGCTATAATTGAGACGAATGCTAGTCTCCTCTCCATGTGGAACGTGCTCATTAATAAAATCCTTCCTCCCCCTGTCCTCCACTTCACCTAATCGTAGTTAATACGTTGAATTGTCTTGGTTATCTACTATGTACTTTCCCTAAGAAGCCCTTTACGAAAGTGGTTAATTTTTTTAGTTGTTCTATCTCAACAGTGGAATGGCCTAATGTCTAATCTGCGAAGTCGTTCGCTAAGTAATGATAATTAATAGGAAAGTCTTCGAAATGATTCAGATCTATTTGATAACCTAACCTCTTTCGTAAATTTTTGATACCCAGCAGTTGTACAGGGTTATTCATTATAAATTACCCACCCCTTATCATCGTTATTATTGCCTATAAAAAAAAGTTTTAAATAAAAGTTGTGTGGTTATCACTGAATTTTGAGCGTGCAGATTTCATGGGATACCAAAAATAATATATTTTTTTTAAATGGGATACCCTGTATATTATAAAATTTTTGGAATGAACTTTTTTCCTGATTTCAAAAATGTATCATATGTTACCCCTACCTTATACCGTTTTTGAATTATTAAACGTCGAGTATCTCTTTTTTGAGCACGTGTATTTTTGTTATTTTGTATATAACAAGTAAATACGTAACATTTATAATAACATTCCAAGCGAAATAAAACAAAGTAGACCTTATATGTTTACAAAAAAAATGAAAAAGTATTCCATAAACCACCCTGAAATATCAGAACATCTGCTGAGGAGAATTCCGTAATGTTTTTCTTTCAATGTGAATTATTAGTTATTAGTAGCTTCAGCGTACTTATGCGAACGTTTTGTCCGTCCGTCCGTCCGTCCGTCCGTCCGTCCGTCCGTCCGTCCGTCCGGATCGCCTGTAACTTTCGAACGGCTACAGATACAGTTGTTGCTAAGGTCCCGAGCACCTTCATGCGCTATTTGGTTTTGGCTTTCCACTTTGCAAAATTTCCAAGCATTGTAGCACATTGTAGCACAGTGGCGGTTTGTCCACTTGGCGCCATCTACAGAAGCTCGGTGGTCACGTTTTGAACTACACATTCTGAAGCTACTCGTTAGACCTGTCCTTGAGCAGTTTATTTACTATACAAGTGGGATAATAGCATCATTAATATACGTGTGTGTAAGTTACAAACGAGTGCGTAGCACGAGTTATGTAAGCACACAAGTATATTAATGATGCATTATCACACATGTATTGTACAAAATTTTATCTACGACTGCCTAAAATTGAGAAAAGTGCATTAAGAGAAATGTCAGATCTGTCATTTTCAAAAATATTTTAGTAGGCAAATGTCATTATGTCATTCATTTGACACTATTTCAGTTACGTAACGAAGTCATTACACAACTCAGTTGCGTAATGAAACCATTACGTAACTGAGTGGTATAATGAGCTTCATTACCTAACTAAAATAGTGTCAAATGAGTGACGTAATACGTTACTTATCCCACTGGAGTATATAAAATAAATTTATGTAACTAAAGTAGATATGGGTCATGTTTATGCGTGTTTTTTGTTTGCATTTCGTTTCATGTCATTTGCTTAATGTTAATTATATTACATTAATAGAATAGTAAGTGTAAATAAGATTTGCGCTTGATCTAGCTAGTAATATGACTGTAAATTACAAAACAATGATTCTACGCACAGCTTGGGACTATGTAGAACGGTTTATTTATTCAAAAAAAGTGAATTTAAATTTAACATAACAATGTCACACTAACATCTCATACCGACTCATAATTTATTTTTGTTTTTGTTATGGTTTTATTATACACTGTGTCTCATTTTCGATGCTCACCATTGGTATCTCGCTTATTAGAAGACAGAGTGACGGTTAAATGGGGAAAGTTTTGCAGAATTCAATACTCACGACAAATATCATTTCAAATTTGACCTAACTTGTTTAATTTTTAAAGTATTTAGAAAAAACCATAATTTGCCGATTTCGTTATTCCTCAATAACTCTTTAACGCTTAATCTGACCTCTTTTAAAGTTTTACATTGTTGAGACACTTTTTTAAGACAAATTATTTGATATGAAAATAAACCCCCGATTGTCATTTGTTTTTAAGTTATTAGCGCTAACTTTTGTTTTTCATATGACGGCCATATTGGATTTTTGGTTAGTTAGATAGTCTTTAAAAAGTGATTTTCAACGATGTATAACATGTCTGAAAAATATTTAGTTATAAGGAAATTATTATTAAAAACGTAAATTAATCTTTAATATGAAATTAGTATGCTGAAAAATTAAACAGCAATGTCAAATGAAAGTGAAACGATATTCTAAGTTATACTGTAAACTAACGAAACGATACTGACGTTTAATTTCATTATCAACAAAGCAACATGCTGTCCAATAAAATTAGTAAGCCATGGAATTAAACATCAGTGCGAAACAATGAAACAAATCGATAACCTGTCAAAGTACAATTAGTGCTGCAGAGATAAGTTAATTAAAACTACTTGTAGTTAGTGATAAGTAATTATTGTCAAGTATTAAGATTTATACATATTGATAATGGCACATACATATTCAAACGAAGAAAAAGTTGATATGTTGGAAGTGTATTTCAAAGCAAACAGAAACACTGAAAATGCGTGCACGACTTATGCAGAGCGTTTTCCAGAAAGACAACAACCACACAAGACAGTTTTTAGAAGACTAGTTAGCAATTTACAGAACTTTGGAAGCTTCGAACAAAAACGAGCTAACTATAAAGTTAATGATGCTGATGCACGTCGAAATAATATTTTGCAGAACGTTAGGAACAATCCCAGCACATCAATTCTTCGTGTGGCACGAGAAACAGGGATTTCAAAATCTACTGTTCACAGAACCTTGAAGGAAAACAAGTATCACCCTTACAAACCAACAATTGTACAAGGTTTAAGTGATAATGACTAGCACCGAAGATTACAGTTTAGCAGGTGGTGAATGTGACGCTAATTTTCCTAGGAAAATACTATGGACAGATGAAACACGATTTACCAATTCTGGAGTGTTCAATAGGCATAACTGCCACCATTGGTCTACTGAAAATCCACATATGGTATATCAAAGAAGATTTCAAGTTCGATTTGGTTTTAATGTCTGGTTCGGTTTAATTGGTATGAAATTTTGTTTAATTTTTTTTGTTTTTTAAGCTCTTTTTTTCGTTTTAGATAATCAGTTAATAGGTCCTTTCATCTTTGATTACAATTTAACTGGTAACAGATATTTGGAGCTATTAACAAACGAGATAATGCCTGCTTTGAGGCAAATTATTAATCCCGAGAACATGCACAACATCTGGTTCCAGCAAGATGGTTGCCCGGTCCATAACACTCGTAGCGTGCAACATTTTTTGAGAGAAAACTTTAATGAGAGAGTGATTTCAAATAATGAACCAGTGCAATGGCCTGCGAGATCACCCGACCTTACCCCCCTTGACTTTTATTTATGGGGTACCACTAAAACGAAGTATTTGATTTTGAACCGCCAGAAACTCGGGAAATTTTAGAACAAAGAGTACTAGATGTGCTACGATCAGTAAACGGAAACACGCTAAGTAGAGTTTGTAACTCTACTAAAACAAGGTGTCAAAAGTGTATGGAACAGAATGGTCGTCATATTGAACAATTTTTTTAAGCTTTAAGAACTGTTTACTTTTTATTTATTATGATTTTTGTATCGTTTCGTTAGTTTTTCGTTGTATAAGTGTGCAGTTAAAATGATGGGAAATCAACTAAAGTTTCTGAAAGATCAAAGGAACGAGAGAAAGATGATAATAGCAGAAGAAGCTTTAGAAGACGTAGAGTCATATTGAAAGGCAAAAGAATCGTTTTGATTTACTGAAGCTTTTTGTTAAGCATTATTTGAAGACATTATTTTGATGGAAGGAGAAAACCGTAAAAGATTTGTGTTAAGCTTGAAAGAAATGCAATTGTTGAAAGTTATAAATATTGTTCTTATTTGTGAACCTGGTCATATAGGTTACGTAGATTTTCGGGGTCTGCTAAAAGTATCTTGAATTGCTTAAATATAAAAGTTGCTGATTTCAATCTTATATCTACTAGATGTTGTGGAGCCGTCCCAAACACTGGTTTAGAAACTGGAACAATTGTACAAATTCAGATAAAATTATATCATTCATTACTGTAGTTTATTTGCTCACTTCACACAAATGAACCGCCATTACGTTATTTATTCAAATGTATTGACGGATGCGCTACTGTTCCTAGAACATACACCAGTAGTATTGGAAAGTTATTTTACTTCTGCAAAATTGTCAACAGGTTGAAAAGATTTAATTTTTCGAAAGTACGCCGAAACTTCAAACATAGTTAGTTTCTACAGTTCCTCTACACCTACACTATTAACTTCTTTTCCACAGCGTTTTTAATTGCACCCTAAATGAAGAAGTCTGTTATGTTCAAATCGGGCGAACGAAGACTCCAACTACACCACCTCTTCCTATACATTTATTTGGATAATTTTGTTTCAACCAATTTTCTACCGTTGCGGCGAAATGTGCTAGCGCGCCGTCCAACAAGAACCACATTTTTTGACGTACAACAAGCGGAACATCGTCGAGAAGTTCGGGTAAGTTATTTTCAAGAAAATGTAAATAATTGTCCCCTGATAGTCTTGGATGGTCCAACTAATCGATTGCCACAAACGCCTACCCAAACATTTATTAAAAATTTCCCTTGGATACGGGCATTTCTTGTTATGCCGGGGTTTTCCTGTTCCCAAATGTGGTTGTTGTCTTAGTTAGTTATACCTTGTCTGGAAAACGTGGCCTCATCAGTAATGTACAAATTCAGCATCATTTCTGTTTTCATTCTTAAAGCCACTCACAAAACTCTACCCTTCTAGCATAATCAGCAGATTTCAAAGCCTACACGCGTTGAAGATGATAAGGGGACAGTAGATTTACGTGGAAAGTTCGCCATACTAGCTGTCTAGATATACCAACGGTTCTAGCTATTCCTCTCGTGCTAACTAAAGGATTTTCTACGACCATCTGAAGAATTTCTTTAGCTTTGCCAATTTTTCTATTTGTTCTTTGCCTACCACAATCCCTGAATTGAGGCTGAACAGTTCTCTTCTCGCGCAAACGCTGATGAAGCCTAATAAAGGTCGTCACAGAGGGTTGCTGGCGATTAGCATAGTTAGTTAGTATTACTTGTGGGGAGACTGATGTCAAGCAAGTAGGCTTTCATATGCCCTTTTTGACAACCCCGTGGACTAGGTCGCATGCAAAGTACCAGGTACCTTAGTCCTACTTAGAATTTTTCCAATACTAAGGAGTTCCAAACCTAGCAAGGAATCTTTTACATGCTACAACATCGCACTAACATGGAACCCACGGCTTTACATCACTTCTGAATGATGGCATTCTATAGAGGTTTTCATTAAGGTCACTAAATACATAAAGGTACCGCCATTCCATTGCGAGATTTTGTTCCCCCAAATTAAAAAGGACAGAACATTGTAAGAAAGTGGGAGTGAAAGTGAGAAAATTGATAACTTTGCTCCAAATTAAAAGAGACAAAAGACATATGTTTGCACAGTTGGCGGTACCTTTATGATTTAGTAACGTTAGTTTTCATCCGCATTTTGTATTTTTTTAAAACTTTACCTGGATCGGGGATCGAACTCTCGACCCTTAGATCAGTAGCCAGAATGCTTAACCACTGAGCTACGGAGCCCGGTTACGATTAGCATAATTTTCTTGATAACGTCGTACCGCTTCCCTTGCATTTCCGTTGCACTGACCGTAAATAAAATGCATATCTGCATATTTTGCGTTTGTGAAAAACCTGTTCATCTTCTGTTCGAATGTTTAGGCACAACTGTAGTAGTATTTGTAGATGGTTCTTAAGACCTCCTTTAAGTTTAAGTTGTAATATGATAGCTGTTACTGACTAAATCTCAAACGAAGTTGTAACAGCCTCCTAGTTTTCATATTAACAAAATAGTGGGACTTAAACTTGAGAATGGTGTAAAAGGATCCTCATTAACATCTGTATGAAGCTTTAAATAACAAAAATGTATGAAAGGTTTTTTCTTGCATTTGCCTAAACTATCCCCCCTAAAGTTTTGGCCACACTTTCGATGACACGCTGTATAATTAATAATACATTATAAGAAAATCCGTTCCTCTATTTAATATTCTACATTATTTTATAATTATTTGTAATTGTGGAAAATAAACGTGACTGTCATGTGAACTAGAGATGTGCGCGTGAGTGAGTAGTCGCTCACGTCACGCACGTTTCACGCTTGCTTTAAACATTCACGTTTACGCACGCTCACGTTCTCTCACTAACGACGTGACCCGCAGCTTTTATTGAAAATTCAAATTCAGATTGAACAGAATGTTCAAATTTAAAACCAATAAAGGACCTGCAACAGAATGAAAAACTCTAAAATAGAATATGTTTTACACGTGAAATAATTTACGTGATATGTTGCAATCAGAATAGTAGACACAAAAAGGGATAAATACTAATTTCTCGCAAAAACGTTTCTTGCAACTGTCTTCAAAGACATTACTTTTAATACTAAAAGCTGTCATTGGAATTGACGTTTCCCTTACTGATACGAGTACAAGAAGGTTTATGTTGCTAGGCAATACTTTTAATTCCTAGGTTTAAAAGTACTTTTACGTCAGAGAAACTAAAAGTAAGTTCTACTTGGTCGACCATTGACGCAGACACGCGATTGACTGTAGACACAACATTCACAGCACAACACAGGTGCGAAGTTTCGTCGCTGCATGCTGCCACACAGAAGTACAGAAATTCCAGCTCTAGATCTTCCACTTGGGTGGGAGCCGGCTGAGCGGGGCACCCTGCAGTCTTTTATTCGTTACTAAATATTTAACGTGAAATTAACGGGAAACGCGAATCACGCCATGGAAATGTTCACTCACGTTCACGGTCCGATTTTCAAATATTACTCATGTTCACGATGGGACCCGTCGTGACCCATCGTGACCGGACTGTTTTCACGTCACACGCCCATCCCTAATGTGAACTTAACTTTTCCAGACGCATCTACCTTATTGTAAAATTTTTAAGTAAACAATTTGGATAGGGACGAGAATTCGTAGAAACTAAAATTTTTCACAGTAACTAGTATACCCCATTAAAAATCGAATATTTGTACTGACCGTTCGCATTTGGGCTGTTAATCAATAGAAAATAGAAGAAAAATGCTACAATTTTCAGAAAATGTCAAACTGTTCCAAGAACTGAAAATATTTATTTAATAATACTGACAAAATAATTTGCAAATATCAATACTGTTTCGGAGTGGTTTGATGGTCAAACTTTAGATTTTTAGTTCCAGTGACATCTGCAGAGTTAAAGACAATTATATTAAAAAATCCAGCCCCGCCTGATTGTCTTCCCAATGAGATCGATATTTGTGCGGAAGTAATTTTAGGTAATATAGTCCAGACTTATGTGTTCTAGAGTTAAAGTTTTTTAATATGTCGAATAACAAAGTTTCTACAGTAGATAAATTTTCGAGTTTTAGGCTAAATCCCCAAAGATCCATCCGAATAGAAAGTGATATATTTTATAGGGTGTTCAGTTTTATCCCGACGTTAATCTGGGGTAGTTCTCAGAGTTTCTCCATTAATAACCCATAGACAACTGATCCCATCGGTCAAACGGTTATTTCACAGCAAAACTGTGCGAAGGATCGCTAATAAATTAAGTAAAAGACCGCGGGTGCCGGATGCAAGAATAAATCAGGTCATAGGGATTTACAACGTGGGGCAATCAGATAACGCAATTGCCTTTCAATATCCCATAAATATCATCTATTGGTCAGGTACTACCTGCAAATTTCTCTCGTAATGTAATTTATTGCCCGGGTTTGTAGGAGCTTGGATTTCAAATTTATTAAAAATGCAAGGCGGTTAAGTTCCGCGGAAACCTCAGTTTGCGGAGTTAAATTAAGTTCCTGTAAATTGTTATGTGCCCAGAGTTCGAAACTAGTAATTGATCTGCATCGTGGCAACAAAGAGGGCCGAGATTTCATAATTTCCTGAATTTCCAGGGTAATTATAGCAAAAGGTCAAGAATCAGAAACACTTGTATAAGGGATCTGAAAGCTCTCAGAAGTTACCTTAGCCAGCAGTTAATTATTTACGGCTTTATAACTTTACCATTAGCTGCTTAATTTAACACCACATTACTTCGTATGCTGCTTAATTTGCAGGGAAGCGCGCTTGTAAGTTAGGCCACTTGCCTACGTCAAATAATACTTTTGTTAGTAGTAGTAGCGTCATTTGTTGAGTGAGTCTTAGCACCTTAGTAGGCAAAAATAAAATGGAAGTATCGATAAGAAGGACGCATTGTTAATACGTAGGAAACGGTAGTTATACCAGGAGCTTTGGTAAGTTCTCGGAATCAGGTATAAAGAATGTGATAATCCTTATAAAGCCCTTAAAGTGGCAATTTATTGTGCTAGTATAATAATGTTAATAAATTGGACAGAACTGTCACTGTCAAGTAAATATTACAGTATATGTACACATAACATAGTTGAACGTTAAGAAGATTAACAAAAACCGGTGTTTATTAATTATTGAGAATCAGCATTTAATTATTATGTTAAAGAATATTTATAACACCGCTTTTGTTGTCGTAAATGGTTATCTGTCGATATCTATCAAGCTAATGTATTTTTTTCTGTCGCAGAATAGATGGCAAATTTATAAACTCGATTTTTTCGATATTAGCAATCGAACATGCTTTGTATGCAAGTGGTGCATCAACTGACGTTATTGACTCGTCCTCTTCATTAACCTCGCTCGCAAAGCTAGCTCGGCCATAAAATTGATTCGTCCAATAAAGTCCTACATTATGTACTTCTTATACAGGGTGACCATAAATGGTTGTGTTTTTTTTCTTTAAGTTTGCACTGTTAATGTTGGTTACCCTGCTGTCAATTTTAAGACTATGTCAAATTCGAGGTTAGCAGATTAGGTTTTCCGTCAGTTTTGACACAAAGTGACACAAAACCTAACCTGCTGACCTCGAGTTTGTCATATACTTAAAATTGACATCAGGGTAACCAACATTAACAGTGCACACCTAAGAAAAAAAATCACATCCATTTATGGTCACCCGGTAGTATTATATTATGTTTGAACGTAATCTTCGTTAAGAACAACGCACTTGGTGCTTTAATTTTTTCTTCTCTCGTCTAAAACCTTCCGAGATTTATTCAGATCTTCACGTTTCAGGGTCCCTGGATGACGAAAAACAGGTTTTCTCAATTGCGTCTGTCTGTCTGCCTGTTTGCCTTCTGTTGGCAGAATAGTATTAATTTGTACATGGCTTAGGCTTTAGACTTCATAACAATTGAATCCAACAGATGCAAGCTATTTGTTGTAAAAAAACAAACATTGATTAAAATCAAAGTAAATCGGGTACTCTTCAGTCGGCGTCGCCGTCGGCGGTCTTCAGGTGATGTTAGCGACTTCCTGGACAGCCGCAGTTCAAAGTAGGTCTTGGGTCTCGTACGCTCATTTGACCTACTAACATAAATATTACAGTTTTACCCGGATCGCCAATATGGCGGTAGTGCATAAACGAAATTTGATTTATTAACTTTCAAGCGGGCGAAATGAAGATAGAATTACAATTAATAAAGTTTATACTCGTTGTTGCTTAAGCTCTCGGATTTTCCACGTGTGCGGAACGTGCAGGATCTTCAAGCGGTCGTGGCGAAGTTATCTTGTTTACATTTGTCGTCAACTTCAAGAATTCTTGAAGGACCAGGTAAGCGATTATGATTGAATTAAAGCCGGGCCTCGCAAGCGGCGGTCGCCTTAGAATGACCCAAGAAATAAAACTTACGAAATTGCGAACGTCGGCTTGTTGCGATGCGGCCTTCCGCTGCAGGTAAATACAGGCTGGACTTTGGAGCGCGAGCTTTTAGCTGCACTTGTGCTATGCCGTTAAGGTCGCAATTAGTGGTTTTAATACCATATGTTCCGGTGTTTCGGCTCGGGGAAATTTACTGCAGGGATCCCAAGCTTCTTCTGAGCGAAAGAGAACTGGGGAAATTATTTACAGGAGCGTCTTCTGTGAGCCTGTAGCAGCCCTCCTGAAGACGGATCTAGGTGTAGTTTTAAGGCATAGGAGCGTCTTCGATGAGCCTGTAGCAGCCCTCCTGAAGACGGATCTAGGTGTAGTTTTAAGGCATAGGAGCGTCTTCGATGAGCCTGTAGCAGCCCTCTTGAAGACGGATCTGGGTGCGGATTTTCTGGCAGGAATCTCCTCGAAGAGCCTGTAGGCCCTTCTGAGCAGAATTGGGTTAGGAGAAAGGTTCAGGAAAATTTTGTTTTAAAATGGCTTCGTTCCTCTTTATATAGCCCTAGCTGGCGTAATCAGCGTCTCAATCCAGTTTCTTGGAGTAGGGGATCCTTGCTTCGAATTCGAGGCGGTATACCTGCGTCTTTCCACAGTGACGTCACTTATCGCTGTCCGCGCGGCCAAAGATGCAGCTCTCCGATTCCTAACGTGCCTCAAGCCATGGGAGAATGCGTGAAATTATATTTAATTAACTAAAATCGTTTTCGAGCTGAGCGAAACGTTACACAATGATCAGAAATGGAACATGATAATATGGTGTCTTTATAACGCAGCAGAAACTCGTCGAATTCGAGCACACCCGTAGCTCAGTTATTCTAGCAGCGGATCGGAAACTCGCCTCGAAATATTCGTCTGGGACCGCGGGGTTAGAATCCCAGCGGACTTCATTTTTTAAATTTGTAAATTTATTTAATTCGACCGAGGGAAGCTCCTTATAAAACCCTTTACAGGTTTTTTTTAGATTAGGGTAGAGATTAAAATCACTGTTTCAAATTACAAATGAAGTTTCTATTTTTTTTGTGATTGCTGCTGCATGTCCCGGAGTGCTGTCCTGGTACTAAAGCAACTTGTTTTCTGGAGAACGCCTATTTTTGCAGGGAAATGTGTCTTTAATGTAACCCAACATAGTTAACGGTAGCGATGTAGCATTTTTTAAACGTAAACGATGAAGATAATTTCCTTCACATCTAAAAAAATCGATATCATCATCTTCTATGCTCGCTGCACCGTCTTCACCTCCTTTGGTATAATAAACCCATGGTGTATTCGCTACTTCGATTGTTCTTTGGTCACGGGTGTGTACCACCGAAGCCCAGTTTCGTTCAGAGTCACAAATTGGTACATAAACTTTGTTGGGTTCTTTGAAAACGTTGCAAGCATTATCTCTAAATTGCGGTTCAAACATGTTTTGCTCGGGGTGTAGGAAACCCATCGCACCTTACACATCCCAACGCTTTATATAAGATGTGATATACCTACGGGGCCACAATTATATATAACAGCAATGAGATAACATGAACAAGAATATAACACGTATTGCTTGAGTAAGAAAGAGATAAACATAGCAGCAAATATTCGAGAAGGCTGGACGCTTAATTTAATTATGACATTTGTCAACTAAACATGCCTACTAAAATAATTTTTTCGTATGGCCATCTCTTTCTTACTCAAGCATTCTATTTTATTATTCATGTTATCTCATTGCTGTTATATATATTTATAGCCCCATCCGTACTTTCAATTTTGGTTGCTCCAAAACCATGTCGTGAACATGGTTTACAACTTCTGCTCGCGTGATGATAGATGGGCTCCTATGCGTTTGAAAAGCTTCACTAATTTACTAATTGTGAAGGGCGAAGGTGCAGATTTACCCAAAACAGGGTCCACATAGCCTGCAGTCAAACCCTTTGTTAGCATCAAAACGATTCTCTGCTAATTTCGTCAAAAAAACAAACTTTACGACTACTTGGATACAGTTGCCGCCCGGCTAGTCAGGAAGACGGCGGCGTGCAGTTCTTAAAGTACTCACAAATGATTAAAACTAAAAGGACGCCAACGAATCTTTACCAATTAACGACAAGTACCTATATTCACGCATTCAACTGAGAATTCGTAAACTGCAGTAACACATAATTTCCCAAAAAAAAGCTCAAATCATGCAGAGGTAGCAGTAACCAAAACAAAAGCCACAAAGCTAGTATCACGGTATAATTAATCACAAATTCAATACTATGTGATACAAAATATATGTGATTATTTGCAGGTAAATATAGGCCGAAAAATTAATAGGCACCTCATAAAACGCATAAATTTAAAATTTACAACATTTACAGTACAGTGACTTCATTTATCGCACATATTAAAATAGATACAACGTTACAAGGCAATATGGCAAGCGATGGCTGCTCCGTGGATGGGAAGGAAACGTTTTATGCCTTCGGGTACAGAGTTCGCGGGGCGAACTGTATAAGTTTGCAGGACGAACTGTACATCCCGAGCTCATGCCGAAATTCCAAATACCAAATACGTATGAAGCTCGCAGCATCCGACCACTGGTCGCCAATAAATGTTACTTAAAAGGAAACTTTAATCTGTATGTGTGTTCCTTATCGGATCCCTTTCTCTCTGCTAAGAAATTCAGAGCGTCAAGATCATGCCCTGAATGTTTCCACGACTAACTGCAAGGGACCGTAATGGAACTACACACTTGCGGCCCAATGTGATTTTGTGCAGGTGCAAAAATCGGTTAGCCAGCGTTAGATGCGCCGATATAGCGTGGGACAGAATTCCCCAATTAATAGGCCAGGTATGCAACGATCTGCCAACAGTGGCAAGGGAAAATACTACACAATATCGAACTACACGCCTATACATCCGCTGGACACTTTACCAGACGCTCAAGCTGACTCCATCACGGCATCAAGACGGGACCAAAAATGAACCCGAGAACAATTGCCGACTGTCACTTCATGGACTCAAAGCGAAAGTTACGCGTGGCTCACGTGCGCGAAATACGAAATCTGAACCACAGACATCGAAATTAATAGACGCGCCAAAGGAGCGTAACATCTTTTTAACAAAATTGTATACCGGAACTAACTTCAATATTTTTATGGTGTTTCGCACATTCATACTAACTACTTCAACTGACTATCAAACCCAAACTACAAGATGTGGTATTAAAATAAAGTTTTAGGGGCAATGCTAGAGTAGATGACGGAAAGAGATCAAACTAAACCCACATTTCTGTACAGACATCTATACTCCATCCTGATAACGTAACACTCCTGGTAATTAAACGTTTATAAAACGTTTGTTAGAGAAATAAATACAACGGAAATTTTAAAGATTCACAATTTTTTAATACTGAAGAACGTAACTCATAACTTATCGCTCGACATGTGAATTTTGTCCTGGAATTATTTCTGAAACCGATATAATACAGAATATCTGACCTAACTAAAGATCAATTAGAAAACTGAACATGTAGATACATCAGTATAATCAAATTAGAGAAATAATAAAAGAAACCGGCAGGTGTGCATGCTATACCATAATAATTTTTGTTACCAACAACACAAATGCTGAGCTAGTTGTCATTGCATTTCACAAAGCTGGAAACTTGTTGTTATTAGCAATTCATTGTTTGCAATTTGGTTATTTTACTGATTAGTTTGTCAATGCCAATATTACTTTTAAATAAACAATATGCAAATATTATCTAAGTATGTACAGTGCCCACGTTGAACAATGGATTTATTAGAGCTAAAAAATATTCCACTAGCTTCTCCCGAGTCTTCCAATAGCAGTTGAAGGAACATGGCGCTATCAATATAAGACATCCGGTTGGGCAGGGGATTGTATGCATACCCATAAATAGTGAGGCACACATTCTTGATTTATTTCTTTATGTCGTTATAAATCATAAAGCATTTAATAACGTAATATCAATATTTTCCAGAACCGTCAATATTGCCACCTTTTAGGTTACCGCAACAACTGCAGGTGTAATAACTCCCATTTTCAATTGATTTTTGCGTATGTAATTTTCAGTGGTTTGCATGTAAAATCCCATTCTCTTCTAACTAGAATTGAGAGTTTGATAATAGTTATTTACTATACAAGTGGGATAACAGCATCATTAATATACGTGTGTGTAAGTTACAAACGAGTGCGTAGCACGAGTTATGTAAGCACACAAGTATAATAATGATGCATTATCACACATGTATTGTACAAAATTTTATCTACGACTGCCTAAAATTGAGAAAAGTGCATTAAGAGAAATGTCAGATCTGTCATTTTGAAAAATATTTTAGTAGGCAAATGTCATTATGTCATTCATTTGACACTACTTCAGTTACGTAATGAAGTTATTACACAACTCAGTTGCGTAATGAAACCATTACATAACTGAGTGGTGTAATGAGCTTTATTACCTAACTGAAATAGTGTCAAATGAGTGACGTAATGCGTTACTTATCCCACTGGAGTAGATAAATAATATTTCTTCACGGCTAGCAGTGAAAAAACGGTCGTTACAACACATATACAACGTTACGTACATAATAATATTACTCTACTTATTTGCTATATACGTATGATTTTGTTGCAGAGAATCATTTATTCTTTTTTTAACGGCTGTAGAAAAAACGTTGTTTGTATTTCGTGGCAAAATTCGTGTTTTTATGGAGTGTTTGAATGACTTTTCTGCCTCGACCTAACTGTCTCGGCGAAAATTGACATTCTCACGCGCCATAAAAAAACACTCATTTCGCGCACTTAATACAAAAATTACTATTTCATTACACAACTCAGTTGCGTAATGAAACCATTACATAACTGAGTGGTGTAATGAGCTTCATTACCTAACTGAAATAGTGTCAAATGAATGACATAATGACATTTGCCTACTAAAATATTTTTGAAAATGACATCTGACATTTCTATTAATGCACTTTTCTCAATTTTAGGCAGTCGTAGATAAAATTTTGTACAATACATGAGTGATAATGCATCATTAATGGCATTGTAAATTTCGCCCTAAATGGCAACTGTTCTAAATTTATTTGAAAACTCTTATTCTCAAAAAATGTTCATCAGAAATGTGAGGTCTTAAATGAAACATCAAAACCGTAATCGTAACTTCCTGTCTAGCGGTTTGCAGTTTCTGTTTTGTAAGTTGCACAAGTAAATTTTGCTGTTGAATGGCAGAAATAGAAATGGTATGTGGCTACAAAATCGTCGATATTTTATACAATTCTACAACGGAAGCGATTCGTTTGCCATTTATAAACCAACAGACGATAACCAGCCACCATTTGTTTTTAAAAGAAGTCTTGTTTACGTCAGCACGACACCTTTAACTTGATAATAAGTGTTTTTATGTAGCAATGTGTCCCCTATTCTTTCAGCATAAACCAAACGCCAACTTTAAAGAATGATTGGTTATGCTAAAAAAACCAAGCAACCGTGGGATTTTCAACTATTTCTGGTTATACCAAGATGTATAATATTTACTAGTAATAAACAACGTACACAACACAAGTTATTATAGCAACAAAAACTCGATCCATAGCAACAGGGTAGCCTATATACAATGTCACAACAAAAGTATGATATGTCCACTTTGCCCTTATACACAAAACAACTGCTACTTAATCACTCAAAGAGAAAATAAAAACGTCGCAAAGGGAAAATACCAACAAGATGGAAAAGCTCAGAAGTGATACAGGAAATGCCACGGAGATAGAAAACTACAGATCAAATTAATTTATTATCTCATTTATACAAAACTTTAACAAAGATCTTAACAAAACGCTTAAAAAATTATTCGACTTTCATCATCTATGAAACAAGTTGGCTTCATAGAGAGCTTGAGGACCATCGACCACCTTCAAGCGGCGCAAACATAAATAAAGTGGTGTGAGGAACACAACATCTCGCGACATCTTAGGTTTGATGACTCTCACAGGGCTTTTGACACAGTCCACTCTGGTCAATATTTAAAGGGTTGAATAATGTAAGCATAGACTGTCTACACTGGCCTAAGTGGGAAGTGGGAAAGAGGATCTACATGATAGTACTTATCTGATTCCTCTGTCATTTGTAAATTATATATGTATAACTACAATCAGTGGAAATGGGCAGGATTTAGAACAAATTTTATCGGATCGCCTCTCAGCTTCAAAGACCATAGGACAGAGAATAATGTTAATGGCCCAAAGACAATTCCAGGTAAGCCAACAAAGCACAATAATGTAAATGAATATGTTTACCTAGGCCACCTATCAGAACTGTTGTGTTTTAAGACACCAGGAACTACCGATTAGGTTAAAGATAAAAGTCTGGGATTACTGCATTACTTACGGCATAGGGACCATGACACCACCGACAAGGAAAAATTAAAAATGACCATACTGGTAATAATATATTATCGATTCTGTAGCTTTCTATAAATTCCAAAACTGTCAATGTTATTGGAGTTGGTATAAACTGAATAAAACGGGGATAGCTCGCAATATTCACGATAATTGCTACTGCACTACAAACGGGGATATGTCCCAAAACTTAATTCACCAAGTCACATATGGGCGGTCGTTTATAGTAGCGAAACTCAGTTTAGGTAAATAGAACATATTTCAACTTAACGGTAAAGCACACATGCAATATTAAATAATCTTATATTATAAGAACGCATGCCGACCGTAAGCAAGTGGCGCGCGCACATGCCGATCGCGCCGCAACACGCAGCATGAAGGGCCCGCATACTGGGCCGGACGTAGGCTGGCTACCAGCTTAAGCAAGCATTTTTATTGTTAGCCACACGTAGACTGGCTACGCGCGTTCTAGTAAATACATATTTAGCTTAGCTAAAATGCAATTGAGTCGACGGCAAAATTCGAAAATCTAGCGGAGTCAGAGATCCCAAATATTGATCAAAATCTTGCCCTATCTACTGAATCTCTAGCCGCAAAAGTTAAGCGAAATTTGCGGACTTGCAAATTGGCCTTGTGGATCGAAAATGTAAGCAAAATAGGCAGCTCCACAAGAGAAACTGGCCTCAATTCCGCACACGATGCAGGGAATGTTCTCAAGAGCTTCATCGGAATGCTGAAGGGTTGCGGAACGATAGATTGATATATAGGGCGTCAATTGTAGGACTGATATAGAGAGCGTCGTTGGTAGGGCTGATATGCAGGGCGTAATGGGCCAATAGAGGTTCCTTTGAATGTGTTCGACAGTTGATCGATAAAAATTCCGCGAAACACAAACGGGGCGGGATTCCGAATTGAAAATTGCGTTTTGGGGCCCCATTTATATCCGAGAATCGTCGTATTTTTTCCTAATCGGTACTATAGGATGCTTAACCATACGCCACAATTAAGAAAAATTGTGGTCGCCAGCGCACAGCCCCTTTGATCGATTTTAAAATGTAAGCCTCAAACATTTCTCGTTGACTGTGATGCGTATTTATACGTTTGGTAGTACTGAAGTGTATTGTTGGTGGCACCGTCAGTCTACGTCAAACTCAAGGTTAGCATGGTAGATTTTGTTCGTTGTTTGACACAGACTGAAGCAAAACCTAACGTGCTAACCTTCAATTTGACATAGACTGACAGTTCCACCAACAATACACTTCAGTACTGCCAAACGTATTACACGAATCGCAAGTGACTCTGAAAAAAAATTGTGGCACACATGTTATATCTGCTCAACTGAACTGACGCAACGGATTACGCGGTGCCCTGTGGGCGTGCATTTAATATAACTTATTTTTATATTAATCCGCAAGGATTTTATTTCAAGAGTTGGATACAGTTTTATTTTCTTTCCGACGTAATTGTTAGTATCAAATGTATACAGTTCCGTATTTTCTGTTACACCATATTTTATAAAAACAGATAATTTAAGTAATACATATTTAACAGCAAGACAACTAAAATTATGTACAGAGTGAGGCTGAAGCAAATGTTTTCACCAAAGATGAATAATTTAGAAACTACCTGACTTGTACACTTTTAAAATACGAAGTCTATATTTATTAAAGAGCAAACATAAACGGCAGTTTAAGCACGAGCAGTGTATATGTATTCGGTTAACATACGATATGGACAATCAATATATTCTCTCGGGGTTCGTAATTGCGCTAATTGATGTTCACCGATAGTTAAGCGCAGCTTTGAAACAGAAGAACACAAAATTTGTAACGTGTAACTGCGCTCTATTTTAAAGTGCTTTGTAAATATACCTACTGCACATTTGAATATAAAATATATCTTATTAGTAATTTGTGCAGTTCTTGTAAGTTAAATGTGCATCTAAAAATACTAAACACTTTTGAAGGATTATTCCAGTATCCAAATTTCTAAAATTTTATGTTTGTCAACTACTCAGCAATTTTTTTCTACTCTTAATTTTAGTTTTTTATTTAAGACATTACTAGATTAATGTTAAAAAAGAAGTAATGGTTAAGTATAAATAACGCATGCGTTAATTTTACTATTTAATATCAGCAGTCTCGCTGAAATGCACTCTGCATATAGTACAAGCATATGCTTTTACTTAAACACACAACATCCCAACTTCAACACGTCTATAATCCAGGTTATTGCGCTACTCCTCTCTATAATATGGGAACGTATGTGGAGTTTATTGACAAGATAAGCTGAGAATGTGGAGCTTCAGGGAATTTTTAATACATAACTAGGGAACTAGGGCAAACAAATACAAAGAGAGCCGTCAACGTCGCACTAACTCGAAAAATCCACGTAAAGCACAAAACAAAGACGCACTGTTTTTCAAAGCCGCAAGGAAACTTTATTTATCAATCAAGTTTCTAAAAGTTTCACCCCAGTTTGCGCTCTTTATTTTAAAAGCTGCAACCCTTACAGTTCGCTTTATACAAACACAAAAGTCCCGCTTTTCATATTAGCCAAAACGGTCGCTTTACTTTGAAAGAGGGTCTCCACTCCGCACCTTTTTCGGGATATAGCGTTATTCTTGCACACGCTTTGATATACTTGCCCTTTGACCTGCCCAATAAGCAACCGATACCGCATCCCTGCATTTGTGGGGTGACTTTGGTAGCACTCTTTTCAACGCCCACGTGTGACAATTATCGTTGAAGGACGTTTCGAATCAATGAAGCCAATTCGACAAGTTTGCAAGTATAGCACTGGCGCTTGTACTTTACCAAACTGTATTTTTATTATTTCTATTATGGTAAAATTGGGAATGCAACAATAATAATAAATTTAGTAAGTCTGACAGTGAAGGAAACTTGCAACAATGTTACAGTCGGAGGAAAGAAGCGGATAAATTTGTTTAAGGTGAATAAGGACAAGGTTATCGCCTACCGACTGTCGATACAATGTCTGCAGAACGGAACGCTGAATTTACCACATTATTCCACCCCTGCAGCTGAGGTCGCGGTGAGACACGAGGCGTTCGAGAGTGAGTGCGACTCCCGGCCTGGGTACCCCGTTTTCACTAAGTTTCGCGTGAAGACGAGGTTGAAACCAAAAAGAAATTAGCAGAAGGAAGTAGAGCGATGGGGCTTGAAATGAAAATGATGAATTCTCAATTAAATAACCAGAGCGACAAAGATTAGACTACGGAACTGTAATCCACGCCATAGTGCTCTATGGTTGTGAAGGGATTTCTACCAAGAGCAAAGTGCTACAAAGATTGAAGCAGAACTAACAAAGAAGTTATGGACATTTACCAATACTAAAAACGCAGATGGTTATACCCGGAAATCAGGAAAAGTAGAATGACGCCAAGGAAGAAGTGGTTAGAGAAAGTCATGAGACAGTTGCAACTAGGGATTCGGGATTGGGAAGGTTAAACAAGGGATAGTAAAAAACGGAAATTGTTAGTAAGAAAATGAAACTATAGGCCTTTACGGGTGGTAGTGCTAATCTATATATAAAATTTAGAATAATTATTCTCCTTAGCATAGAATTTCGGCTTAGACCGCGTAGTATTTGTATATGAACACCCAGCATTTTCTGGCTTAATGTGCCTTGCACCTTGTGAAGTCGAGCAAAAACCCGCGCGATGGCCATGCTCTTTGGTGGCTCGTGTTGTTTGAGTATCTTGAGAACGAGGATACTTAGGCAGATTTGGCCGATTTTCTGTTTGTGCATCCATATTCGCTAACGTTTCGCAAGACCTTGCAGCTTGCATCATCAGAGTGAAAGTCGACTTCACAAGGTGCAAGGCACATTAAGCCAGAAAATTCTGGGTGTTCATATACAAATACTACGCGGTCTAAGCAGAAATTCTATGCTAAGGAGAATAATTCGAGTAACCGCAAAAGCCTCAAACAGTACATAATCTAGCAAAATCTTTAGTATTTCGGAAGGCCGACTAGCTACAGTGAAGACGGTGTACGGTTTTTTCTAAAATCATCAGCGGCTGTTCAAATTACCAGGATACATCAACGAGCTTTCAATACTATAGATAGGTCCATTAGCTTACGACCTGAAACACACTAAAAAAATGTATTACCTAAATTACTTGCTGTAGCCATAATTCAAACCAAAGTTAAACCAACAGTTTTATATTGAAAACGGTAATTCTAGAACAACAAAATAATTACAAGCACTCGCCTCAGTTACAGGTAAAACGAACGCTACAGACGAAGGCTACGGATACAGCTAAATTACAAGACTTTTAAAGCGTCAGTGATAGGTTGCAAAAAATCGCAACGAACAATAGTTACCCAAGCAATTTCAATAGCGTATACATAACAGAGTTAAACATTTAAGCCTCTAACAAGTCTCTTAATATTAGGAAAGTAGATTAAATTAGTAAGGAATTATAAGTTGAGGGTGACTTCATAAACCAAACATAGGGGAAGGTTAACAAAATATGACTATAATAGTAGAAATTTAGTATGTTCAGTGAAAGCACAGGTAAAACTTAAACAAAGACTTGGAGATAATGCAGTGACGAACACCTACAAAGAATTGACGACATGAGCCACATCCGTCATGACAACGAATCGATAATTTCCCTTGTATAAGTTGAAGGTCGCCAAAAGAGTTCGTTGACCTCAAAAAGTAAGCCACCAAGACGCTATAACGGGGTTGGCTAATATAGCATGCGAAGAACAAGAAAATTAATGACAGTGATCGCTGCCAGTGTTATTTTAGTGCAATTTTTATAAAGACGTCAATCTCTTATCGCTATATTTTAAAGTTAGATAATTCGCAGATACTGTTAGACACGTTTACTTTCTTTATCTTTGAAATTTACCCTTGTTATAAAACTCTCCTTGAGTGCAGAAGATAATCTTCTATTCTGCGGTCCTACATTAGTGTTAATTCCATGCATTTAGATTCTGTTACTTGAGCAGGAAGTTCTTGATTGGGAAAAACATCATAAGTTTAATTTTTGATACACTAATTTCTGTATATTTTTAACTCCATATTTAGTATGTTTAAGTTCTCCTACAGTGTTTGTATCCATTTGGTACTAAGTAATAATACGTTGCCTGTAAGTGCAACTTTCTTAATGTGATATCGCGTCATGTTACAATAACGAACGAAACTATATCGTCCTTTCACTATTGTTTTGTTATATCACCTACATATGCCATTAGTAGTTTCGCAAATTCTGCAGCCAAGAGATTCTTCTCATCGCCAGACGTCTTCTTTCATACACCTTCTCCTGCAAAATAAATTTCAGCAGATTATATCGTTGGTCGTTGCGCATTATGTGGCCCAATACGCTAATAAAGACTTCACATTCTTTATTCATTCTACGTTAAAGCTCAATATTAGTGTTAGATTTATAAGAGAAATCATTTATAATCGTTATAGATTCTGTTTTTACCTGAAAAAACCCTTTGCGACCCGCAACAGGTCCAAAAGAAGGTAGTCCCGTGATCTCAGTGGGAAGGGGGGTGGATAAAAAACCGCCTTGCTAGCGATAGTTGAAACAAATTGTAGCTTGAAATATTGAGACAAATCCGGATAATTTGGTTAGGCGCCACCTGATGTGTCTGCCGGAATGAATTCTACCTTTCACCAAGATGGGATGAATTTCCCTCGACTACAGGAAATGTGATCAGCTTTTAAATTGTTTCGTAATTTCTGAGATGCTTATCTTATCACTTCAAAATTGTACGTATCTGCATTTCATTTTGTAAGAAAATTCGCATGTCATGGCATTGGGGCCGACTATATTAAGACATATAGGCGATCCTCTACTGAAGGTTTGAAACTATCATAAATTAACTTTGTTTGCAGCTGTTACACCGTGAACGTCGTAAATGTACCCTTAGAATTACAATTACTGCAGTACTAAAAGATGTGTCCCCAAGCACTCAATTCTTCAATATCGCACAATGTTCATCGCTTACCCAATCAAATATTCACAACATGCATTGCTTAACCAATATAAAATATCACACTTAGCTGGAAATGCAGCAGTTTAATTGGTGATGTTGAATGGAAAACCAGAACAACTCAACTTTCTGCTGATCAAATATTAAGCAGAAAGCGGAAGCTAAGGATTCTAAAAACGTTCGGTTCGGGATTGTCGAATGAAGAATAGACAACTTAAATTCAATGTATTTGGCGGTGGAAAGAGATGTTCCTCAGCGCTGAGCCGCGGCTAAGGACGTCACCTTACAGAGTGGTTGCGAGACAGTAGATGATGGAACAATACACAGTTTTCCAAATATGAGACCAGGGGTCGAAATAAAATTCATCTGTACAAAAATTAAATGGGAAATTAAATTTCAGACTTCTAGGTTGTGCCTTGAGAATTATTAATGCTTCCAAAATGATTTCTACAGTACACCAAACGCTAACACTTAAATACACGCACCCTGTTAAGAAGGTCAGAGGACTCACAAACCCTTTGCTTGCGTTGAACCGGAATTTTTAGCGTTGGCAAAATTGTGAAAATGCCTGTCACCATTGCTTGGAGGCGGACAACTTTTAAACTGACCTAACGCCGTATTTTGAATTGTTATCTATTTATCCCCTTTTTATCACCGAACCCCCGTGGAAAGGCTAGCCACGTACCTGGCTCACGAGCATTAGGGCTCATAGAACTACAACTGTATGGTTAAAAACAGGCCACTAGCTTAGAATAAGAGGCTGAAGAGAAGAAGACTTATTTATCATTTTATATCGTATTGATAATCTGTGGGCTATGAATCAAAAGTAACCGGAGGTAATGCAGAGATGCGAATTGAGAAAGTCATATTTTAAAAAATAATTAAAATTAAAAAATGTTAAGAAAATAATTTAATTGTTATTGTGTACCCAGCAAGCTAATTAAGATAACTCTAATTTATTAAAGTAATATTTCTATTGCCACATAAAAATACAGGAATATCAAATTAAACCCGAAATGAACAAATTACAAGACGCTAATTCAGATTCTATTAATTAATTTTCCGTCCTTTCCCTTCCATTGAATATCATGATATTAGAATATGGTTTACAACTTTTCACAAATAATCTTCTTAAAGCACAGCACTTTAATTTCACTATGCTGCTCAAGTTGATAAATGAACAGTTTTTGAAATTCGTTTACTTCTAAAAACCTTTTTAGTGCATTAATATAATATTTTGCATTCTACCGTGGGTTGAATAAATACGCAAACCTCGTTTGCGAAAGAAACATGAACTTTGCCCTTTATAAAATAAAGGCCGAGCTTTATGTACAACATCGGGAATGGCGTTTTTAATATACATTCCTTTTAGAGACAACCAAAAACATTTGCCCTATTTCACGGTAGCTATTTAGCCAAAAGGTAAACGTCTGAACACATTTCACGTTTCAAAGTACGGACTGCTAGTGTTCCGACAGGAAGCTGCTCTATTGTGTAAGCACGCTTACCGTAAATATGTAGATGAAGGTAAAACAATGGCAAATGCTAATTCAGTTATATTTTCTGACAACTACAGATCAAAGTGACCGAAGCTACTGTATTATTGGAGTATAAAATGGCAGCGTATTCCACTTAATTCTATTATTTAAATCATATTAATGGTCTTTAAATTTACAATTGATAGAATTAGCTCTTAACTCTGATCAATATGTTTTTTAAATAAATATTGGGTATCTGTGATATAATACGTGTACGTTGGGTTGCAGTCCCACGTAGCAACTAAGTGACTAACTCAAACTTTCAGCGATTTGTTGTCATGGATATTGATCAGGCAATGATGCTTAAGACCAACCACAACAAAAACAAAAGCATTCGAACGCACAGCTTACATAAAACTCATTTACCGTGATCGGCTTTTGGCTTACCCTAACTTCGACACTAGAAAACGAGCAGGTATCGGTTGGGTCAAATAAAACATATTATACCAGTAGTAAGAAAAAGTAACGAGCCTTTAATAGTTAATATGTTTTAATATAGTTGAATAATACCGCCTAAGAGAAGTAAACATTAAAGCAGGCTTGCCAATGCAAAGGAGATTGCAAATAAATGGTACAATTTAAAACCTGCATGGCAATGCCAAAGCATATGATTACTAAATTAAAGTTAATGGTACAATTTTTAAAAGTAGCACGAAATGTTACACTCGGTCACTAAATGCAAAACGACTCAGGAAGCGAAATACTATGAGCACAGTTAAATATTCATAAAAAATTCTTGAATTTTAGCTCAAAAGTGAAATGCGCGTTTCAAATAGCACGCAGGGCTGAAAACCTTTAAATGGGTGATGCGCATTTGTGTCGAGAGACTACGCAATAAAATAAGCACAACCAAGATAAATATATGCAATGCCGCATCAAACAAGAATTGCAATTTTCGCAGTCCGCTTTAATCACTAAGAAAACAGTGGGTGCATCGTGGGGTGGAAACAACTTTCTGGAGCCGCTCAGGAGCGAAAGAACATTGGGCCTCCGCGAACAATTCCAAATGATACAAGCGGAAGCGGTCCAGGTGGCAAGCGAGATGTTCTCGGGCAAAATTCAAGAAATGCAACGAATTGAAAAGTCCGCCGAACGTCGCTTATTGAATACTACCCAATGAAGTTAGCTCCACTCTCAAAGTCTATGAATATAGCAATAAAAAAAGGAGTAGGTATGAATTCAATAGAACATTTAAAACCACAAATAGTAAAATCAAAATGGGACGTTACATGTAAAATATACGGAATGTGGAACTGCAATTTATTTAAAGAAATAAATCTCTTACATTTTTAACAGCACTCACATTATTTTACATGACTGACAAAACCTGTTTTCACCCTCCAAGTATTATCCTTACGATATTAATGAAATGCGATGTTAAGAGAGATTTCTTTTAAAATTTTTTGAACTTCTATTTTTGAACATGTTATGTGATTTTAGAAATCTGTAAAGAGGATTTGATTTTACCATAGTTTTATTTATTTTGCAAATATGTAGCTGTTTTCTCTTATATACCGTCTTAAGAGGCGTTGAAAGGAACATAACTTCTTTTTTTTATTTTTTATGTCTGCTAATAACAGAGATGGAACAAAAGCTATGAATTATATTGTACATCAGTTAAAACATTTTAAATTAAAGAGTCATGTGGTGGGCGTTGTCCTTATAAATATTGGAATTAAAATTGGAATAAATTCTTACGCCATAGCTTTCGATAATGTTGACAGTAACTAACGGGTGTTCATAAACAGTCGTCATCCCAGTTGCTTTGAAAAACAAAATGTCATGTCTTTGATTAATTCGTGCAACACAATGAAACGTCATTGAGTACTGTCATAGCGCAGTTTTTCTCAATTTTAATAGATATACGTTTCTGAAGTCAAAACCTGCTGGGATGACGACTGTTTATGAAAACCCGTTTAGTTATTTACAATATGAGTATCGTAACGTTTTATATTTCGAAGGATAACCCATCAAATATTGTAATATAAAGTTACGAATTTGTACAAAGTTTTATATACTTTCATAAAATAATGAGTCATATTTATGTTCCATTAAATTTTAATTTTCTATTTTCTCAAACAAGAGTACGCCGATTCAGTTTTCACTGAACTCTAGTTTATCCGTGAAGTTGTTTCATCTGTTTCATTACCCCACTTGTATCGTAAAAGTTACTATGCGAATTCTGTAAGAGTTATCTACTTTCATAAAATAATTGAATATATGTATGTTTCACTATTTTTTTTTCAAACAAAAGTAGTGATTCAATTTAAACTAAAATATAGCTTATCCGTCAAATTTGTTTTTGTTGCGTTACAACACTTGCATCGTGATAAGGTTTCCTAGTAATCGTACATTTCTTTATTTTCCAAAATAGTATTTTACAATAGCTACCATTTAGTACTGCACGGTCTACCAAACATTTTATCCGCATCTTCATCCTGCCCACGATGAAGCATCTAGTTGACTTTTGATCTAGTTGCGCACAGCAACTTCAACTTAGAAATCGGATGACAAACGCTGACCTCTCAACATATCTTTCAAATTCGAGAACAACAATCAGGTCTGTAGAAAAGGTACATATACAACAGTTGTGAATTTAATCCTCTCACTGTTTCCGTCGAGGATCTTAACTAGCACACTTTTTTGTAATTGTTCTCAGTGATTTGCTGCACTGTTTCATGACTAATGCCTAGCTTTGGAACAACGTCGCTTTTCCTAATTTACTGATTTTCTGGAATTATTGCACCTACTCTTCTTTAATTCCCCACATCCGCTACTGAAATCTGTCTTGCTCACTTAACTCGCTGTTACTGCTTGTGGCACATCGAACCTACTGCTGGAATTATTTCACATCCATAGAATCATCACCATAAATTGCTTTCGTATTTTTATGAATTACGATGGGTGTGCATGTGCAACCTTCTAAGTAAAAAAAAGCTATCAATGATCGATGCTTTCTACTTAACTTACGTATTTAGAACTGATGACTAACTAACTGATTGACTCAGTGACGTCACACTTTAAAACTGAAACTACGCACGTTTCAACTAGACAGCTTAGCCTATGAACTGCCGGTTAAAACTACCACGAACTAATAATAGCACGTTACAGACCACGCCCACTATTAATGAAAGCAGAAAGTGTGGCGAAAGTGGCGAGAAAAAGCAACCTTAAAAACCTATTTGCCATATTTCCATGCAACTTTCATAGGAAGTATATTAACGCAATATTGATATTATTGGAAACCATGCCCATTTGACCGACCTCATGAGTGAAATGTGATCTTATTTTGCTTACAATAATATCTCGAGAAAATCATATTTGTAGAAACTAGAGCAAATTTGTCATCACCCGGTATGGTATTGGCGAATATTGTATTATTAACCCAACTATCCGCAATGCCCAACAGTGCATCCATAGATTAGATAGGACATGTATTCGATTTTAATTAATTACTACACTCTAACTTATCATACCGAAAGCTTTGATGAGGGGGCGTTGTAAACATGGCACTATGTCGGCGTCCTTTAATCATTCGCATTTTAGCAGCGTTGGTGGTAAATTTCATTGAAATTCTGTAAAAATATAGTTAGAAAGCGATTTTCTGTTAGCACGCCATAATTTCCGGGATAGTTGATTGAGTTTCCTGTAAAATGAAAGGTCGATTGCGAAGGAAATAGTTTAGATAAAAAAGACAATGATGTTTTTCTACTCTCAGTTTACAAAACTAACGGCACAATTTAATGTGCAGATATTATTCAAACAGCATCCGTGAAATTCAATAAATATTATACAGGGTAATTCAAAAGTGTGGTCATTAATTTAAGGGCGTTAGAGGACGTCAAACAGAACAACTTTGAATAATAAACTATACGTCAAAAGTTAATAATAATCCTACAAAAAATTCAAACATTTTATTTCTTAAAGTGATTGATGGTCACCTTAATGAATTTCTATGAACATAAGTTCGCACTAGTGGTTGTGATAAGACTGAATTTGAATAAAATGCAAGAGCAAAACCGTTGTTTGGGTATTTCAATCACATTTGGAGCATTAGGTTAATGTACTCTCATCTGATTTAGCCGGTAGTTCTGAAAGTTTCCACCAGACCCAGACGAATTTTTACCCGTAAGAAACTAATTTTTAGTGCAATGTACTTCTACTGATATCAGTATATATCTATTTTGGAATGTAGTGCATATCTTATAACGCTGAAAATATGAATGCTTCAGTTAGCTCAGGGTATAAACGGAGGGAGGTGAAAGAAATGCTCGGTAGTGGTAGTCAATGAAGTGGAGTGTTCGTAACATGAAGGCATACCCTTCGGCTACAGGAATTTGCTCAGCTCTCACCTATAGACTCATCATGATTTATAAACCTGAAATGCGTATCTTACTTAAAAAATTCGCGTGACTGCATTCCGCTTCACAAATAAATTACCTACACACATTGAAATCAAAAACAGCTATATTGTAAGTAACACACACACACGCGCGCGCAAATCTAATACGGTTACAGCTGAAGGCTAGTAACGGTCATAAATTATCTTACTTTTTGCACACGGTGTGACGCCACGTTACACCAGACAAAGAAGGTCTGAAATGTGATCCTACGCGTAAAGTATTGGTAGCCTGTTAGCATTAAATTCGAAACGGTTATATTCAAAATAATGCACAAATACATTTACCGCGGGTCAGAGCTGAAGGCTGATGACTGTCATGAATTATCTTACTTCGTACTACACTGTATCTTACCGTAGGCTCGTAGTCTGGAATGTATTTTCCGCGGGGTGTAAACATACCAGGAACAAGTATTGGTAGTTTGGTAAAAGGCGCGCGTCAGTTTGCTTAAAGCGTTTTTCGCACTTTCAAAGGGTATCTGCCCGCATAACGCAGTCAATTTCTTAAAGATCGGATATTTGGAATGAACTAATTTACAACATGCATTATTTGGCGCATACAACTTAGCTTGGAATGCAGCAATTTGGTTGGCGACGTGCATGTAAAATCCGGAAGAAAACACTTGGGCTGAGGTGAAAGTTTTGTCGGGCTCGGCAAAATTGGAAAATTAGCATTGGTATACGGATGCTTGTATGTAGGGGTTCCGTCACTCTATAGAATGGCTGCGAGAAATATATATGCGAGACGGTAGGATTTTTTCCAAATATCTTGCCGAAAGTCGAGATGAAACTCCATTTTACAACAACGAGATGGGATTCGAAACTTGTAGACTGTGCTTGTGGAAATTGTTTCGACATGCTAATAATATTCGCTGCTACATGCGCTGAACAGTCACACTCAACTGCATACCCTATTTCTAAGTCAAAACTCGGCGAACTGCCATCTCTTTCTTCTTTCATCTAACATGGTCACTTATAGTATGATCAAAAATTATTTTCATCTAGAATGGCTAGGGAATAGTTCCTAACTTCTGAATGCACTTAAAAATCAAATATCAAGTTTAATATTCAAATATGAATGTAGTTTTATTTATAAATTATAAAGTATTCCATAGCCATACTAGATGAAAATAGTTTTTGATCATACTTTATTTCTTTTGCATAAAAAATACATAGCATATAAAATTGTTATCATTTTTATAGTAGCACCACGTAAACGTTTACCTTAAAATCTGTAAAGAGTAAAGAGTTTTACTCAGAACCTCCCACGCAAGTGGACTTGTGACACTAAGCAATTTTAAAAATTTAGTGTGATACACGCACACAACTTCCTTAGACAGTGATCTTATAATTATTCAAAAATTTGATTTAAAATGTTTAAGCATTTGTTAAAATTTTTCAAAAATTGCAACTTCTACAAAAACCGTACAAAATAGAGCGTTAGTGCAAGAGACAAATTTTCTCTATAATTTTAATCTGAATTCAAAAATTTAATAATATAAGTACCGGGTGTTCCATTTAAAATAGGAGTTAATAAAAAATAGAAAAAAACAAAAGAAACCCAATTTAGAAGTATTCAACTGGAATCTCACATCAATACACATTCAAAATGTAATAAAAATGTGATGTTAGAGCCGTTTTTAAAAAAATCCAAAAAACTGAAAAATCACAAGAGTAAAAACCTACGTCCGGGTATGCGATTTTCTTCAAAAGCTTGCTGTCGCATCTACATAGTACACAAAACTTGTATATAAAGTTTCAACGTCTTACATCTTTTCATTTTTGAGATATTCCGTTCACAGACAGACAGACAAACAGACACACGCACAGACACAGACCAATAAAAAAATATGTTTGTCGGGGTTCAGGGGACTCTAAAACGTAAAAGGAAGTAAAAATCAAAGGATAATAGGGCTAAAAATATATTCACGTTCGTAATAATACTGAAATAATAAAAGAAAGCGCTTAGTAATGCAAATTATGTAAATTTTGAAATAGAAAAACTATTACCGGTGATGGGATTCGAGCTTCAGCTCCTGCGAATGAGCCAGCGAATGCAACTTCAAAGATCTGCGAGTAGCCCAAAGTAAAGCACGCCGTTTTGCCCACCAAGGACGCCTCCGATCGATGAAATGCGGCTGCCTTAAATAGAACTCATTTATTGTTAACCATGTTTAATTTTTTAAAACATTTATTGTGCATCTTTTGGTTTCCATTTTTGTTAAGGGTAAAGCCTGAGGTATGTGCAAATTGGTAGTTTTATCTATTTCTCAGTTAAAGCAAAAATAAATAAAATTTTATTTTTTAAGGTTGTTACAGTTTTGAAATCATTTAGACAAAGTTTATGAAATGTTTGGAGTGTCTTGCAGTTCCTAAGTGTGTATTTGGTTGCATTCTCATTTTGCATTTTTGGAATGTTTTGGAAAAACCTTGAATTGTAGGAGATTATAATAACTTTTCAAAATAGATTGAGAGTACGATTTCCGGCGGCCATTTTATGAGACTGATTTCGTGAAATTGTTGCTTCTGGGGCTGTATATGTGATATGGAATTTTCACTACATGTGGATAATATATTTCCAAAGTTATTGTGGATTCTATTGATCAGCCTTAGGAAATTCTGTGTGAGATTGCTAGAATGAAGCCAGTTATACTACTATAATATTTTTTTTCTGCAAGATCACTTACGTATGGCCACCTTCCAACTTTGGTATGTTTTTATAGTTCCGTTTGAACACCGATTTCGATATTGTGTCATTTTAGGCCTTTTTTGTTTTACTCGTACCATATTCTGCATGTGCTTCCCCTGCGGCTGTGATGTCGCTTTCTCAAACACCTGGAGGACCAACTCCTACGCAGTTCTGAGCCCCCCCCCCCCCTCACTTTGTGTGGCTACTTCCGTAGCTTGGGCCACAAGGTCTTTCCCCAGTATGACAGCTGGGGAAAAGCCTGCCACATCTAATTTTGCACGTGTTTGGACAGCATCCCCAAGTCCACCACTCTGTATATCTGCTGTGACGACGCCGCTGTACCCTGCTATGCATCACTAGGTATCTCGTGTACCGCTAGCGATTTAGTCATCTGATTTTTCAAAACGGAAAATATGGTTAGTTCTGCTCTTATGACATTTCAAGCATTCTACCTATGGTTTGTCCCGGTGAAACTCCTAGCCGATGGTGCCGAGAAATTACGAAATGTGTAACTGCAATGTGTTTTCCTTGTGCATTTAGTTATGCGAAATACTTAGTTTCACTTTATATGTATTTATTATTTCCTAGATTGGCTACTCTGTTAGCATTTTGATCGCGTTCAACGCCCCTCGACGTCTTAAAATTTAATTCTATCTAGGCGAGGATCTCCGGGAGCCTAAACATTAAAAACAACTTCTCTTTAACGCTGAAAGTACACAGTTAAATGTGTAACGCCCTAGGCGTATGGTACCATTCGCGAAGGCTTCGTGTTTAAAAATTCATTGATCGTTGAAGCGATTTGATGAGACTCCCGTTTATCCATATCGCAGTACTTGATTTTTAAGTCACTATATACTTAGTTGAGATACTTGACCTTGAGCGAATTGCGAGTTAAAATCCTAGAGTTTTGTTTTTCACTTCAAATTTATTAAAAACTACAACCGTGTACATCTTATAATTAAAACTAAATTAAATCTACAATTTCAATTACAAACATGTATCCCATCACAGATTTGTTTTGCCTTCTTTGAGTATGGTGCAGAATTTATACGTGTACATACTGTAAATAAACAATTAGGTTAATTCAAGCTCTGTTATTTTCTTTCTTTTATTATTTTTATGAAACAGCTAAGTGGTTTCGGAACTTACTCGGACACCTGTAGGTTTTCTGGTTTGGGCCGTCTCGAACCAGTGGCGCTTCCGGACAACCCGCCCCTAATCTTCCTCGAGAACTCGCTGGCAAAAATTTGCTACACCACGAGATAATCGCTGAACCGCCGTGTTGTAAATTATTTATTTTTATTTTTTTCTCTTTTAATTGATAAGACAACACACTCTGTCGATGACTGATACTCTACTCAATATATGCAGTTTCCCAATTTTCTGTAAGCGTATAGCCCTCCAAGCACTTGAATTATATCCAATAAAGATATATTGGAAACTTGTGATGGTAAAAATAAAAAATTGGTAAAGAACTTTACTCCGAACTTTCCTTGGAGGTCGAAGTTATAAAAATATAACTTGCGCAAATATCAAAGAAAAATAAGAGTGTTCAAAATTATGTACAAAATAGATAGAAATATATTTACATTGCTAATAATGCTGAAACAGAGAAAGGAAACGCTTAGTAATGCTAATTACATCAATTTGCAAATGTGAGATACGAACTCGAACTTCCAGGCATGTGTCTTACCTATTCATACGCTTTAACCGCTCCGCCACTTCCGGCCGCGAATTATTTACGCTTCTCGCTGCATTATAAAGACGATATATAATTCTGTCCTATGCGATGTTCACCCTATTTCTGTTAAGTCTAATTTTCGTCAAGTATAAAGCCTGATATATGTGCAAATTATTACTTCTATATTTTCCCCAGTTGAAGCAAAAATAGACATTTCCTTTTTGCAAGGTACTCGCGCTATATATATTTAACCGAAAGTATATTCAGTTTCTAGCAAAATATCGTCTTCCTCCAACAATAGCTATTTAAGTAACAAGGAATGAAAGGACCTATTAACATTTGAGGTAGACAAGTACAAGCCAAGGCGAAGCCGATGCTTGCTGCCCACCGCTGCTCACCGAAATGTTCCTAGATTTTTTAATAAATCGTTTGGTTTGTCACTAGTCACCAGGATAAATGTTGATTTCAATCATTTTCGTGAGTCATGTTACCTGTGAGTGTCACATGTCACATAACAGTTGCAATTATAAACAAAAGTTTAGTCTGCATCTTGCTATGTTAATTTTATTATCCTAGGAACTTAATAATAATATTAACTTCCGTTGTCAAGGAAAAGCAGCAAACAAATATAATCACCGACTTACACGTTTTGTTACTTAGGCTGGATCACTGACTTAAAAGATCGACAGCGGGAAAATATGTTATAAATTATATCGCCAACAGACGAACAGACAGACGGACAGACAGACAGACAGAACTGAGAAAAAATCAAGTGACCCTGAAACGTGAAGACCTGAAAATATCGCAGAAGAGGAGTTTTTTACAATTACAATACTTTCTTCGTCTTTTAGACGAGGGAAGTAATAATTACGGTCGGTGTTAAAAAATGAGAAAATTTTCAATATGTGTAAGTAGCGGTTAGCAGAGAAACGAATACGGTTCGTGAAAAATCAAACCAAGTCTTTTGGCAGTGGATGCTGTTTATTATTTCATTCATGAATAAATTGTATTAATATGTGCAATTAATTAGTATGTTATGACGGTATGTACAAAATTATTTGGAACAATTCCTATCTACAGTTAATTTTTTGTTATAAAGGGCTTCAATGAGTATAGGAAACGCTGGAAATCATCGCGTTTCGTAGGCATTTTATTCTACACTGAAGTATTTTCAATCAACATAGATAGCGAATAATCTCCCGCATAATTGCGGCTGTCTGGTCTTTATAATGGGACAGTTTGTCACCCGGTGTGGCCTTTGCGAAGACGTGCAATCGATATTGATTGGGTACCTCAATTTCCGTATGTGTGACGCAAACAGCACAGAGCTGAACTGGCGGCTCCGCAAACGATGCGGTGGAAAGCAATTAGTGTTGCGAGACAGGTGGTGTTTTGAATGCGGGTGTAATTTGTCATTCCGGGGTGTAGCTGCTCGAAGCGGGGTGATTGACTGCGCCAGCTCAAGAAGTTTCGAGCTGTGATTGCTTTAAACGATCTCAATTTAAATATATTTGTCACATATAGCTGGTTTTGAAATTATGAGAACGTATTCTTTATTGTTCTCTTTTTATTAAAACGTATGACAAGTTCGCAGTTCTACGACGACATAGTCAGAACATTAACAGAATTGCCATCAAAATACAGCTTTCTCATGGGGGATTTTAATACAAAACTTGGTAAAAAACAAACAAGCCATAGGGAAGCTATAGAAAACCCTGAAACGACAGAAACGACAGACGCAAGAAACGACAGAGGAAGCAATCTACTACATTTCTTGAACCAAAATAAATTGTCTGGGATGAATACATGTTACGAAAAGAAACTCAATAGAAAATGGACGTGGGATAGCATCTTGTCCAAATTGTTTACTTGACATTGGAGACTTAAATTGGAGAAACAAAGAACTAAATGTTAATGGAAAGAAACTCAATAACCTGCGATTTGCGATTTGATATCGTATTAGTAACAGATAATGTAGACCAAATGCTGTAAATGTTACATCAGTTAGAAGTTGGATTAGCAAGGAATGTTGGGTACCTCTAAGACAAAACACACGACCAACCTATGGGGCGTATTAAGTTGGATGTAACTCTATGTACAATATCGGAAGAGAAATTATTAGATTAGAAAGCAAACAAAGGTCAAAGGTGCTGTTCTAACTTCAGCATCACTAAAGCGAAAATGGGCGAGTCACATTGCACGAAAAGGCTGTGAAAGATAGACAAAGAGTAGTGCAGTGGAACCCGTGGATCAACACGAGATTACAAAGTAGACCACCAATGCAATGGGTCGACAACGTTCTATGCATTACTGGCAGACTGGATAAGAACTGCACACCAGAAAAGTGAAGGGAAACCTGCGTCTTGCAGTGGGCCGGTATGGGCTGATATGATGGTGATGATGATGACAACCCTAAACCAAATCCGTGCCTTATTGGCAATCGAGTTTTAAATAATGGGCAAACAATGCATTGTATATAATTTATTTTTTCGACGACTGACATCGAAAGTAGATTTTTCTCACTGTCATTTGACAACAGAAAGTTGACATTTGCCGCTGAGCGTGCGTTTTCATCTTTTTGCCGCTCGCCGAGCGTTTTGAGTTTCCGCGTTAATAAAATAGGTAGCCACGTCCGAATGTTTCCTTGACAACGCCCGCCATTTGTGGAAATAATCGCGTCACATGTCATATAGACTGCGCGAGTCATGTTAACTTGATTGTCAATTAATTTTTGCGATAAAATGAAATTTGAGATTTTCCTTTAATAATATGCTCAGTCGTCGAAAAAATAGTATGTATGTTTCGAGCTAAAAGTGCGCTTGCCGCTTTTGCATGATTGCTGGTTTCGACTTCGTCTCAACCAGCAATATTCATGCGCAAGCGGCAAGAATGCACTTTCAGCTCTTAACATATAATATACTATTTTCTACAGCCGTCAAAAAAACGTGATATTTATGCATCACTATAGATACGCGAAGTTTAACTTTTTTTAACACGTGAAAAAATAATATTTCTTCACGGCTAGCAGTGAAAAAACGGTTTTGGAACACCGACAACACATATAAAACGTTACGTACATAATAATATTACTCTATTTATTTGATATACAGGGTGAGTTTTTTTTTTCATTATCACTATAGGGATCTCGGAAACCGTGAAAGATAGAAGGTTGGTTAAATGGAGAAAGAATTGCAGTTTTATGAGCTAATTCGAGATGTGCTCTTGTTTCTTTGAAAAAATCCAATGCCTACTAGATCCGAGCAAAATATTAAAATTACTTAATTTCTTAAAGTCGTTCTAGCGCTGTTATTATTGAAAATAGAAAAAAAGTAATAAGAATAAAAGTTTTAGCTATTTTTACGGTGTTTATCTTACACTTATTAGTTTTCTTCTAGCTTTCATAGTTTTTGAGTTATAACATTAAGTTACATTTTTTTAAATAGCAAACATAGTTGAATTAGACATTTCTAAAAAGAGCATATCTCGTTTGCTAAATGGAGAAAGAATTGCAGTTTTATGAGCTTATTCAAAGTGTGCTTTTGTTTCTTTTAAAAAATCCAAGGCCTACTAGATACAAGCAAAATATTAAAATTACTTAATTTCTTAAAGTCAGTCTAGCGCCGTTATTATTGAAAATAGAAAAAAAGTAATAAGAATAAAAGTTTTAGCTATTTTTAGGGTGTTTATCTTACACTTATTAATTTCGTTCTAGCTTTCATAGTTTTTGTTTTCATCATTTTCTTATTAAGAAAATTATTATAAAAGAATTATTTGTCAAAATAGGTATAACAAACCTTATGTCATTTTAAGCGGAAAAGTGAGCTCTTTTTAGAAATGTCTAAGCCAACTATGATTGCTATTTAAAAAAATGTAACTTAATGTTATAACTCAAAAACTATTAAAGCTAGAAGAAAACTAATAAGTGTAAGATAAACACCGTAAAAATAGCTAAAACTTTTATTCTTCTTCTTCTTCTTCCTCTAAAGGTGCCTATCTTCTATTGATGTTGGCGATCACATTGGCCCATCTGACTTTATTTACAGCGGCTCTAAATAACTCACTCGATGTTAGACCTGTCCATTTCCTCAAGTTAGCCAGCCAGGAGATGCGTCTTCGTCCAGGGCCTCTTTTGCCGTTAATTTTGCCCTGTAGGATTAGCTGTTGTAATCTATACTTCGGGTTACGCAAGATATGTCCGAAATACTTGATTTTTCTGTTTTTTATTGCGGTGAGAATTTCCTTTTCTTTCTGAAGTCGTTCGAGAATCGTGGCATTAGAAATGTGGTATACATATGAAATTCTTAACATCCTCCGATAACACCACATTTCAAATGCTTCCAGGCGTTTGCAAGCAGCATCTGTAAGGCTCCAGCTCTCTGATCCGTAGTGGAGTACGGAGAAAATGTAGGTCTTCAAAACTCTGATCCGAATGTTGATGTTTAGTGTTAGATTACATAGAACTTTCTTTAATCGGTTAAAAGCACCTCTTGCCTTTTCAATACGAGCTCTTATTTCGCAAGTGTGATCCCAGTTATTACTTATGATACATCCTAGGTAGCTAAGCTTCTCTACTTTATCTAGTATCGTATTGTTCACTGTAAAATTGCCAGTTGTATTGGGATTTTTGCTAATTATCATAATTTTTGTTTTTTTAGAGTTTAACTTAATTCCATACTCATCACAGGCTGCCACTACATTATTTATCGATCTCTGGGGGCCCTCAGCATTGTCTGCCAAAAGTACGGTATCATCAGCATACCTAAGATTGCTAATCATGTCTCCATTTACCATAACACCATCCTCAGTCGTACCCAAAGCTTTTTTAAAAATGATCTCAGAATAAGCGTTAAAAAGTGTTGGCGATAATACACATCCTTGGCGAACCCCTCGGTTGACAGTGAAGCACTCTGACACTTTATTTTCGAGGCGAACTACTGCTTTTTGTTCTAGATAGAGATTCGAGATAATCCGAATATCTTTGCTGTCTTTACCGGAGGATTGTAAGACTTCGATAAGTTTGTTATGTGGGACTATGTCGAACGCCTTTTCGAAGTCGATGAAGCAGGCGAATATGTCGCAATTAACATCTCGAGCTCGTTGTACCAGAACTTGCAGGCTAAAAAGAGCCTCTCTAGTGCCGAATCCATTTCTGAAGCCAAACTGTTCCTCGCTGAGGTTCTCCTCTAGTTTTGTGTAAATGCGGGAATGAATGATATTGAGGAAAACCTTAAGCACGTGACTCATTAGGCTCACTGACCAGTGGTCCTCGCATTTCCGACCGTTCGGCTTTTTTGGGATTGGTATGAATATTGATATCAACCAGTCATTCGGCAGTTATCCTGTTTCGTAGATTTTGTTAAACAGGTCAGCCAGCATTTTAACTTGTGAGTTCTCCAGTAGTTTGAGTACATCTCCGTTAATCTCATCAGGTCCTGGTGCTTTGTTGTCCTTAAGCCGTTTTATTGCGGATCTAACCTCGTCATGGGTTATATCTGGACCATGGAGGTCGTGTATTAACGGTGCCGCTTGTGTAGTGTCATCAAACAATTTCTCCATGTACTGCTTCCATCTATGTAACTTTTTGTCTGTGTCAATTATAATCTTACCTTCAGCATCCAATATTACTCCATTTCTCCTTTGGTTGTTCCTACCTGCCATCTCTCTGATTTTTTTCTGCATATTAAAGTCATCGTGTTTGTTTCTCAAGATTTCAATTTCAATACATTTCTCTTTTAACCAGGTTTCTTTTGCTTGTTTTATCTTTTTCAGGATATCCCAATGAATTTTCTTGTACTTGTCAACATCTCTATTTTTGTATTTTCGTCTTTTTTCTATCATATCAATTATTTCATTGGTCATCCAGTCCTGTTTTTTTCTCGTTTGGGTTTCAGTTTCTCTTCCAACACTGTATTAATGCAAATCTTAATCGCATTCCATTGGTCTTCTATGCTTGTTCTATTACTTTCCACTATGTCGTTGAGTTTTCTATTTAGGTCTTCCTTGATTTCTGTTCTTATATTTTCTTCCTTTAGTCTACGTATATCTCTTTTGGGTTTGTATCCTTTACTGATTTTCTTTAGTCGTAGTTTTATGTCTGCAACTAGGAGGCTGTGGTCAGAGAAAATGTCCGCCCCAGGGTATGTTTTGGCTGCTGTGAGTGCATTGCGGTATCTTTTGTTTATTGTGATAAAAACAATTTGATTTCTCATTACCCTATCTATTCTGTCACCTGGAGCTTTCCACGTATAGTCTTCTTTATTCTTATTACTTTTTTTTTATTTTCTATAATAACGGCGCTAGACCGACTTTAAGAAATTAAGTAATTTTAATATTTTGCTTGTATCTAGTAGGCCTTGGATTTTTTCAAAGAAACAAAAGCACATCTCGAATAAGCTCATAAAACTGCAATTCTTTCTCCATTTAACCAACCTTCTATCTTTCACGGTTTCCGAGATCCCTATAGTGATAATGAAAAAAAAACTCACCCTGTATACGTATGATTTTGTTGTAGAGAATCTTTTATTCTTTTTTTGACGGCTGTACAAAAAACGTTGTTTGTATTTCGTGGCAAAATTCGTGTTTTTATGGCACGTTTGAATGACTTTTCTGCCTCGACCTAACGGTCTCGGCGAAAATTGACATTCTCACGCGCCATAAAAAAACACTCATTTCGCGCACTTAATACAAAAATTACTATTAAAACTTTAAATTGTTTAGTAGCATTATAGTAGATTTCCTTAGTTTTAACTTTACACTACTGCTCCTTTTTGTGATACAACCACTAGCGCCGTGGCTGTGAGAGACTTATATTGCTTTTCATAGGTTTCACCTGCTATATTTAATTTTTGGCGGATTTGTATAATTGTGTACGTTATTGCACATAATGATTTTATCGCTCTATGGGAAGCTTCGTATCACACATACTGGAGGAAAACAAATCAATGCATCGATGCAAAATTGAGACTCATCAGTACATTTTTCTTTATTTTGACACAAGAAACGCAAACAGATAAGCTTTACTGAATAAATAAACATACTCTCTTCTTCTTCTTCTGTGTCATTAGACTATTAGCAAATGTCTTCCAGATTATCTTTCTAGCGTTTACCTGAATTTCTTTTCCCCCGTAATTTCTCATGTAGTCTAATCTCGTTTTAGCTACAATTTGCTGCAGTGTTGCCATTTCCGTAGCTTCCATCCTTTGCAGTGTTGTAGTATCCGATCTGAGTTCGATGGCATATGTTAGTATAGGCTTCACTACAGTCATATATTTGAACTTTAGAACTCCGTGTAAATATTTATTATACCTTATTGTGTCGTTTAGTGCTCTAGATATTCTTGATGCCTTATGTATTCGTTTACTAACCTCGTCGTTTAGTATTCTGTTGTTCGTTAGGTTTATTCCCTTAGTATATACACTCCTTTACTTGTTCTATAATATTGCCTTGGTTTTCTACTTTACACCTTATCGGATCCTTATTTATCTCCATACATTTGGTTTTGCCAAATTTTGTTCTTTTTGTTTTTGGTCGATATTGCAAAATTAAATCTTTGACAGCTACGTGTAAATTGAAGTAATACTCTCTGCAGACCGTATACATTATCAGCAATTAAAATTGCGTCGTCTCCATAACAAAGAATATGGAATTATTTTGGCCCAATTCTATATCCTCTAATATTTCTTATATATTTTATTATCTTATTCATTATGAGATTAAACAATATGGAACTTAATGAGCCTGCTTGTCGTATTCCTTTGGATGTCAAGATCGTCTGTGACGTTTCTCCGTTAATTTTTATCTTGGCATAGTTTTCCGTCTTAAGGAGATCATACCATTTGGAACCTTGCGATCATTCAATATTTGTAATATGTGCTGTAGTTGTACATTACCGAATGATTTTCTATGTCTATAAAGCATAGGAATGCCTGTGAATTATATTCGTTGGCCTTTACTGATAATTATGGGATTATGAATATAGCATCACTGCTCGATTTTCCTGTACGAAATCCTTGTTGTTCGAAATGTAATGTGTGATAACTTTTTAAGCTATCAGTTTGGTTACGACTTTCATAACTGTGTTGAGGAGGTTGATTCCTCTGTAGCTTTGTGGAAGATGTTTCTCGGCTTTCTTAAATATAGAAATTAATAATAATAATAATAATAATTGTCTTTATTTCTTATTCGATGTACATTTCGGTTACATACAAAAACAAAAAAAGAATAAAAAGCAATTGTATTTATTGAATAATTGAAATCAAAATCAATAGCAACAACCAGTAGAAATCCCAAGGCGCAGTTCAAGCCAAAGCTTGCTCCTCCACTGAACCTTGAGAGGTAGGTAGTAGGTACTACGTAAAAGTACTTTACAGTAACAGAATAAAGTTATCGCTGCGATATCCGCCAGGCTATGACATTAATAAGTATGCAGGTGGTATGCGCTACGAACTTGCAGTGGCCTCAGGCCGTGATACGAGATTATCGATATCTTGCATATTGGTTGCTACATGGATAGTAGTACCATAATTTACAAAGATTTTTTCGTCAGCGGTCCAAACGTTTTTTCTCGTGTATTTTTCAGCTGCCTTTCCAACCATCTTGAGTCTTATCTTAGTCAGATCTTCTTTCAGGACAAAATTTGTAGCTTTCAGGAGAGAATTGTTTTTGAAAACTAATGCCCGGATATTGTACGACGTAAAATTTATAATTATTGCCCTTGTTCGATTACCATTTTTCACACCAACACGATGCGATCTATCAATGTCCTCTTGTCTAACAGTAAGCTTAATTTTTTCTAGAAAAAGTTTCAAAACCACTTGATCGGTGTTTTCACCGGGAACTTCCTGTATGCCGAACACCCTTACATTGTTCCTTCTTGAGTACTGTTCGGCAGCTTCACTTAGATTAGCAAGGTTGGTATTTTCGTGTTTCAAGACATCTTCTTCTTTTTTCGTATACTCCAGGGACTTCTGAAATTCTTGAAGTTTTTCCTCCAGCTCCGTGAGTTTTCAATTAATCGCTTTTTCGACTGCTTCATTAATTGTTTTTATTAAATCCATCTTCCATGCATCATCAAAAACGGTATTGCTAGTTTTAGGTTCTTTATTGGCACGTGTCTCGGGCATTTAGTACTATATCTGACTTGACTGTTACATATAATATCAGCACAGACAGCGTTTTCCATTCTCGTGGTATGCTTGATCTAATAAATATCTTCGTTCGTTATTACATCTTCACAGGCGACTTCCTGCATTTTAATGCTTTTAGAGTATTCCTAATTTCTTCATCACTCACTTCTATCACTTCTATCTATTCTCATATTATTAACAAGATGAGAGATTTCGCATTCTTCTTCAATAGCATAAAGCGCAAAGTATTCCTAGCCAAATTTGTTTTTGTTGTCCGTGTAGATATCTTCATAATTTTCCGATGTATGACTCCCAGTATTTAGTTTTAATTTATCATATCTTGTTATTAACATCATTCGTTACCACTTTATATTCTTGATATTTTACTGCGGAAGCGTCATTTTTTATTTGCTGTATGCCATTTTTTTTATTTTGGGCAACTCTTTTATTTCTTGGCAGAACCATGTTTTTCGTTTTGTATGTTTACTTTGTTTGCTCTTGTTTTGCCTAATGAATCATCTGCCGCTTTCAAAATTTTGTTCTTAGCTTTTGCTATATCATTGTTGTTGTCCACCTTATTCTTTTCTATATATTTTCGTATTCTTCGTTGGTATAAGTACTTTATGCTATTATCTTCTAGAAGTTCCCTATTTATTTGATCTTCGTATAACAGTTTCCTTTTTACGTTTTACTCAAAAACTGTTGTATTTTGCATGAGTATTAGATGCCTTCCTGGAATAAAACCGAGACATCTTCGGAAATTGTATCATTTCTAATTCCAGTTGGTGATACTTGAGTAATAATAATGATAATGCTATTTTGTAAAGTAATTTTATCGAATTTTATTCTAAAAGCTTTTGCGAGGCTATATCTTTCTAAAATTTAAAGCTTCTATAAAAGTATGCCTAGTAATTTACTTACTATAAAGCTAATCAACTGCATAATACGTAGCATTCAAAGTTTGAAATCAATAGTACGACCATTGGCGCCGTAGCTCACAAGTATTTTTACCAAATAAAATTTAAACAAACTCATGAATGGCTACGAAAATTTGAACAATGAAAGAAGACGTAAAAATAGCGGTCGACCTCCTACACCTTACCTTTCAGAAATAGTAAATAATAAAAACTTATCAGAAGTGTCTCTGAGACAAGGAGCCAGGTCAAAGGGTATTTCTCTTCTGTAGCCCCTCGTCTACAGTTCGATATCTGACATGTTTGAGTTTTTACCATTTCTTTAATATTACTTAATGACCAAGTATTGTGAAACTAGTTTCTGTACATGTGTGTAATTTATGAATGAAATGATAAAGAAGAATTATTTTTCTGTGGGGTGTCACAATCGATTCATTTCAGCACCGTCACTGTTTACAATTAAAATGTCCTTTAAAAGCTCTTAAGTTTAAAAATGTTGGCAAGTACAAACCATCGTGACTACATGGGCACATTTGAGGGCCGACCAGCTTACTGTGTAGACGGCATAGGTTTGTTACAAAAGCTTAACTTCATTAATTATTACAAAATGGGCAACAATAAATATTTAATACAACCACGATGCCCAGCTAAAAGCGAGGACCTATAAACTAAAACTTAACCAAAATTGCAATAAGTGGCATGTAATATAAATAATACCCTTGTCATAAATCAGTTTGCAGTAACTAAAGCACACGTGTCTACAGCAATATAACAATAAAATGCAACTAAATGTAACAACATTAAAACGTTCATAAAGCGGGGTGCGCCTAGCATAAAGTGACCAGCAGAATTGCAGGCACATAAAACAGATAAATGTATAGTTAAAATAAATAACATCGCAAGTAAAGTTTTGATGAGGCTTTAAGGGTGCTCATCGAAGCCGTTAACCCCACAGTGCAACGGAACAACATTTATAACGGCAAACTGTAATATTTGAGGAGAACTTAAGGAGCTCAATCTAAGACGCTGGCACTACAAGCAGTACAAAAGTAAGCAACAAGAGGATTTGAAGATACTCCCACGAGAAACGGTAGCACAATTCACATATTAGAAACTATTATAATAGCTGCGTGCACGACCAAATAGGTAACTCTCCACAGAGCTTCTAAACGAGGGAGCAATTGGGGGGCCTGCGAAGGATTGAAGCTATGATTTCCTCGTCCCTATGACAGAATAGAAGTAAGTAAAATTGGCCAGCATTGTAGCGAAAGGAAGAGGCTATACGGAACCACAACAGCTGGAAATACCCCGAAAGTTAAACCAATTTGACGGGAATCACAAAGCTAGTTAAAATAACCACGTGCACCTACCTCGATGGTTGAAATTGGGCTGATAAAGACAGGTATCTTAGCCTGAAAGCTATCGGGACCAAATGGTCGGGAATGCGCCACCGAAGAGCGGCGTTAGAGAGAAGAACAAAATGCAGTAGTTATAATAGTTAAAACTTGAAGTAAATAGATTTTTTTTCTACTCATGACTACCAGGATTTTAAACTTGTCTATACTATAGTATTACCCACAATACGCTAACAGAATTTAGTTCGTTGCAGTACAAAAATTAAACGCAAAACGTTAAACAGGTTTTATTATCCTACAAAAAAATATATTAGGTTATAACACATATATTTTGCAAGTTATAAGCGGAAGTGACACTCACCCACATCCGTTTTGAAAAGCAAAAAGGCGTGCTCTGCTCGTAATTGCGACAAACATCAATTTATTATATTCGAATGATTACAGAAGAAGGTAGTGTAAATATGCATGTTTTTCATCTTGAAAACATGACCATACGTAATACGTTAATGTCTACCGTATTTGCATCTATACCCTTCATAGTCACATACTCTACTGAGCTTCCCCTAGAGCCTAGTTAACTATTAACTCAAGTTTAGAAGAACTTAACATTCAAATCCGAATGTACAACAGAATTCATCAATGGATACGTAAATACTTTGGACGTTTAATAGACGAAGGCAGTATTGTAATCGCGAAAAAATCACCTTCCGAGATATATTCAGATCTTCACGATTCAGAGTGCCTAGATGACGAAAAATGGGTTTTCTCAATTCCGTCTGTCTGTATGTTGCTGGTATAACTCGAAAACTATTTGTTGGAGGTAAACGATATGTTGCATCAGGATTATATGCCTTCCTGGAATAAAACCGAAAAAATTTGTATAAAATTAGACAGGGTGATCACCATAAAAAATAATATTCTGCTAATTTTTGCATTAACTCAAAAACTATTACTTAAATGAAAGTAATATTTTGCACATGGCTCAGTTTTTTACCCTTGACAATACAGGGCATATTTTGGACCCAACATCTACAGGATGGGCACCTTGAAAAATTAAACTTGTTTATTTTTGCTTCTACTGATAAATAGATAAAAGTAATAATTTGCACAAAATGGGACCAAACAGATGCAGGGTAAATGTTACAAAAGAGACAGAAGTAGACAACAAGAGGCGTGTACTATATAATACAGCCGCGAGGACAAATGCGAGGCGGTCTAAAGTGGCCGCGTGTAGCAGATGTGCTGCGTTGAAATCGCAATCGCAGACGCTGAAGTTCGAATCCCACCACCGGTAATGGTTTTTTTATAATTTCAAAATTTATGTAATTCGCATTACCACGTGTTTCCATTTGTTGCATCAGTATTATTAGGAACGTTAAGATACTTTTACCCCTACTTTCCTTTGCTTTTTAAAATTACTTAGTGTCACAACCTCCACTTGCAAGGGAAGTTCTGAGTAAAGCCCTTTATCAAGAAAGGCGATTTATTATTATTATTATTATTTAAGATCACCTAGTACACGGGGGGGGGGGGGGGGTCTACCATAAAACACGCTATTGGATATTGGAAAGGTGATGTATGGATAGAGAAAGGGGTGTAATACGTAATTTGACATTTGACCCAGATCGAAGAGGAATTACTAACACTGCTGCAACTGTTGGAATCAGAAAGACATGGATTAAGATTAGTCACAAACAGAAATCGAACTAAGCTAATAATAATGAATCACCGATAGCTCACAATATATTAAAACTGTGCATACGTTTACTTATTTAGGTTCTGTTTCAAGTGAAGGATGGGAAGAAGTCAAGCATTCGTGAGCTCAAAAAAAAAATATCAGTAATATTTAGCGCATGAGGGATATTACAAGTGATAAAATTCCCCATGAAAGTGGATTGAGAGGCTTACTGAGAGATAATTTCAATTACAGCAGCCAATTTGCGAAAATAATTCGAATCAAGTAATGGCCCAAAGTTTCTTATAATCGATTTGGAAAATTTAAACGACCGCTTATGATTAATGCTTGAAATAGATCTGGAAATAAGTTTGATCGGTAGGAGTAAGCTCCTGCTTTTACTGCCAATACCCAAACATTAATCGCTTCAATTGTAATGAGCCTTTCAAACTCAAGACTGTGTTACGCTGTTTCTACAGGTACATCAGATACAATGAACTAGTAATTTAGGTTGTAGTATGTCAGATTGATTGACGGCAACTACTAGACAACACACGCAGCTTTGATGAAAATTCGATACAAGCAAAACTGAACAATATTTAAGTTTGCATAAGAAATTGTATGCTCAGTTGTAGTAATACGGTATTTTATATTGTGGACTTTTTATGTGCGCTATCAAATTGGTCAACATACAAAAAATGGATTGTTATTAGTTCGAAGAATATTCTAGACAGATCGATTAATATTGAAGGTCAAATTCACCATACCATTTAATTTTCTTATGTATGGATACAAGGTGAAACACATATAAAACGAGACTGGCACTATTAATAACGCAATAGTTCCTGGAAGGAGGGGACTATAATACCAAGCATCAAAGATGGTGCTCTAGGTTTTTATCTACAGCAAACGGTCACGAGCTTGTGAAGTGTCAATAGGATTTTTGGCGAAGCAAACTGGGTTTGTCATTTGAATATGATACATTTATGCTTAAAACTAATAGGTATACAAAGACGAATATATCTCTCTAGTAAGAAAATGGATTTGATAATGTTCAGGGAGTCGATTCAAATGAAGCTAATTACAGACTTATAATTAAAAACAATCCACGAAATTAACTCGTCTGTACAGAACTTGACACGCAATACACAGGCTGTTGCCCGGTTATGAACACCAGAGTCAACTGAGGTGGCAAAAGATAATCAAGGCGGTTCAAACGCCGTTAAAGAAGTAGTTCTTGAAAATAGAATACTCAACTAAATGCAAAAAAGGTTCTTGGCTAAGGTCATTAACGAATTGTCAGATAAATCATTAATTAACATGACTCAACACTTTTCAACACTATCTTGAAAAATGGCTGTTTTCCATCTCAGAGAAAATTCTCACTCCTAATTCAGTGAAGCCTACTGAGGGGTGGCGACATATCGACGGATGTCTTGGATGTCTTTCGGTCGTTTCGCAAAGTCTGGCATCAAAAACTTGTATAAAGTCAAGCGTAAAATCTCCTACACTGATTATCAACTACTGCAGTCGCACCTGTCTGATAATCATTTTCAGGTGAAGTACAAAGACGAAGAAGACAACTTTATATCCCCTACAATCTGGTGTTCTCCAAGGGAGTGTTTTAACGACAGTTCTATATCAACTATAAACAGCTAATATCCCGACTATAATTAACTTACTACTACACCACATGATCACGTTGCATATACACTACGTAGATACCCTCCCATCTGTGCTGTTCTGTGCTGTTAAACACGTTGACCGCCGCATAAGTAAAAATTTTTCGAATATCTGGGGCCACAACGTTTTTGCTTATACATATCAAAAATGTTATAAATAAGGGTATAAAAATGTCTTAAATTTAGTCTAGAGCCGGGCCAACACATAGGTTTTGTTTCCCAGGCCATACTCCTTAATCTCTCATAAGAATACGACTATAGTGCAGCGCAAATGTGAGCTGCGTGGCCTAGAGTGAAAGTAACATGCGAAACACATGTGAGTGGCGTGGGCCCATATATTAAGGAGCCATGCGATGCACTCGTGCTTCACATGGCGGTCAACGTGTTTTAAATAAACAACAGAGGCTATCACCTGTATAGAAGCTTTATCGTAAAGGAAAACACATGTACAAACAGAAAATATCTTGGAAAGGGTTTTCCCACACTCTATTGGCTTATCAGACGTAAGTCTTAGGTTTCTCTTAAAAATAAACTTACTATTTGCAAGGCGTTTCTTAAGCCCATCTGGATTTATGAAGTTCAACTCTGAAGTACTGTAGCGTAGGTGCACAACAAACAAAAATAGTAATAATATTAATAATGTTTATTAGGCAAATAATTACATTGACATAAAAATAAAAAACAATATATGAAATTCAAGTAGATAACAAAAACAAGAAAAAACAGAAAATATGCCTAGAAGACGCGGAAGAAATGGCGTTAAGAGATTCAACCTGGACCGGGCTGTTAAGTTCGCGACCGCTGAGGGTTCTACAGATGCATATTATGCGATGAAGAAGAGATTCTGCCTGGACTGGAGAAATACGGGGCAAAATTTGATTCAGTCTTTGGGTGCAGGGGTAGTTTCTGGGCGACGATAAGAGATGCTAATGGCGAGGGTGCTGCAGATTTGTAGTGCCCGGAGAACGAGCGGTTAGACCTGGAAGGAGTTATTGCGGAGGCGAAGACTGATTTAGCCTCCCAGAGTAACTTAAGATGTAGCTTCGGGGTGAGCACATGAGATGCGTCGTGCGTCTTTTCGAAGATGCTACTGCACTCTGGGCAAACTTAAGGAGGTTCAGCCATTGAAAGGTGGTCAGGGCCTTTAGGCGAACGAGTTGGTCCGGCCTGAAGAGCTTGTTTGACAAAATCTCTTAGACGAACAAGAAGCTGGAGAAGATGGAAGATGGAGGGACTTGTGAATCTTGCTGCCGATCCTCGGAGTATTTTAACTCTCTAAGCGAGTAATTTTTAATAATCGGCGTCGCAGTAAAGGTCTGTTTGCCATGTTTAGCTGACCTAAATCCGCCAATTTTAACACCCACACAATACGCCCTTGGTGTACAAGATAAAGTTGATAAATTGAATCACACGAATTTATCTTTGTCTTAATTAAGCCGTCGCTTCGGGTATTTTCCTGTTACCTGACCAGATAGTCAAGAGGGTGTTTTTATGGGGATAGCTGAATTTCCATTCAACCTGTATCAGGTAGCGTTTCTGGGTTATTAGCGTGTTACTTTTGTATTTAAGCGTTGGGCGGCTGTAAATAGCAAAGCGTCACGTCAATGGTTAAATTTGTTTCGAGAAGCAGGCCATTTAACGGCTTGTATTAAAATCGTTGGCCGGTATAAATGTAGACAGAGCTGCTTTTGTTCTTAATTCGCAGGCGGCTTTAAACACGGCGATACCGCACGAACCGTCTCCCGCGGACTTTTGCGCGGAAAGTGGGCGAATTAATAAATTCATATCAATCACTGTTATGATTTTAATATAAATTAATAACTACTGTTTAAATTGAAATACTTACACTAGTAGTTTATTGTTCCTGGGCGGATTACTAGTAGTACAGTTTGAGTTTAAAAAACACATAAAAACAATTCCAATTTGTACACACTAGTCTGGATGTTCTCCTTAACTGTATATCTAGTAATACTACCTAGCTCTAATATGTACACAGAAATTATATTTTTAATTTTTTTGCATGTTGATTTGATTCCAAAAATGTCAGCAATGCCTGACCAAATATATGGTAACGTTATCCATTTTATAAAATACGGGATTTGTACAATATTTATTGTCCATGTCGTAGGAGGCGTTAGAATACATATATTGTCCATGGCAACTGCTTGCGGTGATTAAATACTTGCAGATAAAAAAATTTACCCCGAAACAAATACACGAAGATGTGTTCGAGTAGTTGGGGACGATGAGGCTTCTAGGCTAATAGCTAAAAATTGATGCTGGTCGACCTAATTCTGCAGCAACACAAGAAAGTATATTGATCGTGTAAATAACATGATAGGAAAAGATGGAATAGCTGAGATGATTTACAGAGTCCCGGGTGGTGTAGCTTGAACAAGCGTCCACGTTCTATCAGTAGAGTTAAGCAATGCTCTTTCTGGTCAGAACTTGGATGAAAGTTCCACGGCTGCCTCTCTCGGCGCCTCGTGGTACGGCTGCCACGGAAATAGTTGATCCCGGATGTCATAATAACATCATTACAATCGTTAGTGGGGTTGGAAGTCCCCCTAAAATGTACAGCGACACCTATAATTGACCTAACGGCTGTTGGCTGATTACGAAATAAAAGAAATAAATAAATAGATAAATAAGTAAATAAATAAATGATACAATATTAGATTCTCAATTTGACGGGAATACCGAATGTTGACTCCCGGAGAAGAGCGTGTTCGCGTCTTTTCTTTTACAGCAAATTAAGTCCTATTTCAGAGAAAACCCAAAAACTGTCTTCATCTTTTAGTGATAGTAGATGAAACTTCGTTCAACACTTATATCCCGAGTCCATAAGGATAACGTTCCTGTACATTAAGGGCCCGATTTCTCAGAACGCAATTCTCAAAGTTGGATTTCAAGTGATGAAGCATTCACCCTATTCCACTAATCTAGTTTCCAGTGACCTTTATTTATTCTCAGAATTAAAGCAGAGTGTTCGGGGAATAACATTTAACGATTATGGTAGCAATACAAAATTTTTTCGATAAGCAGCTTCACAATTTTTTCAAGAAAGGTGTTACATTGCTCTAATATAGGCAGAATAAGTTTCTCAAAATACAAGGGGCTATGGAAAAAATAAGGATATAGTCTATACTAGGGACAATAAATTCTATACGTTCCTCGTACATGGCTGACCAGTTAATTAATGTTTCTGCGGTCGTTCGTAATAGCAGGTTTTTTCATCTATTTTTAAATCTGATAGACAGTAGCCTTTCATAACATTAGTACTATATAGTAAACTAAAAGTCGTCAAAACAAATAATTTCAAACGTTTTCATTATTATTCTTACATGTCTTCTTCTCGCGGTCTCAGAAAACATAGTGTACACAACACCTGTACCATATATATTTATTCAATTCGCCTAATGACGTGCTGGAATTTGTCTACTCGTTGAATAAAATATCACCTTCCACAGCGTTTTTGCATAAATAACTATTATCATAAACTTCATATGTGTATTACTAGTAACCTAATGCTTTTCTTATTGTACTTTTTTAAAGTAGAAACTGTTCTGCCATTTTAGTACGTTCAATAAGACGCTAGAAAGTGAGAAGATTCTATTTATTAAAGCCAAACACAAAATTCAAAGCTCTGTTATGAAACGTCAAGACGGCATCTTTGGCCCTCTGTTATCGTGCATTATGTAACAGCTGTGACTTGTTCGGTTGAATAACGAATGGGAATCTATTTTTGTCAAGCTTATATCTCTTTTCTGGTTCATGCTTGACGTCACAACGCCAACGTGCCACCACAACAAAGATCGTCGAAATTTCCTCGCTCCAGTCCTGCGTTATAGAATTGTCTGGCAATGTGAGCATTGATCTGCTGATAAGTATAGAATAGCCGATTGAAAATGTATCAGCCAACACTGTTTCGCCCGATACCGGTACGTGAGCACGTTTTTCGCGTCTCCTCGCTTCTCAGTGAAGTTTCGCAATTGCTGCATATTCAACAACTTTTCCTACACGGGATAAATTAATCCTTGTGCACGAGAATTTCGGTAGAGAAATTTAAAGGTATGACTGGGGAGGCGTTGCGTGATGCCCCAACTTCCTCATAGTTCGCAAAATCCAGTTTTCTGTGATATAAAGATCCAACGCGTAATTATAGTTAACTCTAAGTCGGGGTGCGACGAAATCTTGGTGACAGTGAGGGTTAGTGAAGTTGCCATTAGGATGTTCAAGGCTGGATTTCCTTGGCTTAGCTCCGTTTTTAAGGGTTCGAATAATGCGCTATAAGTCTGACCACTTGTTGATCCACTAGGATTTTGTTTAACCCTTGGCGTAACTATAAAGTGCGTGGTGCCATCGTGCCAGTAAAATTTCTAAATGTGTGTTAGAGATTACACAGCGGTTTTAAATTGTAGTTTAATTTGCTTAATACTAATGAAGAAGAGTCGATCATTCTGACTTATCATGAAATATTTAGAATCCAAGTATTTCTAAGTGTAATTCTACAGAAAAAGATGTTGTACGGAGATATTAAAGTTCACACCAAAGACATTTTGAAGGATTTTTTTTGTATCTGTTATGTGTAATGTACATTCATGTGCTAGTAATTCTTAAGCTTATCCTGAGGTTGCCAAGAATTATTTAAAAAAAGCCACATAGACATGTAGAATTTACGGAAACAATTTCTCTCTCGTTTGAGTACTTAAAGCAGAAGAAACAAGTTGCCTTTAACAATTTTAAATCTTTTAAAATCACATTCTGCTGAACTTTCAACCTAGATCAGTGACAAACGAATCAGGAAATTATAAAAAACCCCTGATCTGGTAACTGTGCTAAATGAAATAATGGAACAAATCTGGACATTTGGGGTACTGTAAAAGCGATTTCAGTTCTGTAGTTTAAAATGTGGACGCCATCTTGAATTGCCTCAGAGTAATTGTAATTGTGTGGTGCTCATTGTTCTCAAGTTCCGTGCATTCTACTATCCATATAGCAGTAATAGGAAAATTAAACGTATCAATTCAAAATTTGATTGTTTGAATTGGCTGATAGTAAACGTCAATAACAATTATTGATGCACTTGAATTTAAAAACCAAAAAATGTTTTTTTGCACTACTAGTCTCAGAACGCACCGTTATTGGTCTATCTTTAGGTCGTGAAGTTGATTTTCTCCACCAAGGGAGAGAAAGTAAAATAAACAATTTTTACCGTGGTAACTGATAAATTGCTAAGTTACCAAATATGACTATTTTAATTTTGACGTTTTAAAGAGCTGTATTGTCAGGTTGACAGTTAAAATATTTTCGAAATTTGTTGGGAATTTAGGTATTAAGCCGTTTGGTAGTGCAAAAAATAGTATATACACCACAGTAGCGAATCGTCTTATAACCTTCGCGCTTTAGATACTTCGCGCTGCGCGCTCAGTATCTAATATGCGCTCATGTTATAATACTGCGCTTCGCTACCTTGATGTATAATATACTATTGCACTTCGATCGTCCTTTTTTGTTGTATAAACAATAAATAATGCACTAGTAAAACATTAACTATTTTTCGTGGAGATATCTAGGTAAGGGAGGATTTACAAATACTGTACTTTAATTTCTTGCAGAGCGAACTCAAGGTGTGGAGTGCCATATAGCAAAAGGATATTTTGTCTATTTACTTATTTATTTAATTATGCTTAATGTGCTTTAACTACACGGTCATTATCACAAAGTAACGTAACATATTTTACAATAACTTGGTTAAATTAGTAATCTTGAAGAATTTGATAAGGATGAGGGGATTTTTGAAGGCCGCGTCTATTTTTGGGGGTATGTGAAGGTTCTTTCTGGAATCATCGTATTTCTTGCATTCTATTAAGATGTGGTCGGTTGTGAGGGGTACATTACACACATCACAGTTTGGTCGTTCACTTTTCTCTAGCAAGTAAGAATGTGTTAATCAACTGTGTCCAATTTTGTTTAATTTAAAAATAAAAAGAATACATTATATTCGTCTAACATTTTATACTTGTTTTATTTCCACAAACTAAAACGTTTGTAGATAAATTCGAAAATAAAACAAAGTAATTGTAACAATGTTTGAAAGACCTTTAATACCTAAAGCTCTTCGTCAAAAATAATTGCAGTTGGAAGACTAATGTGGCAACTACAGCTCGGAAAGCTTGATTGCTTAGGTAGAAAACTCAACAACTTCGGATGATAAATGTTCAGAGCAACTTTTTGACTTCTATTGAAGTGCCTAATAAGCCTCGAAATTTATGAATACTAAATTGGAAAAACTTAAAATGTCAACATAGCAAGCAAGCAAGAAAACAATCATTTTTCAGTGTAGATCGCTACTTTACTACAGTAAATTAGATGAACATTAGGTGACGAGATATTAGATTCCCGTAGTTTCATCAGCAAAGTTGTAGGTTTCATTTCCATTGTCTTTTACTTATAGTAAACCAGGAAATTTATAGATAAACTATTACAGTCGACAGAATAAATAAATAATATACTACACGTTATACGTGACGCACCTCACGGGTAGTTATGTAGGTTATTAATTAAATTTTGCACATCAACTGGGAAAATTAACAAAGGATGTATCAGTGACGATTCATGGAGAATGTTAATGGTAGAGCCCCGTCACAGACAAAGACAAATTCCGATATTTAAATATTTCACATATCGATTGGCAAACATCCTTTATCTAATAGACTTGTCTGTCCGTCCGTCCGGGATGCTGTTTCAGCAGCCAAACCGTAAGAGATAGAGAAAAAAGTTATTAAAGTTATATGTTTGGAATGGTCATGTCAGGTCAGGAACCGAATTTCAGTCTCTAACACTAATTATTATCGTAATTATCCTAATCCGAACTTTTTAGGTTAGATTGTAGGCAAATTTTATCAAGGCGAATGCGACTGGTAGTTTGCTACCAACAATGACGTCATATACGTACGTGTGGTGAATACGCGTTCTATTTGCAAAACGGTCTTTTTTGTTTTATTAAATGAGACATTTGTCTCACTGGACTGCTAGTTACAGGCTAATAAAATATGAACTGAACAGAACGCGCGTTATCGCAAAAATCCCCCAGGCTGAGGTTAAACCTACACTTAAACGGCCCACATTGAATCTTAAAATATCCTTATCTTTTGCCTTACTTCTTGCCGCTCCGCGCTATTGTAAAATTCGGCCATCTTAAAATTTTTATGATAAACTCCATTCTAAATAAGTTAAAAATTACTGTAAATGAGTTCGGTCCGGTGATTTCTACTTATATACACGAAGCACAAATTATAAAAGATCCTAAACAAAGTTTCGTTTGTTTGGTTTGGCTTGCAGACTATAAACTTCAAATACAAATACTGTGGAATTTTTAATTATGTTCGACTCGATTTAATCTGTCGTGGTTAAGAGCTGCAATAGGGAGCTTTTAATTTTTTACTGCATATTCAGATCCAGATATGCAATTACGTATGCGAATAAAAATCTCCAGTGTGTTATCGCACAAAAGGTAGCTGAAGGGTACCACGTATGATATTTCTAAATTAAAGAGCAGGAAATCGCCTTGAAGTTGCATTGCGGACTGACTTCAAAGACACGATTATTTCTCATTTTGTTTCCCAAATCTCATGAAATATGAAACTAAAAATAGCCAAGAAAAATAAAGGCCCGAGTAATTTTCTGTGGCAGTAATGAAAAGATCAGTATTTTAGCAACCTTTAACCTTTTACTGTTTACCAACGCACCGCGAACCGACGTACAAACCTCCCAGAATTACTTTCCTAACTTTTAAAGAACCGAGGAAGCTGCTGCTGTCTGGCGGAACTCGTTTTTTGATAACGGGGGTAAGCTGTTGCGAAGTTGTTTGAACTTCTTTTTTGGGATTTTATATCGGATACTAATTGATTTAACGCTTTAGATGAAAATATTTACGCGATCGTAGCCACGCAATTTTAAATCGAACTCCAGCGATGATATTTTTAATAACCCGCCCAATTTCAGCGCCGGTGTTTGGAAAATGCACTTGAGTGTTTTTCTGGAAATTTTAATTTCGAGTTTTATTATTTTTTCAGGTAGTGTTCGTGAGTGGGATGAAAGTGTTAATGCTAGTTTGTTTACGTCATGTCATGCCTTGGAAATCTATGCATCTTTATCAGCAAAGAACATTACAAATCATTTAGCATCGATCTTGGAATAATAAATAGTTCCGAGTAGAATATTAAACAATCAAATTATAAGGCGATTTTATCGGCTGTGTTATTTTTAGGCACAAAGGTCTAATTTTAGACCGAAATAGATGGATGTATAGTTTCCATGATCCATAAATCTGGAGCGATATCAATCTTTCAGCGCATTTTCCGTTACAGGCCATTTTCTTTCCCACAAAAGAAAAGGTTGTTGGTTACTTCCTCAATTTTCAGACACGTCACAATTTTCTTGTTTAAAATAAATTCTTGCTAAACAAAGTTAATTTTTACATACAATTTTTCATTATTCTCATATTTATCTTAGTGTGAAATAAAGAGACGTATTTAAACATTATTTTTGTTCTAACAGTCGCTTTTGTCTGGACCGTTCAAAAGAAACTTGAAGTGAAATTATATTGCACAAATGCCATACTTACACAGTTCCATTTAATTTTACATTCTTAACTACTCGTTGATTGCCTATACGTTATTGTATGGAATTCGATTATAAAACTGCTATAGTTCTAATTTCAGAGGTATGACAGGCACCTTCTATAGACCTAGTAGAGCTGTCTCATACAGTCCAACCAATGCAAACCAATATTTCACAGTGTGATGCACTATCAATATTTTTATGGAAACATATAAAAACTGTTGCATTGTATAACATTGACTATTCAATTCACCTGTCATCTGTCAAAAAGTTACCAATGAAAATCCAGAATTTTACGTTTCTTGACCAATCAAACAAAAATATGAGCGGTTATATCTTTCTAGAAATTATTCAAGTGACCATTTTAAACAATAGCTATTTATGTTACAAATACCAAATTAAAGATTTTTTGGAGAAGCGAGCGCAGCGAGCAAGGTACATAAATAAGACGAGTCTAAAAGTACGCTCTCGTGCGAGTGACATACAATTTTTTTTATTCTACTGCAATAAAATTACAGTTTAAAACGAGATCATGATCATACCGTAAAATGGGAGTGTCTATTTTGATTTCGATCAATGTAAATGGTCGCTAGTTTTTCTTGCTATGGTTATTACTACCGAAAAGTAAAAGTTACTAGTATAAAAATCTCGAAGTCGATTTTTTGACGATTACAATACTTTCTCTATACTACCGTATGCGAGAAAGTAAAAATGGAGAGTTGTTGGCCACTAAACGCTGCCGAAATTTATAGCGTTTCGATGCAGTAGAACAAAAATGTGATTAGTTTTTATTTAAAAAAACGTCAATTTTAGTTTTATGTTACTACTAGCTGTTACCCGCGACTTCGTACGCGCGAGGTTCGTTATTTGTGTATTAAATAATGACTAATTATTTTCTGTCATCCCATCCCATCCCCGTCTCCGTCCCCGTCCCCGTCCCCGTTCCCGCCCCTTTTCCCGGCCCCGTCTCATCCCTTCCCTTCCCGTCCCATCCCGTCCCGCCTCGCCCCCCTCATCCCATCCCTTTCCTTCCCGTCCCGTCTCGTCCCGTCCCTTTCCTTTCCGTCCCGCCCCGTTCCCCCCCCCTCCCCTCCCATCCTATCCCATCCCTTCCCTTTTCGTCCCGTCCTGTCCCACCCCGTTCCCTTCCCATCCCATCCCTTTCCTTCCCATCCAGTCCCGTCCCGTCCCGTCCCGTCCCGTCCCGTCCCGTCCCGTCCCTTCCCCCTCCTATCCCATCCCTTTCCTTCCCGTCCCTTCCCGTCTTTTCCCCCTCCTATCCCATCCCTTTTCTTCCCATCGCGTCCCGTCCCGTCTCGCCCCGTTCCCTTCTCCCCTCCCATCCCATCCCTTTCCTTCCCGTCCCGTCCCGCCCCGTTCCCTTCTCTCCTCTCTCATCCATTCCCATCCCTTCCCGTCTAGTCCGGCCCCGTCCCGTCCCGTCCGGTCCCGTCATCTCCTATTTTCACCTTCAGGGGACAAATTTCCAAAAACTTTGACTAACTTAATTCAAAATTTGATCTTACAAAATTCCAACCCCTTTTTTACCCCTTGAATTTTCAAAAATCCTTTCTTAGCGGATGCCTACTCCCTATGAGAAATCTGCCTGTCAAATTTCAAATGCCATTTTCGCAATCAACGTCCCAAAAAAGCTCAATAACGACACCCATATCGAATTTTATGCTTATTTATCCCATTTCACCCCCTAAGGGGTTGATTTTCGGAAAATCACGAAATACGTGTTTACTTATTTGTTTTTAGGAGTACTTCTGCGAAGTTACAAGTTGAAATGTCTATTTACTATTATTTTTCCATACAAAATTGCAACCCCCATTTTACCCCTTTAGGGGTTGAATTTCGAAATATCCTTCCTTATTCCTTGTATACATCATAAAGGGAACCTCTGTGCAAAATTTCAGCTTTCTAGGTCCAAGGGTTTGGGCTGGGCGTTGATGAGTGGGTGAATGAATGAATGAGTGAGTCAGGACTTTCAGTTCTATATACAGGGTGCCCGGATTTCGTAGGGCAACATGGGTAACTTTTGTATTTGAAGAGATAGAGAGATGGTTAAATTAGCAAAAAGGTGCAGGTTTGAGAGCTCATTAAGAATCCATCTTCAAATTTTACTTGTCATGGCCCACTTGTCTAAAATTTAAAAAAAAAACTAAATCTCCTAATTTCTTTTATACGCCGTAACTTTTTTGTTACTTAAGATATTGAGGTGCGATTTGAACTAATTTGCATGGTAATTTAAATACTTTTATTGGCATTTGATAAAACCAATTTTATTTGTGTTAATTTTTAGTAATCTAACCTAACCTCAAAATTTTAAATTGGTACCCTGCAATTTTTTTGGCCCTTTTAAGAGAGGATTTTTTTCTGAATGCAGTGATGTATTACATGATGTGAAAACTTCTTCAAAATTTTGAAAAACTGAGTTTATTCTTTTTACAGGCAGAAATCACTAGTGCTATGATCACAATAACTTTGTTTTTTGTTTATCACGTTATGTGTGAAATTATGTTTCGAAACAAAAAGCAGGTTTATCATCATACGTGCCTGTCAGTGTGAGTGTTATTACTTCAACTTATAACGGAAAATTTTGAAAATATGATGTATTTTGTGCGTATGTCAAGTGCTACAAGAACGTAGAACTTATACGTCAAACATACGGAACACACTGACACTACTGGAAGGCACGTATGATGATAAGAGTGCTTTTTGTTTCTAAACATAATTTTACAGATAACGTAATAAATAAAAAACAAAATTATTGTGATCATGGCACTAGTGATTTCTGCCTGTAAAAAGAATAAACTCAGTTTTCACATCATGTAATACATCACTGCATTCAGAAAAAAGGGCCAAAAAAATTGCAGGGTACCAATTTAAAATTTTGAGGTTAGGTTAGATTACTAAAAATTAACACAAATAAAATTGGTTTTATCAAATGCCAATAATAGTATTTAAATTACCATTCAAATTAGTTCAAATCGCATCTCAATATCTTAAGTAACAAAAAAGTTACGGCATATAAAAAAAATTAGGAGATTTTGTTTTTTTTTTTTATTTTAGACAAGTGGGCCATGACAAGTAAAATTTGAAGATGGATTCTTAATGAGCTCTCAAACCTGCACCTTTTTGCTAATTTAACCATCTCTCTATCTCTTCAAATACAAAAGTTACCCATGTTGTCCCTACGAAATCCGGGCACCCTGTATATAGATAGAAATGATTTGTTACTAAATTTACCAAAATCTAATTTAAAATAATAATTTGGTTTATTGAATAGTCTCTTTACTACCATTCTTAGTCAAAGTTAAGTAGATTATTTTTGCGGTGGTCTCGCGCTTGGTATTGGAACTCGATGCACGCGTCCTGCCAGTAGCGACATATGGACTGGCAACAATGACACTCACAGCAAGGAACGCCAATCGTCTCCGAGTTTGTCAAAGGGCGATGGAGAGAGCAATGCTTAGGGTGAGCCTGAGAGACAGGATACGGAATGAGGACATTGGTAGAAGAACAGGAGTCTGCGACATCATCGAGCGGGTAGCGAGACTGTAGTGGCGTTGGGCGGGCCACGTGGCCAGAAACAACTTAAAATGGACAACAGCTCTGATGCAATGGAGACCAAGGGAATCGAAGAGAAGTGTCGGACGCCCGCAGGCGAGGTGGAGAGACGACATCCAACGACATGCTGGAAAGAACTGGATCCAGACCGCCCAGCAAAGATCGACATGGAAATCATTGGAAGAGGCCTATGTCCAGGAGTGGACGTCTAGTGGCTAAAGAAGAAGAAGAAGAAGATTGGAACTCGTGCATAGTGCAATGGACATTCGTGATACTACTGCAAAAATAGTCGACATAACTTTGACTACCCATTAGTCTTCTTTACAAGGGAAATTTTATAATTTTTGTATATATATATTTCGGGATATACTCTGTGTTTACAACATATTTACAATGATAACACCATGCATATACACTAAGCATATTCTACAGCTAACAGCTATCTACCCGATTCCCGCGCGCCAAGCCTCCCTGTTCCATGCCTGAGCCTCTTCTAGATTTCTACTTGCCATTGCCTGTCTGATTCCCTCGTTCCAGGAGCGTCGTGGCCTTCCTCGTTTTCTTTTTCCTGGTGGTTGCCACTGGAATATCTTCTTGGGTAGTCTATCCTCTGGCATTCTCAGTAAATGTCCAAACCACTTGAGGCTCCGTTTCTCCACTCTCTCGATGATTGTTTCATTGGCTTCCATTCGGTTTCGGATTTCTATATTAGGGACATGTTCCATTCTGGATACTCCTGCGCTCCTGCGCAGGTAATCCATTTCAACAGCTGTCAGTCTTCTTTTTATATCAGCATTCATACTCCACACTTCACAGCCGTAGGAGAGCACTGATTCAACCATTGTTTGTCCTATTCTTTTTTTGTTTTTTATGGATAAGTTTTTATCCCACCAAAGGGGATTTAAAGCTCCAATGATTTTCCTACTTTGTTGGATTCTATTTTTTATTTCAAAAGTTCCTAATCCGTCTTTATTAATTTGAGCACCCAGATATTTGAATTGATCCACTTGTTTTACTTGTACGACATCATTTATCATTACCTCAAATTTGACTTCCGAATTGGCTACTAGGTACTCAGTTTTTTGTAGACTTACTTGCAATCCCCATTTTTTATATTCATTGTACAAACTTTTTATCATAAATTCAAGATCGTACGCGTCCTGTGCTAACACCACCTGGTCATCCGCAAAACTTAATGTAAAGAGTTGCTCGTTGTTTATAGGGATGCCCATTCCCATGCAATGCCTCTTCCAGTTCTGAAGAGTTACTTCTACATAGATATTAAACAATAGCGGAGACAGGCTACAACCTTGTCTGAGTCCTTTATTAGTATGTAAGGAACTGGAGAGTTGTCTTCCAATTTTTACATATGATACATTATCTTCGTATAATTCTTTTATAATTTTGATCAGATGGGTATTAGTCTGCATGTGTTGCAGTGCTTCCCAAAGTTTACATCGCGGCACTGAATCGTACGCCTTTTCCAAATCAATGAAGGCCATATCTACTTCTTCCCCTCTTGAAATTTTCTTTTCTATTACTTGCTGCAGTATAAATAAGTTATCCACACAAGATCGACCAGGGATAAATCCACTTTGCTCTTCGCCAATTCGTTCGCCAATGTCTGTTCTTAGTCTATTCTGAAGTATTCTCCCAAACAATCTACTAAACGTCCCGGTAACACTTAGACCTCTGTAGTTTTCCGGATCTTTCCTATTCCCTTTCTTAAATACTGACACAATATACGATGTTTTCCATTGTTTAGGGATTTGGTTCTTCTTCCAACAGGCCTCCATCAAATGTGCCGTTCTTTCCCACAGTATTTCTCCTCCATACTTAAGCAACTCTACGGAGACTCCCCCTGGACCAGGAGATCGTCCATTTTTCATTCGCATCACATTAGTTTTAACCTCTTCCGTGGTAATTTCCACTCTGTCATTATTGTTCTCTTCCTGGTCTAGTTGTATACTTTCTAAATATTCTGGTCTCGTCTCTGTCAATAGGTCTTCGTAATACTTCTTCCATTTATCTATCGTAATAGGGTTATTGACCATGTCGTTATTGTTTATTTTCATCGTTTTTATGCTTTTCCATACTTCAGTAGACCTTGCACCGCCAATTAAACATTCGATTTGATTACATTTTTGTTCCCAAAATTTGTTCTTTTCCGCTTTTATCGTTCTTCTGACTTCTCTGTTCTTATTTTTGTATTCTTCTCTATTTTCATTTGTTCTACTATTTATCCATTTGTGGTATAGTTTGTTTTTTTCTGAAATCAATGCTTGTATGTCTTCAGTAAACCATGGCATTTGTTGTCTTTTTTTGGTTTTGTCATTTTCTCCCAATGCTTCCATTGCTGCGTTATGCATGGCCCTCATTATGGACTGGTTTTCATCATCAATATTATCGACTACTGCTACTTTCCTTAGTTCTTCTTGTAATCGATTCTTATACAATTGTCTAATACTTTCTTGCTGTAGCAGATATAATTTGTATTGCTTCTCTGTAGTGCGTGTAGTTATTCTATGTTGTTCATCACACATTGTTTTCTTATACGTCAATTTTTTGTAAGGCCATACTAGCCTGGCCATTAGTAGATAATGATCCGAGCCACAGTTGGCGCTTCTTTTAACGCAACAATCATATATTTTAAATTTTGAGTTTTGTTTGACAATAAAATAGTCGATAATTGACTTTTGTTGTAGTGACGGTCTTTCCCAGGTATACTTGTGTATGTTTTTGTGGTCGAAATAAGTATTTACTATTCTGAGGTTATTTTGTTTGCAACATTCTATGAGCATATCACCAGATTCGTTTCTAACCATTTCTCCGTACTGGCCTACTACTTCATCATCTACCCGGGATCCAACCCTTGCATTAAGGTCTCCAGCGATTATGAGATCTTTATTCCCTTTAACTTTTTCTATGGTCTCGCAGAATTCCTGGTAGAATTCCTCTTTGTCTACTAAATTATAATCATCTGTCGGTCCGTATATTCCAATTATATTTGTCTCATGCCCATATACCGATATGGTTAATAGTATGATTCTTTCTGAAACACAGTTATAGTTCTTTATGTATTTTTTGAGTGGTTTTTTTACCAGTATCGACACTCCTGCTTTAGCTCGCTGCGATTTGTTCACTCCAGACCAAATATGTACATAACTTCCCACATCTTCACTACCTTGTCCTTTTTTCTTAGTTTCAGACAGAATGGCTATGTCAATATTTATTCTTTCTAATTCATTTAGTATTTCAGGCATTTTATTTGTTACACTCTGCACATTCCATGTGCCAAGTCTCATTGTCCGTTTTCTCGCTAATCGTTGTCTCCATCTATTGCAATCCGGCTTTTTCCGAGGCTTTCTTTCGGTTTCAAGAGCCAATATCTAAAGTTTTTTCCGAGTGATGGGCTGCTAACCCAACGCCCCAACCCCCAACCTGGAGGACCGGGCCAGTTTTTGTTTCACGGTGGGTATTTTATTTTCCCACTACCCTCCGACACTGCTGGATTGCAGTGCCGGCGAGCTTCCCCCAATTCCCATGGGGACGCACCCGATGGAGGTAACTGGCAAATCCCCACACGGGTTATAATTTTTGTAAGCTAAATATTACTTAAAAAGTGATTACAATTTAGTCAATTCTATTCTCAATAATCTGTTATTAAAAGTAAAAGCTAAATATTACTTTTAATAACAGATTATTGAGAATAGAATTGACTAAATTGTAATCACTTTTTTTACGACCGACCAGAAAATATGCGGTTTCTGGAGAATTTATTCACCAGAAAGTTACGTTTTGCCGGTCAAGATCGGAAAACAGGCATCAGAGACCGGTAATAGCTATTTACGTTATTAGACCGGTAGCAACATTTTTATGGCCGCGCCAATACTTTACAGGTTGAGCCCGTAGGGCGAGACCTGTATGTTTGGCAAGGCCATAAAAATGCTACCGGTCGTGTATCGTATAAGATTTTTTAGGATACGAGTCCGGTAGATAAAATTTACCGGCCGGTAGTTCTACTACTGGTCTAGGCCGGTAAATTTTATCTACCGGACTCGTTTGTAACTATGTAAACGCTAGTTACCAATGCAGTATCCTAAAAAAGCTTTTGCCGGTCCCTGATGCTTTCGTTACTATAGATTAGTCAAATAATAGATACCAACGTCATAATTTTTTTGAGTTTTTGAAAGTGAATTCGCAAGTTTGAAGGTATGGACTCGAATGTCGTAAAAATATTGTACGATACACGACAGGAAAGTGTTTTACAGGTCTCTCCAAGCTTCTATCTACTTGGTTCGACCGGCAAAACACTACTTCTCGGTCTTGTAACGTAAATTACTATTATCACATTTCATGTGGCAATGTACTACATTCCTACATGCAAAATCTTTTAGTAATGTGGTACTTTACATCATAGCAACCATTACAGCATAGCAAGGACAATTCGTTTACGTTTGGCAATGCTCAAGTGTATTGTTGATGGCACTCTAAGTATATGTCAAATTTGGGATTAGCAGGTTAGATTTTGCGTCAGTCTGTATTAAAACTGACGCAAAACCTAACCTGCTAACCTCGAATTTGACATAGACTTACAGTGTCACCAACAATACATTTCAGTACTGCCAAATGCATGACATCAACTGGAGCTGCTTATTGTGCTTTAGTACATAAAAACGAGTTCTGCTCAGGTTGGTTATGTTTTGACATTTAATGTCACTTTTATATAAAAATCTAATATTTCACATTTCTACATGAAATGCGATAACATAGTATACGAAACGCGTTGTAAAAGTGGTTTTACTGAACTCGCATGGCTATTTAAGTACTCGCTAACTCTCGTACTCAAACCAGCCATACTTGTTGAGTAAACCTTGGCTTTTCTATACTTGTTGCGTAATATACTATTTAAAAACACAATTATAATGATTTTAAAAGTCATTTGAGTAAAACAAAGGAAAACCCTATAATATGAAAATATTAATATTAATACAAGTAGCAGATCTTATAAAAATAACTAGTATAAGGCAGTGTGAATTCGATATTTATATGGTGTCACGTAACTAATATTTTCTGTATACATAAATTGTTTTAGTTTATGTTAAAGTAACATAATCCTATATGGTAGATTATAATACATTATGAGAGTAGCTGTCATTATTCATAGAAGCGCAAAACTTTCTTAAAAATACACTCAAAATGTATTATTATGTACGTATATTCGAAGACACCCTAATTACATCGAAATAATATATGATGCTCTAATCTGTCTTTTACATACTGCTTTTACTGTACCGTAAACACTTTATGACAATATATTTAGTGTCGATAAAGTAAAGCAAGACGGTCGTCTGTCAATATCAGTAACCATTATCAAAATAAATGTCATCATTTTATACAAACCAGGAAAGGAGATTGCATTAACTAAAAACTACAAATAGCAGAGATGAATTCATCCTTAATACCTTACGGTAATAATTATTCTTGATATTGGTAACCTTAGAAAAAGTACACTTCGAAATTATAAAATTTTTTAATGGCAACTTGAGCTGTCTAATGTGAGAAATATAAATGCTTTGTAGCTAAATCAAAATCGTCTGCACTGTAGTTCAACCTAAAGCTTTGTATGTAACTCATTCATAATCAGACTTTATGCACTTGGTACATAAATAGCTATTGCTTAGTGTGTGGATAACAACTATTAAACTAACAGTAATTTAAGGAAAACTGGATAACAGGAAAAGCATTTAGTAGAGACCCATAACTGCAGCTGTCTTGACTTTTTTTAATAACTAAACCAAGGGTTCTTCACCTTCATCATCCGTCTTCTGAATATTACTTCTTTTTACTTTTTCTCAAATCGTTGTCCTATTTTTGTTGCTCTTCTTCAATACACTTTTTTCGTGATATGATAACACATTACTCTTCGCACATTTATGGCTCCGTTTAATTGTGTATCCTGCTCAGTTCCATTTTAAAAATAGTAACTTGTATACTAAGGCACTGAAGTTTAACTTTTCATCGCGAATGTGGATTTAGCTGCCGAGGCCCGTAGGGTCGATCGGTTCACGTTTAGATAAACATGATAGATAAACAGATGTCGCCTCCCGTCACCTACAAAAAGTCGTGAAACAATGGACTTGTGCTTTTTCTCTGATTAGTTTTTTACGACCTTTCAAGGTAATGGCTCATGTAAAGGATTATTCTCTCGAAAATTCATTGCTATATTTATTTAACTGTTACTATAAAAACATCAGCGATACATTTCAATTATCTAAATAAACAACATACACATTTACATTTGCCATTTATAATGGACTAGTGAATCACTCGAGCTACGCTTCGCTTCGCTAATTACACGATTTAATTAAATTAAATATAATTTAATTTTACTTTACTTTTTCGTACTATTATTAAATTCTGTTCTCGTTAGAATTGAATTTTCGTGGTTTTGTGTAAGTTTTAAAGATAACTGTCAAATTTGCATTGAATACTATATTTGTAGTCTTAAAATTACGCACAATTATTCTGTGTTCATGTTGTACCTACTATTTAGAAGATTTGAATATTTTATGATAAAGAAGGCACTTACTTAACAAACACTATTTTCAACATAAACCATTTTATCATTTCTGTTTTTTCTTGCGTTGAGTGCATTTTAACAAGAACAGGATTTAATCATCAACAGTAATATTCCCAGTAAATTAAAATAGTCGATTACATTTTGACGTTTTCCGGCAGAGTATTTTGCAAAAAAATTTTCAAGTAAATTTGCCACTCGACAAGAATTTCGAGTGCGTAGCACGATGGATTTCCTGAATAAATAGATAAAATTCAGTTGGTGAAGCGCCTTTAATAATCATGTTCAAATTATTCACAAGCGGTTAAATTTTAACGTTTTAATTTTTGTCATTATTAAACTGACAGAAACCATGGTAATTATATATTATTATGGATATGAAGGAAATCATCAGTTTTAAACATCAAACGGCAAATATTTCACTTAGCAAACTTTATTTTCGCTTTGTTGAAACTTTTTTTAACCCACTACACTACCAACACGCTTTAAACGTGAAAGGTTTGTCCTAAATACGTCTATCTCCATGTTTCTAGTGGAGCTATGAAAATACAACTTGCAGTATTAATATAATCAATTCTGGCTACAGAACATCCCACGTATGACTTCTCAACGGTCAATAGTAAAATTTCAGTAGCCAGCTACTCATTTAATCTTGTAATATCATCGAATATGGCTACCCATAAATTATGCTCAAATTAAAAATTAATTTATTATCCAGGAATTGTATTGAACTAGTAATTTTCAATTATTATTTACTTGGTATGGCGTGCCTTATGTAGCCACTTTTTCGTTTACGTGTGAAGTATCCTATCTTATTCGTCAATTTCTGCATGGATTGGCAAAATCTTGGAAGCCAGGGGAAATTTTTGCGATTTTTGAAAGATGTCCTGTTCGAAGGAGCGATTTCATGTAGCCGTCTTGAACAGATGAGTGATGAACTGGTGCTTTGTGGTTGATGTTTCGGAGATGCACTTCATGTAGATTTTTAATCCTCCGATATTTCGTAAATTTTCGATCAGCATTGATGTATTGTATATGCAGTAGCTGACAGTAATCTAGTAATGCTAGGATTCAGCAATATTTTCACATATAATCTCATAAGATCATGAATTCTTTCCGGAAATTTTTTTGAGTGCGTTCCAACAACGTCGTATTAATTTGCCCGAGCGGGACGCGAGGGCAAATTAGGACGTTGTTGAATGCACGAAAAATAATTTCCGGATATGAATTAATGCTCGAATGGAGATTCGGTAAGAAAATCGTAACGACACAAACCCTAAAAAGAAGTAATGTCTACCTACAAAAAATTTCCAAGAAATTTTTTAGTTGTCTTGGTTACGACTCCTGAACTAATTTTTCTATTGGTCATTAATGACAGTCGTACGATTTTCGAAGCAAACTTACCTCTGGCCGCCCTTCGCCTTCCGGTAGGTTATTCTACTTTCGCTTTTATAGTCCCTTCATGATGTTGAAATACTGCAGACCTTTTATCGCCCCGCTTAATGTATTTCTGTCTCGGAGCTCTCATGCCATTACGTTAAATACCTAGAGTAAAGATTAGTAAGCAGTTTGGGTGTGCCGTCCAGCTACGCTGGCAAAAATTCCTATCTCAGAAGGTTTTTCTCTTCTCTAGTATATAACACCGTCATATTAGCAAAAATCCCGTATACGTCGATCCCGCAGTTCATTGGAGCAGCTTAAGCACAAAACCTAAGCTTCTTCGTGGTCGCCTGCCTACAGCTTGTACATGCCAAGTAACACCTTTACGAGCCATTTATAGTACGTCGAAGTGTAGATTCGGAGAAATATCTCTCGTGCATATGCTGAACTATTTTCATTCTATAACGATTCTGGTGCACGACAGTGTTATTTGCTAGGGAATGCTGAAGCTTTTATTTGTTGCTCGTGGCTAGTACATGAATTACAGTGTAGTACAAATATTCGGACGCAAATGGCTTTCTGCGCAGATCTGGGTTCCTGGCGTAATCAAACCTCTTATGCTTTTCGATTTTAGCCCCCGTACTCCATTCTCGAATGGTTTTCATTTACAGTTGGAAGACGTGTGCTTGTGTAGACCATTGCTAGGAAAGATGCATAGCAATAAACATTGGGTTACACGTTACAGCAATTTAGGTTTTTTATTTATTGCTTTCTGGAAAATGCTATAGGGTTTGGCAAGTTAAACCAACAGCTGTAGATCTTCTGGTTTGGGCCGTCTCGAACCAGTGGCGCTTCCGAGCAACCCACCCCATCCCGCTCAGTAAATAGCTGGCAAAACTTTGCTACATTGCTATATAATTCCTGGATCACAGTACTTCGTAAAGCATAATTGAATATTTATTTAATTTATGGGACATTCTCGTGTAGCAATCCCTTCACTTCAATAATACCAATCGCCTTATCTACGACTATGGATCATTTTAATCTGAATTTTATGAATGAACTGTCCCTATGCACTGGACTATAACAGGAATAAGGTAATTTTAGTTATTTTATCCTATTATGTTAATACGATAATATCTCCTCAGCAACGAGTTGCGTTAAGATGCATTTAACAGCACTAGTGTTGTTAAGAAAAATAACATACCGATACTTTATTAGCATTTAATCACATGTTGGCAGTACTGACGTGTATTGTTGGTGGTACTGTCAGTCTATGTCAAATTCGATGTTAGTAGGTTAGGTTTTGTTTGTTATTTGACACAGACTGACGCTAAACTTGCTACTCTCGAATTTAACATATCTGACAGTGTTACCAACAATACAGTATTGAGTGAATTATGGTTTTTATCTTACTAGTGATACCACCATAGCCATAGCAGATATACTTATGTCTCGCTGTTGTAAGTGTCATTAACAACAATTTTTCCTAATTTTTGAAAAAGATTAGTATTTTAGGATAAAATAAACCGTGTTACGATATACGTAACGTTATCTGCTTTCTACATTACTCGAGAATTTTAAAGAACTCGCTTCTAACGTCGCTCGTTCATTCAAACAATTCTCTCGTAATGTAAAAAGCTTGATAACGTAACTTGCATCGTAAATTACTATTATTTATTTACTATATTGGGTACGGAGATACTGTTATGCTTTTTAAAATGAATTTCATGCTTGGCAGGTGATATTTCTGAAACATTAGAGAAATCATAAAAGTACCATAATTATTTCCTCTACATGTAAAATGATTGAATTGGGCACCAAATGTAAACATTTATAGGTGTGCGCTAATTTAGCTAAAGAAATTGCTTAGCACTCCAATCGTCTTTGTATGTACTAGACGAAATAAGATCAACAGACGCTTTAGTTTCCAAAAACAGGATATGCGTAAACCGAGTTGAAATACGGCAAATTTCCTGTTAGACTAAAAACGTAGCTGTTCATTAAGATCTACCTGTATAAATATAAATTGCCAAGAGGATGTATCAAACCGGATGCTTCCAGCTTTTTCGGCATCCAACATCTCCAACAAAAACGCTATTACTTGGTTAGATCCGGTTGCACAAAGCGTGCATTAATCCAGAAATCCTGGCAAGCGTGTTCGGCGTTGCTCCAAAGAATATTTCAATATAGGCCAACCAATTTACCTTTAAATTAACCGCTTTAATTTTCCTTCGTATTTATGGGACATAAACTTCAGCAGCTCGTTACTTTATAATTTTCAATATTCGCTTACTCCCGCGCCGTGTCACTTTAGGACCGGCTTTCCTGCTTGTTAAACGTACTATGTGCGCAAGTTTGTTTAACAATGATTTACAAAACATACACCGAGCTAATAATAGAATTAGATTTGAATCCGCGTCTTTTCTCTGTTGTCCGGATGGTTTCACGCGCGCCAATTTGCAGCATCCTAGTTCTCTTCCAATTGCGAAATTTGAGCTTTCCATTATGTTTATCCGACGATTTACGTGGAGATCTCTCCCGTCGAAGGAAAATCATGAAATAAGTACTAGGAAACGATGCCGAGTAATCAACACATGCGCAACTGTTGTGTAAATATTTGTGTCTGCAGGATGAAGGCAATTCGCAGATGGGACGATACCTTTTTGTTTTCGCTTCTACAAAAATTAGTGTGTCGGTGACTTCCGAGTGATCCACAACAACAAAAAATAGTATACCTGTGCAAGTGTCTGAAAATTAATTTTTGTTTTCCAGTTGTGATTTAACTTGTTGGAGCTTACGAGCACTTCGTATTGTGAGTCGTTAAACGTATTATACTGAAAAAGCACACTTGTTTTATATTAAATTTATGATTAGAGTCGAAATAGACGACCCAAATCACAGGAAGCATGTGATTAGTGTTCCCGTGTGCATAATAAAAATTATTTTCAAGGCTATATAATTTTTATTGTACTGATTAGCAATTATAACTAAAATTGTTGCTATCTGCCAGTTCTCTGAATTTTATATGGAATAAATGGTAGATTTTGAACTAATAGTTTTTGCTTTGTCGATATTAATATAAAATAAAATACTGTATAACGTAACTCGTGGCATATTTAATAAAAAATGTGTAGAATGCAACCTACGGTGACAGCTGTAAGGACGTTAATTTAGTAAGGTATCAGATCAATTTCCTCGAACATACCTTAAAAAAAACATAAATTATAAACTTCATTTGAAAAGATCAAAATACCTATATAAATATTGCACAAAATGGAAATCAAGTGTACACTACTAGGTATAGAACAATACTGTCACACTGTCACCCCTGTACTTCTGTTCAAACATTTACGGTATTTTGCTATCAGTGATTGTTACTAAACATTAGTAATAACGACAACAGAACCACAAAGTTGTTAAAATGAGAACGATTCACTGTTATCAACATAGCAAACAAAAGTTGCTACTAAGTCGCTATATTTGAATTAATTAGTTTGGTATTTTCATGAAATTGTTCTGTTTTCGTATTAAATTATACGGTCCAATAACGATTCACGTGTTGTTATGTATTATCATCCTCAAATATCTATCACCATACCTTCTGCTTCGATATGACCGAATATTAAATTTTGTATGCTGCATTCGTGTATAAAATACTATCACTGTTAAGAGACCTTGCAAGTTACTATTCGTCGTGTGATCAAAAAAATTTCTCCACAAGTCACAGAAAATATTGAATTTCAAACAAACTTCTAAATTCTTTCAATAATATTGTCAATTTTTTGTCAAGAATAAAATTTGAGGATATAATGTGAGGTGAGTGAAGACATACGTTCAAATTCCAAGGCATACTTTTTTGATCGCTATATTTTCCTCTTATCTTAAAAACCACATTTGACAGCTTTGTTACAGCAATTTTGGTGCAACCACTACTACGTGGATCGTTCCTCAAATCACAACTTATACTTTTGTATATTTGTTCAAGTCTCGTCACTTTTTTATTAGCTTCTTGATCATAGTCAAACGACAGGTCCTAAATTATTTCTTTTATAGTGCATTGTGAAATCTTCCAGATATATTGATTTTCTAACATGTAGAGTTGATGGATGGCTCTTGTAATTCTTCCTTCTGAGTAGTTATATTCTCTTATCACCAGCAAAAGTTACTCCTACTTCAAGCAAATTCCACACTTCTATCTATTTCTTAATAAAATGACTAATATATGTACCTGTATCAAAGAAAAATTGTGACAGATAGCTGCTCTGTCTGACTCTTTGATTGATATCGATTTCTTCTGATCTTTAGTGTGAATTGTTCATAACGACGATAGCTTATAGTAGTGCTAGAAAGATAGTATTTTCCATAGTTCTTTTAGTATATATCTAATTGTTACTTCTGGACCAGCTCAATTTAGGAACTTTAAATAATCTTATGAAAATGGTATATTGATATTCATGTTTAAAAATTGGTCTCGAAAAATTACAATAAAATTTGCCTTTGACTTCATGAAGCTTACGGATTAGGCAGGTCAAAACCATCGACATTTATTTAAAAATTCTTGGACTTAATCCGATCATGAGGCTTCGCTAAGTTTGAATGTTAAAATGTCATTTCATTAATGGACCAACGCGGATTGGGAGTCTAAATGGAATTAAAAATATATTTTTCAAAATAACATTGAACTTCCGGGCCACCAACAGTTGAGTAATGCAAATACACGTTAACACCTTTAAAAATGTAATAAAACGTCAGTGTCTTGAAAAGGCAACGTAAAAGGCAACCAAAAAATCATATAACTTCATCCAAACGAGAATAAGTAACTACGTAATTTGTCGAACTAAAGAAATTTGAAAGATTAAAATACCATTATGCATTCACATTTTAGAAACAATTATCAATAAAACCGCAATGCATTAAAAAGGCACTACGGATAACACAAATCGTCAATAAAACGATATTGTAAACTTTAACACGCATCGGTGTTAACAATTACTTAAATTACTGATTTTTTTTGTAAGGTAACGATCAACTTAACACAGCTGAAATTAAAGAATTATACTATATAGTTTTAAGTGGAAATTGTAAAGAGCCTTGTTATTAATGGTTTTATATAATTATTCGCTAATTAACAATTAAGGATTTTTACATTTTAATTAAATAAATATTAGATTAAATCTTGTGTAGTGTTCTTGCATGCACGTACGACTGAATTAAATATATAATAGTATATCCATCATAGAGAGGTAACGATAAACCATTTATTGAAAGACAATTGCAACAGTACTATACCGACAATAGTAGAAAGTAAAACATAGAAAACATTCACTCATACACAAACCATAAATCCAACATTATATGACAATAATATATAGCTAAATAGTCAATATTATATAATATACACATTGATACAAACAAATAATACAACGTACAGCAAAATTAATATAAAATGAACCAGTCAGATTGGAAGATTTAGAAAAATCATGTAAGTCCCTATATTTTCGTAAAATACCTATCCAAAATTTATAATTTTTCAAATACCCCAGTCTACAAAATTATAAACCCCTCACAACTGGGAAAATTGATGCAGTGCATCTCTGAATCCATCCGAACCTTACCAAAAGACATTACCAATGAGTATGCAGTATGCAGTCTGCATCTATCACAGTTCTTAGAGATCGAGCACAGTAACATTTGTAATTCATATGAATTATGAATTCACGCCACAAAGAAGTTTCAGAGATTACAGTAACATTTGAATATTTTTAAATTGTGATTCTAGAATAGTTTCAAATATTTTGCTAAATTTTCATCTGCTTTCTTGAAATAATGATCACTCTTTGTAAACATGCTCCGCGCCTTTTTTTCCACCAACAGCTATTTCTAAGCAAAGCTTGACGTTTTCCGCTATGCTGGATTTGCCAAAGTGAAAAGAAGCAGTGTTGAGAGCATCACCTGGCCTCTCCAGAAAGTTCCTGATAAACTTTTGTCCACAAAATTATGGGATGCTGCCAGTGTATGAAACTTCAAGTATCAACAAATCTCAGTTTTGTAGTTTCGTATAATGAGCAGCATAACCTTGTCAAATTATCTGCATCATAAAATTAAAAAGAAACAAATAGTGTGTAGCACTGAACATGGTTTAGCCATCGCTCTCAAGTGGTACACTTTGTGTAGAGACATTCAGAACCTAGTTGTTCTTTGTCAGTGTTTAATGGACTCCTATTTTGAAAAGAAGACTGAATTGGCCTTAAGAATTTAGTTAGGGAAGCAAAAAATTCTAATTGATAATGATATTCTAAATAATTTCTGGGTTTAAGTGAAAATGCAATAGAACATGCTATGAAATGTTGAAGTGATGTAATGTGCATTTTCATAGCAAGATCAACATACAAAAACTCGTTGATGTTTCGAGCTGACTCTAATAATATTTCATGAACATCTCACGTAAAGTCTTATATTCTCAAGTCACTATAAGGCTAAATGGGGTACTCTCAGATAATGACAACTTTTATCATAAAAATATTGGATAACAAACACCTGTTTTGCTGATTCATGTTTAGTGAGAGGCAGAACATGTCTACTATGCTAGTAAAGCGCAGTCGCAGTTTTAGTATTCAAATAATATTTCTGCAATACATTAAAGCGTAACCAACCCCAAAGGGAGCAAAATTGTCAGAGCATTATACATCATTAGAAATAAGACAACACTCAGAATCTAACAATTTAAAAACGATGAAGTAATTCAAATGAGAAACCCTAATTTTGTCATTGAATGTATAACTTCAACAGAAACTGAACAGGGTAGATTTGTGCAAAAATGATGGTTTTCTCAATATGAGATATTTAAAAGCAAAACTCATATTCGCGAGGATTATAAATGCAAAATGTATATTCCATAATCATTCTAAAAATGTTGATGACAATATTACTAAAACCTATTACCCAATGTTCCCTACTACAATTAATTTCTGTCGTAAAAAGACGCAGTATATTTGTAACTGTACAGAATAATTCATTCTGGTATTTATGCTGCCAGGCATCTTTTTATATGTCTCGTGTCCTAGTGTCCTTGTGCCATTGTGGGTTTCTTGGGCCTTAAACTGTCGTAGTAAATTTTCTAGATGTTCTCTACTTTCCAGAAATGCGAGTCGCGTCGCGTATGCTTTAAAAAATATATAAACGCTGCACTGTTTTCTACAACTTATAAGTAGCATTATCATTTATAGCGTTCACATATTAAATGTTTATCAAGCGTCCCCACTGTCCTTAGAAATATTGTTTACGTTTTTATCATTCTCTAAGGCGTTCCAGGGAGCGCCCGTTATTTTTAAAATTAAACAAACAAATTTTTCACTGGAGATAATTTATGCTTTTCGCTTGAAAGCCAATTCAGAATTAATACTTTCTTATAACTCTCAAGCAGATTTTATGGGGCCGTTCAGTCGTTAAATTCTTCTCGCTGACTAGCAATTTGAAGAGGAAATTGTAGTCTAAGTCGTTTAAATCGCATTCTATTTTTATGCGTTCTAAATATTGTTGTACTATTTTAAGAAATATTTTGCTGAAACAGTAATTTTGGTCTAAAAATAGCCTAGAGTTAAATACTTAAGAAACTAATGACAATTATTAATAGTAGTCAGAATTAGTTTTGTTTCCAACTTGTTTACAACTGTTATTTTAATTCTTAACGTTAATTTTCGTAAAGTCGTTAATTACCCTTTTACTGTATAATTGTCAAAGTTACTTCCTTTATCAGAAATGGTTTTAATATTACTGCATAGCATAGTGAAATTTCTTACTTTTTTTTCAGTTATAATCTATGATTTAATTTGATCAGCGTTTAACGAATTTAAATCGTTTTGACATGGCAACATGCATGGAGAGTAATTCCTAAATGCCTTACGGGATGTTAAAAAATTCATAAAATATCTAAACCTCCCTAAAGCATTTTAATGTTTAAAATTACTATGGTGGTTTTCACTTAATCGATAACGCAGTTTTGATAAAGAATTAATAATGGACATTTTAAATACTATAAATATCAAAGACCTAAATCAGTTTCTAGGAATTATTATTATTATTATTAATCAAGCCGTTATACCGTTAGGGCATAGGCCTTACTATTCTCCAATTTCTTCCTATTCTTTGTGGTCGACCACCATCTGCTGTCCTATGCAGCTACTTCGCCCTGCCAACGTTGTTGCTCTCTCCCACGTCTTCTCAACTCTCTTGCCGGTGTCCATACTATATGCACTGTAGTATATATGTACATCTATTATCGCTTATTATGGAAATTTGACCAGCCCAGTTTCATTTGTTTTTATAAATAACGTAGTCTTTACTTTTCATTTGTGATCTGCGTCACAGTTTAATATTTCTTATTCTATCAGTCACGAACAATTTAAGAACCTTCTTCTTCATCATTCTTTGGCAAACTTCTAGTTTGGAAAGTTTAATTATTAAAAACCAGGTTTGGAACTAATAACGTAGGACAGACATTACGCACGTATTAAAATTTTTTATTTTGAATTTTGTGAAAGATGAGGATGATGGGAATAATGCTTTCAGGGGCCAAAACTCATTCCATGCCTTGTTTATCCTCTTACCGACTTCTTTATCTTGGCAACCGTCCAGTAATATTACACGTTCTAAGTAAATGTATTATTTAGAATACCCAATAATATTATTGTTTCCAAATAATATGACGTTATTTGCAAACTTTAAATTAGTTAAGTTCTGATTTTATACTTTTCATCCGTAATTTCCGACCTTAGTTTACCAAACATAACTTTCAAGGTCGCGTTAAAGAGTTTGAGCGATATGGAATCTCCTTGTTTTACTCCTTTTGATATCATAAATAATATGTTGTGTCAAACTGAACTGTTGTTGAAAATCTTTTTGTAGGGGAGGATAGGGTAAATTTGCACACTTTTTCCATTGTAATTTTTTTTCACAATCTTTAGATATTTAGGACGAATGGTTGCACTGATCGATAGTTACATATGTTGTCTCTTAAGTAGATCAATCAAAATTATGAATGTAAAACTGTGACTTAAAAAATATTTAACTTTAGGTGTACGGTTACGGCCAAATAAAAACGACCACCATTTAGACATTCTGTCATTTTCATAAATTTTTGTAAATCAGGCTTTTACTTGACAGTACCTTGACAATTTGAATTCTTAATATGTCATTTTTAATTGTTATGTTTCTTAGGTGATTTAATACCAATTCACAATAGAGTAAAGTACTGCCCGGTTTTATTTGGCCGCAACTTACATGTGTGTCTCACTATGGAGCAGACCTCGACAGTCTGGTTTCCCCATAAAATAGGAGAAATTAAAGCAATAGAAAGAGTACAAAATAGACTATTACGTTTACTATATTATAAAAAGTATCACAATTATCCTGACTACCATTTAATCAGGTCCATGAATTTGCGTAAAGAATTCGAAGTTCAAAGTTTAAGTAATCGCAGAAATATGTCACTTTTACAACTTGGTTTCAAGCTGTGGAATAACTTGCTTCATGAAAGTTATTTATTATCTTTGTTTAATCTGCGTGTGCCTGTAAAAAGTACTCGAGCTGTAGCCATGTTTCACATTCCATCAGTTAATTTTGCGTTTAATATTCCCTTTTTAATAATGTTTAGACTCTTAAATGAAATATGCCTACTAACAAATTGTGATTTATCATTCAAGTATAAAAAATTCGTAAGCGTAATTTTAAACTATTATAATTTTGATTAAAGATTGTCATTCTGGTATTCTGGTTTGTGGTTAAAATACAAATGTCATTGTCAATTTGTAAATCGGTTTGATTATTTTTAAGTCCTCTGCAGTTGCCAACACATTTTATTCTTATAATCATTTTGTTAACTAGTTAAATTATTGTTGAACTAGTGTATCTTGTGCTTCCTACCGTTGCAAATGTTTGTTATTCTGATATACCGTATTATGTAATCTTTGCGTCTTTTGTTGTTTTTCGCACAATATTGTTTGTCTTTTGGATATTTGTGATTCATGTAATTAGGTTATTTAACCTGTATGAATCTCTGTATATATAAATAAATAAATAAATTTAGACAGGGGTCGGGTACATTTGAACAATTGCATAATGATTTTACTTAAACCTTAATTTGTAAAAATGTCTTAAATACGTGAATGATATTTATTAGTAAGAATACATTATAACATTACTATTTCTTAAGAGTTAATTAAAGAATAAACATTATTAAATTTTATAGGCACTGAAATAATTACACTCAATTATATATATGACGGTTGTCTAGACGTCCTCTTACTGTCTTGAGGTTGAGGAAGTTTGGCTATGATGTCAGACCTAGACATTACACTGATGTCATTTGGAATGAGATAATAAATTCCATGGTTTGGATGTAAACGTAAAAACTATTAGTTCGTTGTAATTTTCTACTACCCCTTCTACACCTTTTTCTTTGTTGCAAACTTCACTAAAACGAAGTCATCTCCGGTAACCTCTTCGCCATCCAAAAGCTAATTAATGTCCTGATATTCGCTTTGCAGATCTGAGCCAGAGATGAGCTATAATTCACTATACTACGAGTATTTGTTTTAGTATTAGAAATCGTTACTTCCGTCATATCAGAATCTGAGGAGCTTGAGTAGGATGACTTTTTCTTTAGCTCTTTTGTTACCTCGTCCTGAATAGTTTTTGATTATTTTAACTTTTCTTTTTACAGTTTTAGCTCGTATTTCCTTCTTCTCCACTTTTATTATATTCTTTTCCGGTGTGCTAGTATAAATGTATGATCTTTCTTTTTTTCTGGCACGTATGTTATTGTGCTATGGCTGTCACGTGGGAAAATTTCAAATCTAGTCTAGATTTACAAGTTTTGGAGACTATGTTGTCAAATGGTAGCAAACTCTGCTGAAATCAGTTGTCAATATCTCTTCCTTAAAATAAACACAAATTCCACAACGGCAACTTCCTTCATGACAAATTTGTAAATGTATATTATTCACATATAAACAGTCCAAATAAAATGTGATTTTTTCAATTTGTAATTTTGAGAAGCCGGGCCTACGAACAACTGACTCATAATAGATATTAACGATACAAGTTTGATTATGAGCACCTTAACCAAACGAGTTTGATTGCCAAAACGAGGCGGTGAGACAAGTTTTGGGGCAATCATACGAGTTTTGGTATATGCCATAAGCAAACGTGCATTGTTCAATAGTTTATCTTCATCAATCAAACTTGGTTCAATGTATTTTTTTATATAAAAAAAGTGCGGCAATATTCATTACCTCTTAACGATACTAAAATTAATTTGGTTAAGAGTCTATAACAACACCAATGAAGATAAACTGATCAACACACTTTTGTTCGTTTGCAGGACCAGCCTAAAACAACCACACGTTATTACTACACAACGCAGAGTACTTTCTGAATAAAACACACAATATTTTGTCAATAAGCATCACAATGATTGTTGCAACCTTATGAACCGAAAATCTGTATACTTATACATTTTTAAAAACTGAATTGCAGCAGGCCCTGGATAGTCTGCATCAGTTTGCAGTACTGAAGTGTATTGCCAGTCTATATCAAATTCGAGGTTAGTAGGTTAGGTTTTGTTTGTCATTTTCACACACTGGCGCAAAATGTAACCTGCAAATCTCAAATTTCACATAGACTGACAATGCACTTGAGTACTGCCAACTGATCCAAGCTATCCAGGGCCTGCTACAATTCAGTTTTAAAAAGAATCACTCTGTATGTTAACTGTGCTCTACTCAGAACCACAGACCTAAGAGATAGAGTAACAAGGTCAACACATCACCAAGACACACAACTCACACAATGCTTGATGCGCAAGCACCAAAGGCGCGCTCCAACTCTGTATCCCGAATTCGGGGCAAGTTGAGCATTGTACCGCCAGATGCCAGCGCATAAAGCACCAGCCTCTACACCACAAGGTAAATGAGGTTACAGATTATACAATATATACACTCCGTATATTTAAATAATTTCTCTGATGGTTTTTACCAACTAACATGTGAGATTTCTTAAAAATCATCACAGGTACAGATACAGTGTGTCCAAGATAACGAGGGCCAGTACAGGGATCTCGTTAATAGTAATCTTCAAGTTCATTAAAAGTTGCTATAAATAACTGTTGTCAGTTTCGATCTAGCTTATTATTAACGCCAGAAAAATAGAATTGAAAATCCAAAATTCGATTTTTTAAGATATGCTTAAAAACGAAAAATAATACCAAGGATTCTTAGGCGTCATTGTTTACGTCCTTTAATTACGCAACTTTTTTCCTATTTAACCAAATTTGTAACGACATCCGCAGACTGGTCCTCCTTATCTTGGACATACTGTATAAAGGTTCACTCCTATGCAAGCAACTAACTTCACAAAGCAGATGGAGTGTGAAAATTGAATTGTCCAAATTCGTCCTATGTCCAAATTTACCCCAACCTACCCTAAATGCAACTATTCGAATATATTTTTTTTTCGACCTTTTTCGACCTGCCGCAATTAAACTATATTGTTCAATGCTGTTGGAAGCAGTATAAATTGTTACATTGTAACCCACGGACTTCTATTGCTTGTGTTGTGTAAATATGGTTAGTGAGTCAAGTTTTTTACCAAGTCTTCCGTTAATAACTGCAAAATAATTTATATAGAAGTCAAAGATATGTGTAAAACTATGATGTTAGAAGTTAGCCATTGTTCGGGGAGTGATTCTTCTTTTATTATTCTAATTACAAATTTTGTTAGATCTTCAAGTAGTAATTCTTTTGCTTATTTAATCATACATGTTATTCCATCGTTTCCTGGAGCTTTGTCTGATTTCATTCCCTTAAAACATTTTTCTAGTTCACTTTGAGATGTTGGAGCTGTTTCTTTGATAGTTTTCCACCTTTACACTATTGATGTTCTCTGGTGAATTACTTTTATATATTTCTTTATAATAGTTTGTCACTATTTTAATTATTTGACTTCTTCGTCTGTATTAACTGCTGTCATTGTTTCTGAACATCAGCATCCATTTTTCCCAGTCGTTAACTCTGTGTAATCTCTATCTCGATCCTGACTGTTCAATTTTTTATTTTGTATTCTTGTCATTGTATATGTATTACTTCTACTTTTTGTCTGTCTGATTTGTTATTTTTTTCCTTAGTAACTCACCATCTTTAATTAATGTCTTAGCTTCACTGATATTTTTGTGATTTTTTTGTTGCAGCCCTTGTCGCTTTTAGTAAATGCATTGTAAATACTATAAACACTACCAAATATCTTAATCAGTTTCTAGTAATATCAATAGTATAGTAACAACATCCCTAAAATTGCATATAAAAAATATGAAAACGTCTGAGATTAAATGATCCTAATTTAAAAACTTTTACTGCCTTTTAACAAAAAAGAAGTAATGGGGCATTTCACCTTGTATATCTCTGTAAGCTTTTGTGTATTTGCATTCCTGAGCACTCGAAACGTAAAGATGGCATCCTACAGATGTTGTATTTCAGTATAAATTCAGATCGAACAATGAAAATACGATTTATTCCTAAAAAGTTCAAATAGAACTGCAGTTCCGATGCATTCTTCCTGTGTAGATTGCTTATCCGACTGACACTCCGAAACTCTCTCTAATTTTTAATCAAAATACGTCAGCAGAAGGAAATAGCGCCCTGACACTGACGTTTCAAGTTCCCGTTTAGCGTGGTCTCCTTAATTTATATAATAAATATTTCCAACTGATAAGAAATCTGCGTAACCGCAATGACTCAGATCAATAACAGGTTTTTACACAACGAAACAGTAATAACTTGAAGGTGTTTCCACCATTTACGAGTGTTTCCCGGCTCTCGCATTTTGATAATTACTTTCTGTAATTTAAAATTGAATGTGTAATCTTGTTTGCGCGGTGCAGTAACTTTTATGCAGCGGAAAAATCGGTGTTAAAGTGGGAAAGACTACAAGACGATGTGCTGACTGATGCTAAAAAACTTTCGAATCGCGTGGTTCCGATTTTTGTTATTGATGTTCGGGAAGTGTTATTACTGCCGTAGTTTTTATTTGTACATATGGTAATTCTACTGGAACCCATGACTGCAGTTGCAAGAAGACGTCAACTGGTGCGAAGAAGGAGTTTCTACACGTACAGCAATTATTTAAAGTACAGGTGAATATTTTATATTTATAAAAATGTTGTAAACGTCGTATGAATCTAAGAAATGTATGTATTTAAAATCATTACATTCTGTAAGGCTGAAGTCATTGTTCCACAGTGTGAAAGGTTGTCAACCCTTCATGCGCAGAACACCCTTAAAAGTGTACTTTTACCATCGTACGTGCTACATACAACTAACTGCATACTACTAATGGACGGATCAAATTTATTTTTATCTTGAGTTACAATTAAATATTTTTTTATCTTTTGATCATTCTTTATAAAGATTTCGTGTGTTATTTATCTAGGCGTTAGCTGTGAAAGTTCATATGTTATTCTATATTACGTCGGTAATAACACGAATACAACATTTTTTATATAGAAAAACTCAATATCTTTCAGTATATTTTAAATAAATTGTTGATTATATTTCCCACATAACCTAACCGACTATATATAAACATATAGTGTGCTAAAAATAACAATGTATGTACTTCGGAATGTGTTAAATTGTTAAGAGGGAGATTCACTTAAATGGAAGGAAATGTGTAACACGTGGGTCAAGCTTGGATCAAATTTTGATTGGTTTAGAATATTTAGATTAAGTATTCAATTTTGGTTATTAACTATAAATCAATTATTAATTTAGTTAGAGAAAACGCATTAGGATGATATAAGTAGAAGAAATTCAGTTATAATTTTGAAGTTTTAGTTTTTCGTATAACTCCCATGATATTCAAACTGGGTTTATAAGTTTGAAGGCAGGTCAAATATAGCCTGGTACTACTGAAATTGAGCTCAAACCCAACCAACTACGACTTGCGAGCTGTGAAAAACAAAACCATATAAAATTGGCTATGGTGCTTTTCAGAACAGGTTATTCGTTAAGCATATGAATCGAAGCACTAATTTGTTTTCTAGTCAACCAAGCATGACCTACCATTTAAACAATTGATGAAAATCGGTTATTAATGAATATCAAATAAACAAGCTTGACACCAATAAGAAGTGCGTTGTTATTTTGAACATAGAAATGATATATTGAGATCACATGTTGTCATTTAGGAACGTATTTTTTTTTTTTGTTACTAATATATTCTAGTATTCATAGGACCATGTATGATCTCATTAAAAAGTGTAATACTTACAACGGGCCAGTGACAGTATTTGTTGTGTTGTTCTTCCAGAAGTTGGGAAGGGAAGGGGGTAAAGCACACCTCCACAGTTCGTAAATATGAGTTACGTAACAGTCTTTCTGATAGAAAAAACACTCATGTCTGGGCAATCAAGAACTTATTATTAGTAAAAATTTTAGTCATAGCATCAATTTTGGTGTTAATCTTGCGTATGGAGTTCTGGAAAAGTAAGTATGATTATAAGATATATTTTAATTTTTGTGTAAATAATCCATACAAATTTATTATTACAAATTATGATTGCGTATTATTCTACAACTTGCAGCTGAACCTAATTTGTTTTCTAGTCAAACAAGTAAGGCCAACTATTAAAACAATTATGAAAATCGGTTATTTATGAAAATTGGTCGAGCAAACTTGATACCAATAAGAAGAGCTACTGTGCGCTATTATACAGTGTAGCGAAAATAGAGTATGATCAAAAACTATGTTGATGTAGTATATCAACACAATAGTTCTTAATTTATCAATGCAACTATGTTTATACTTAAATGTCAAACCTGAGAAAATTTGATTTTTAAGTGAGCTATAGTGGCATCCATAAATTAGGAAATATTTCATAGCCATACTAGATGGAAATAATTTTTGATCGTACTATATATTGTACTGAATCCTCGTTACAGCATTTTAGCAAAGAATTGAACCTTCAAGTATTAACATTGATCAGTTTTTATTTAATTACAAATTGCCCTATTTTGTATTATAATGTCTATAATAAAATCGCTCCTGAAAACTCAACAGGGGTGGATTCTTTTATCTAGTTACTTGCTTTCTGAAAAATTGATTTTTTAATATTTGAAATTTCATTTGCATCATAAGTCACAATTTATGTCAACCAAATGTCAAAACAGTTTTAAAATCCTAATGACAAATCCACAATCTTTTGATTGGTACACAATAATACTAAAAAACACAGTAAGTAATTATTTCTTAATTATTTTCACCTTCTTATTGTCTTTATTTATTTTCCAGTTAGGATTTGATATCACCCACCTTGCATTTTTCCTTACACAATATTCAAGACAGCAACCTATTTTTGATCTGGAACTTGACCCTTTTTAAGCACCTTGCTGCAATGTATTGCTCATAGACAGAACAAACTCCAAATCTTGACAGCTATCAGCAAGATCAAACCTGGACATCCACCTACTACAGCAAACTACCTCCTGGAATGCACCTCCTCTCTCCGAAGACACCCTTTTTGAAGCTCCACTCAACAACAAATAACTTGACGTAATCCCATTTGATTTATGTTACATGTCAAATGTAATCTCCAAAATAAAACCGACCCAGTATGTTTCTTTAATAATTCACTTGTATATAACAATTCTTCTATCCATGTCTTGTCTACCATATACCAATAATCTTCATTAATTAAATTCGTCTCTTCTTATGGTTATTTCTTTTAAATTACATTTTATTTCACCTCGTAGATTTTGTCTTTTCGCTCTATTTTCTTATCCAAATATTACATTAGATAATAAAACAGGGTTACATTCCATATTTTTAATTAGACCAAATATCGTTTTCTACATTTTTCAGTTTGCTATGTTGTAATAATTGAAACAAGTTTCTTAACTACCTCATTCTGTCTATTTATGCCTTCCAGTCTTAATTATTTGAGTTAAACCTACTAACATTTTATATTATTTCAAAATTAGCATTTGTCATTCATTTTCAAACTGTATTTTATTAACTTTATATTATTTTCAAATCCACCTGTTATTTTCAAATAGCTATGTCCCAAACAAATATCTGCCTTATCCCCGAATAAATCCAAACCATTTCCAACCCACTGTTATTTCCCAATTTTAATTTTTTTTATTCCAATACACATTTAAGCTTGTATCACAACAGTATATTGAGAACACGAGTTGTAACACATCTTTAAATGTTTTTTCTGGTATTTACCGATGTATATCCTAAATATTTTTGATTTGTTGTTATTACTCTTACATTATTCGCATGCATTAAGATTTTCAAGTGTTTATACGATTTTTCCCTTGAAAGGTCACAATAAAAAACGTAATACGAAAACGGTCCAGTGACATTTGTTTGGTGTTATTCCAAAAGAGAGAGAGGGGGGATATAGATTTCAATAACAGAAGCTGTTACTTATTCTAATATTTTTCCTTTCTCTTTAGTCTTCAATGCTTTAATTGGTTTCTTGCGTTATTTGAGAATTTTTGTCTAAGCTTACTTGTTCAGGTGGATTTCTTCTTTTTCCAGTATTGTTTTAAATATTTCGCTATTCGTTATTTACCATAGAGTTCTTTATGTTTGAGTTCATGCTAGTACTTCATCGTTGCTGATTTCGTCTACCAAACTAATGTTCATCACATCGACAGCACCATTGTTTCGCATTCATGCCGTACTATACTCCAAACATATATTAAGAATTAAGCGATATTCTACTTTATGTCATAAATTTTTTCTGTTAAACGCTATTGTTGCTTGTCTTATTCTCTATACTTACGATAAGTGTGCTGCTTCTCCCGTCCTCAGTAATTATGCTTCCTAAATAGCAGGAATATTCTACGTCCTGGAGCTGTCCTGCCAGAAATTCTGTCGCCTGTTGTTCTCTTGCTTTATCGTAAACCATTCCTTTAGTTTTTGAGTTGTTTATTTTTACGTTATACTCGCTTATATCTGGATTTATTTCTCTATAACTGCCGGTCTTATAAAGGCCACTAATCTGACGTTAACTTTAATTCGCTGTTAAAATAAACAAAAGCGCATCAAAACGTTAATGCTTATGACATTTTATTCATTAGTAAACACATTTTGATGTGATTTTGTTTATTTTAACAGAGATTTAAAGTTAACGTCAGATTAGTGGCTTTTATAAGACTGGCTGTAAGTGCTTGTTTTAAATCTTCTCCATTATTAGTTAGTACTACTATGTCATCAATACACTTAAGAATACGCCTTTTTGTTCGCTGTATTTTTATTCCTACATCTACTCCTTCTCTGGATTTACTGAGCACGTTTTCCATGTAAGCTGTATAAACATATAAACAATGATGGCAGTAATCGACAGAGTTGTTTGACCCCTTTAAAGATTTTTCCTCCCTTCGTATTTCTCAGTTATACCTAGATTATCGCCAGTTGTTCCATATAAGAGGCATGTGTTATTTGTATGTCTTTCTGTTTAATTCCTATGCACTTTGAAGAGTATAGACCATCCCACATTATATCTTTTACTTTTCAAATTTTCTCTCTATAGTAAACGTAATGCTAGTTTTGCTTCCCGGGTGCCTTATCCCTTTCTAAACTGCTATGCATTCTTCTATCTCAGTTTCTGTTATCCTATGTACTATTCTACTGAAGAGTTTTGATGCATGCGATATTAAACTTATTGTCCTATAGTCTTAGCATTTCTCATTATCATTTTTTTGGGATCTGTATAATATATTGTTTTTGAAGTTTTTTGGTACAATTCTATTTTTATAGGTACATTTCGTCTATTAGTGCATACAATATCTTATGGTTTTCGTCACCTTCTTGGTTTTCGATGCAAATCTCTTCACTTTCGTCGTTGTACAACTCTTCTATACAGTCTTTCTAGACCACAGCTCTTGGTTGGGGTTCTAGAATTACCTAGCCCTGTTTACTTTTCACAGCATTTGGAGTTTTTTGAAATTCTTTCAAAAGATTTTTTTCTGATTTGTAGACCACAGCTCATGTTTACAATTTACAATGTGGGAGCCTCTTCGATTTTTTTCTTTTAAATATACCTCGACTTCGTTTTCTAGCATTCTCTATTTATTCTATTACGTATTTCTCTGTATCTTTGTTGCGCTTATTCACTTATCAATTTTGTGTAACCTTTTTTTGCTCATTAAGTATAAAATGTCTCTAGTTATCCCTAATTTAACGTTATTCCGACTCAGTTTTTCTATGGCTATCTTTAGTGTGGGCCATATATATTTTTTTTGAATTCCTTTTAGTGATATTTCATCTTTTAAACTCTTTAAATACCAGGATTTCCTTTTTATTCCTTTTTTCAATTTCTTAAATATCAGGTCGCAAGCTATTATTATTAGATTGTGGTCGCTAGCTGCGTCTGCTCCTGGATTGTTTCTACAGGTTTTTATTTGGATTTTTAAACGATGTGTGACTATAATGTAATTTATTTGGTATCTTCTTTTATATCTCGCTATTTTGCATGTGTATTGCTTGTGCACATGATGATGAAATATGATTTTGTGCAGAATTCTACCAGACAGTATCTTCTCTCTTTTCTCTCTTCTACCCTGTCTATATGCATCCATGACATTGCCTTCTGGAACTTCCTCTGCAATCGCATTCCAGTCCACTAATATTATTAAATATTCTCTCTTTTAATACGTCTGATCAACTATTCTACTATTGTATAACTCGCCTCCATTTCTTCGTGTTCTTTGATCGGCAATATAGCCACATATTTATTATCACTTAAATTTTGCTCGTTAGCAATTGTCGCCAAAATAAGATCTCTTACTATGGAGGATGTAGCCTTTAACTCTTTGGCCTACATGTCTAGTTTATTAATCTTCATTTCTTGCTTTATATTTTCCACAGGCCAAAATTTAAGTTTATTATGTTGCGCCTTAATTTTACACAAAAATTGGATGAACTGTGCTAAGGTAGGACCAGTTTATAGTGTGATTTACTGATTTATCTTTGTGAAGCAAATTATTGTAAAAAATATACATTCACATTACGTTGTTTTTTACACATTATTGTAAGTACCACGGCGGAAGCTATACATGACAATTTGAAACAATTTATTTCTAGCAAATTAGCACAAGCTAATTTACTTTCCGATAATATGTAGATTCGATTTCCCTCAAACTGGTATAAAGTACATATTATTCTAAAATTTGACTAAAATATTTTGACGAATTTTGAACTTTTCTATTTTTCTATAAAATCTTAATTAAATATAAACCTTGTTTGCCAGAAAACCAATATATGTTTAGTATTAAAAATAAATCGTTTGAAAATTGCACCAAAATTAAGGAACGGCGCCACTGAACCGGTCTCATTAAAATCGAAATTATTTCTAATCTAATAACTAAGTATTACTTGTTCGTTTTTATTCCATGCATTGTTTTGCAGCAAAACCAAATTCTTAGCGATCCTCAGTGTAAAAGAAAATTTATTACTATCAGAAATCCAAAACCAAATTTTTTGGAATTTCTTTAAAACATTCCTTCTTGTTACAATTTCATAACGGTGCCCTGTCATTCAGGTACGTAACATTTTGCCAAGTGTACGCTCGAGGGAAATTTTTAATAGCAAAAAGGCTCCCCTTAGTATGCTTTCAAAGAGATGTTCTTCCAGAACACATGCCTGTCAATACCAAGCATGTCTGCTCCGAAGAGCACTGCAGGGCTCTTATCGAGGGCTCTTGTTAAAATTCGGAGAATTTTTATCAAACGTATTTCTCTGATGTATTGTGAAATCAGCGTTGCAAATTTAGTTGTAATTACATGTTTAATTGAAGAGGCGCTATACAAAGATTCTGTAAATTGTGTGGCAAATAATTTTCGACTATTAAAGTATAGAATTCTATAACGAAACAAGATACCATTTATTAAAAATCTCTGAGGTTCTCGGGTAGGTTGCTATTGTTAGATTTGTTGTAACTATCATGCTGCCTTAGAATATTTATGTTGTAGTTTAACTACCAAATTTAATATTTTCACAATCTACAAATATTGTGTTATAAGAAAATAGACTACCGAATATCATGAATGAATTATAATTATGTGATTAATATTAACCAACTTCTAACTTCACGTTCTTTATTTTGCTCGCTTTTTTGTTAGTAGTCTACTATTTTTATGTTAATAAAACTGGCATGTTTTTGAGTCAGCACGTTGATATCTAATTATATTTGCATTAATCAGAATTTGTAATGTATTGCCTTTCAGAGCGATTAGACGTTTGTTTCGTTGATTTATAGTGTAGGAAAATTATATAGTTCTCTACACTAAATAAAAACTATAGCAACATCTGTGGCAGCAGTATAATATTAAATTTGGGTATCAGTATAAAAAGTAGATTAACCAATCAGCGACTTAAAAAAGTAAATATTTTTCTCAGCAACTTTTAATTTAATTAACGAACTATTTTACACGGTATAACCTGGATTGATACAATGGAAGTAGAAAGAAGTAGCCTAATGAACTTGATTAAACAACTCTATAATTTTACAATGCAAGGTGCAAACTAAATGTACACAAATATTAAAATGAAGTAGACGAGATTACTGTCCACGTCGTAACGATAGCCGAACCTACAACATCGTACTACGTTTAAATTGAATTACATAGTTTGTTAGTCCTAATTGAACATGCAGTGTATCCATTTAGTGTGCCGGTCTTCGATTACGTGTTCACTTATTTTCCGATAAAAAGTTTGATGGAGGCATCCTTAATGGGGTTGAAAGCGGCACATTTTAGTATTATATTGACAAATACAAGGTGTACCAAAAAGTTTGGATCGAAAAAGTATAGATTTTTAAATGGAGAACTTTGTATATTTTTATGGCTATTTAAGCCCCTATAAGTTCTACGTTCAACTCTATTTCTTATTTTTTATTACTTTGAGAGTTTCCAACTTATGAACTTTTTTAAATTTTTTGTCAATATGAAGCTTTCATTTAAAATGTCATATTTTCACCACTTTTGAATATTACTTCCTGAAAATTAAGGAAGTCGTTATGTAGTAACAAAAATACAGAAAACTGGGGCATTTTACTACAGGATGTTCAAAATACTGGTTCAAATTTCACTATATTCAATCATTATTTCTCGATTTTTTATATGAAACACCCTATGTTTTATTACAGGAATAAATATCCTTAAATTTTCTTTATTTTTACTTCAACATGTTATACTTTATTCCAAAGAGTGTTTGATAAAATAAACTTTTAGTAAAATATCACAATAAAATAGATTGATGGATTTTGGTTAAACACGGTTTTTTCAAAAATTGCAAACAAATTCACCGAAAACCTGATTTTAAACCAATTCACGAAGCGGTTTTTAAATCTGTTTAAGAACCGGTTTGAAGACTTGTCTATAAACCGCTTTAACAAACGAAAATTAGTTATATGCACCTATAATATGTGGAAACGATACAATCTTATTTTTGATATTAATAAGAGACTCAATCAATTCAACCGATCTATAAATTAGTTTTATGCACCTATAATATGTGGAAACGATACAATCTTATTTTTAATATTAATAAGAGACTCAATCAATTCAACCGATCTATAAATTAGTTTTAAACTTGTTCATAAACAGGTTTTCAAACCACTTCGTCAACCGGTTTACAAACCGGTTCTTAAACAGGTTATCAAGTCAAATTGATTTTTTACCAGCACTAGAAATAGTACACATTATCGTGTTTTTTCACTGAAAGCTTAATTTTCCAAACACTGGTTGGAGTAAAGTATAACATGTTGGGGTCAAAATAAATGAAATAAAAGACTTTATTTATTCCTGTAATAATGTAATAAATATGGGGTGTAATTTTGGTAAAATAAAGATTGAATATATTGAAATCTGAACCAGTATTTTGAATACCCTGTATTAAAATCTCCCGTTTTTGTTAAACTTTAGTAGTTTTGTATCCTAGATAACGACGCCCTCATTTTCAGAAAAGATATGCTCTAAAGTGGGAAAAATATGACGTTTTAAATGAAATATTGATATTGGCAGAAAATAATAGAAACGTTGGAAACACTGAAAGCAATTTAAAAGAAAAAACGTAGAACTTATAGAAACTTAAATAGCCAAAAAGCCATACAGGGTGTTCTATTAAAAAAAATATATTTTTTCTAGCCAAACTTGTTAGGGACACCCAGTGCATGTCGAAATAATTTTAAAATGTGCCCCCTGCGACGCCATTAAGGGTACTTTACTCAAATTTTTTATTGGAAAAAAGGTAAAGGCGTAATCGGAGACCGGCGCACTAAATGGACACCCTGTATATGAAATTAAAGGTACCGTATACTGGCCGAAACGTCGTGTGGTAAACACCCGAGACAGTGGAAAAAGTTCGATACAACATCTCATAATAGACCACTGTCAAAAATGCCATCATTCAGATAACACCTTTTCAAGATCAAAACGAAACAATAGCGAGTCCGAAGGTTTCAAATTCTCCGTGTTAAACGGGTTCTATACCCGACAGGCGGATGAATAGCCGCAAACAGCAATTTATATGTCTATTGATATTAAAATTGCAATAAAAGAATATTATGTCTGAAAATTATAAAACAAGTTTTTAAATATGACTCTTCCTCCCTCCTTCAACGTTTGTTTTCATACATAGGAGAAGGGAACTTAATAGGTCACAAAACGCCAACAAAGATGTTTTCTTATGTCTTTCCATCAAAGATGAGGTTTCTTGCCATTTAGGTAAAGCAAATCGAATCTGCATGAAGTCATAGTGTAAACAGTTTTCTCTATATCCTTATCTGTCTATATTGCTAGGTATATATTTTACAAACAAAGGTTTATCCATATAGGTCTTTATTAAACCACTTGATTTGAGAATTAAAATTTTATCTACATACAGTGTGTCTCACTTCAGACGGCACCACCCTTGTACTTTTTTTATATATTATCGATTTAGTTTTTTCTGATTATACCCCTCACTAAATTCTACTTTTAGGGTAAGTTACTTTCCCTTCACGGTAAAATGCTAGCTTACTACGATTTAAAATAAACAGCAAAATTGGAAAAGTCGTATTAGGGATTTTTTTATCAAAAAATCTTGTTAATAAAAGTTGTTCAGAATCGTTCAAATAAGCTAAATACGAAATTTCATTAAAAACAAAAAATTTTCAAAATCTCTCAAACATTTTAAATAACGATTTATGGGATGCATTACATGATCTTCCAGTTGCAGTACGGCAGAAAATGTACTATCAAGTATGCAGTTATCGTTAGGGAATGGTTAAATGAAAATTTTCCAGGAAGATGGATAGGTTGTAACAGTCCCCTAATCACATGGCGACAATTTTCAACATTTGTTGTTTTAATGAAATTTTGGATTTAGCTTATTTGAACGATTCTGAACAACAAGATTTTTTAATAAAAAAGTTCCTAATACGATTTCTTCAATTCTGCTGATTATTTTAAGTTGTATTAGGCTAGCATTTTATCGTGGAGGGAAAGTAACATACCTTAAAAGTAGAATTTAGTGAGGGGTATAATCATGAGACACACTGTATATTGATTCAAAGCTATTTGGTAGGAAGACATATATTCTCCCAAAAATGTAAGGACACTTTGATAACAAGCCTCTTGTAGAGGTAGCATAAATTTTAACCACACCCCATAGAGTTTTGTCCTCCCCTCTTTCTGGCTATCGATTTATCTGATAATACTGCACCTATTACAGAAACTAACTTGATAAATAGTAATTTATTATACAAGACGATAAAGTTAAATTTTATCCACGAGTGAATCGTTTAACGTCGAGACGAAGTCGAGACGTTAATGATTCAAGAGTGGATAGAAATAACTTTATCGTCGTGTATAATACAACATTTTTTTCTATAGCAAGAACTTTAACAATTTCAAAAGAAAATAATGACAGTCAATCACATTTCGAAATGTCAGTAGCTAGATTGGGTTGCTACGATAATAGGAAGCTGTCATATTTAATTTAAACAAAAGTTAGAAAATTAAATTACTTTATCTATCCTTGATGTTAAAGTGCTACTTTATCTACCCTTGCTGTTAAAGTAAAACTTGACCTTTTGTTTTGAGTTGATAAAAGCACACTTTAACATGTGCTATAGAAAAAATATATTTTTCCGTTTGTTTGGAGTGAAATCAGAGTATACTAATGTTATTAGTTTGTCTACGGTTCAAAATGGATTACTGAGATTACAATTACTAATAAATCCAATATTATCAGTCTTCTTCAAAACACAGTCAATATTTCCATGGTGTGCTCCATCATAAAAATGTACATAGAGGGGACAGATAATTCATAGAATTTCGTTCGTGTTCCTATTCGCGTTCTTGGTTATACAATTGTTTCTATCCACTCCTTATAATTTCTTCATGCATAATTTTAAGTACTACGTGATTGTAGAAGATCTATCATCTACTTGTTCAAAAATCTAAGTAAATTAGTTAAGTATCTTTTGCTACTTACCGTTTCACTATGCGGACTATGCACATTTATAATACGGAGAAACAATACAACGCTACATAAGAAAATGAACTCAAAGCAGACAAAGGTATAAAGATTCAATGTACCTACCTATTTGGAAGCTAACAAATGATGTATTTGATAGGCACATAACAATAATATTCAGATAACGGTCGAGCAGTTCTTCTACGTACCTAGAATCAGTATTCTACGACTGTACAGAACGAAACAATGTTCAAAAGCGCAAAGACACCCTCGTAACAGGCGTCCTTTGTCTTTTGCCCCAGACAGCAGTAAAAGAAAACAATTCCCCTCAGAATTCCTCACAATTAGTGGGGCCTTGGACGGTGCCAGTTCCGTCGCGTTCTGTAATAGTCTTCTCGTTGGGGCGAAATTGCGATGGACACGTAATATGTTGGTAGAGTGTAAACAGCTGAGCTAATTAAGCACACGCTGTATACACACTGGAAATTACTGCGCGGATGAAAATGAAATACGGGCCGTGTTTACGTTATTTTTATCAATGAATGACGTAAAAAGGGTGTGCATCGTATACTAATTAAAAGGGGAACGTCGGCACGTCAGATAACAGATAATGAAGATCGGTTTAATAAATTGGAACGAAGATTCTTCGACGGTGCTTTGTTCCGGAATAATCGAGATTTTTGCTTATTTTTGCATGGTAAAAGGCCGCTATACATAGTGACTACTTTTCTGTAAAGATTTTGTAATAACTATCATTTATTGTTTGTTGGTTATTATAGTTATTAAATGTATTTAACATTTTTAACAAAAAAGAAACACTAGATATTCTTGCGCTATCCACAAAAATTAGTCTAGAACTAGGTAGTCGACGGTACAGTAATAGACTTTCATTCGATAGCTGTCTCTCACATTTTTTATTTCGGTATTTTCGCAAGTGTAGACACCGGAGTTTGCGCTTCTAGCTACTTCGCCCTTAATGACGTCAGTGATGTCTGATCACCTAATCAATACTAACGAACCATCGTTTTATCCTGATCAATGTTTCTAACACCGAACGCGTTGCGGATGTTAGCTTCTGTTAGCTCGTTACCCATTATTTGTTTCATATTATTTTTGGTCTATCAGTATGGTAGGTGGCTAAGACTACGACACTTTTGTCTAGTGACATCCACACAGATTAGGATGAAGATTTCAGAATATGGTCTCTCTCAAATTATGGGATTTCTATACTACGGTTAACGAACATATTCAGTAGACACCCCTCCCACATATGTGCACTAAATTTGAGTAGAATATTGCTATAGGTGAGCCAAATGTACACAGTTCAATTTTATTTGAAATTAAACAAGTCTCTCGAATTTTTAATTTGTTTCTTGTAAAACTGGATTTGCTCAATCAAAGCCGTCCCAGTAATTTGATTTTTAAATGTTCGTTAACAGCTGTCTTTGATGGTGTTATAGTTAGCGAATATTTTAACTAAATGTGCTAGTAGCCCATTCCATATCACTCAAAACTATGAAAAAAAGCTGTACAGTTGTTACCTACAACATCGTAAGTTGGATTTATTTGCCCTACTACGTAGTATGGAAAAGTACCGACGATCTTTACGTCCAATTTCCAATCTACATTCATTGTTGGTTGTTTGTTGGAAATGGGATCAAAACCAAATCAACGCAATGTCTTTAACATCTATTATTCAATGTAAAAGATTTATAGTCCTGATTTGTTATAAATGTATGAACAACTAGCAGCAACTATGCGAATATTCTGAATACTAAAATAATTCTCCGACTGATGTGAAATCACCGAACATCTCGAGTTTTATAGCTATTCAAATGGTCACCCAACATAACAGTGATCTTTGAGAGTGGTATATTCATATTCAAATATTTTAAATTCCACAGTTTCTTTATTCTCTAATAATACCATGTGTCTCATACTATCACACTACATCCAACTTAGTTTACTATTGAATTAGTTTGGATCTGTAGTAAAACTTGTTTGTTTAAATTATTGAATTGAAATTAAATGTTTACCGCGTTATATGTTACTTTGGTTGATGTGTTTTAATTACAACACTGGAGCGGAGATTGATTATGTAAGGTGTTATTTTCATCGATAAATATTTATATATCTATATATATCCCCGGAACCTATTCGGTCGACTGTAACACGCAATGAAGTGGCGTACTATACCTGTGTCCTTCACATTTGAGAATACTTCACAATGACTCGCTCGAGTAGCGAAATCGCATCGAATTTTACTAATAACTTGAACATTCCTGCACAGGCATCATGGGTCAACAATAATAGCTCTGCCTAGCTTAAGAGTCGAGACAAGGACGATTTGAAGTAACTAAAATGTGTTTGTCTACTACTTTAAAAAAGGGCTCTACAAAATTGTCTAATGAAACTCCAGGTCTTAGAGACGTCTCCAAGTTTGAATAAACGTCAATGGAGTCTCATAAAAATTGTGAAATAGGCATCTGTTCAGTTACCTTCGCCTTCTGGTACTAATTTCGTTATACAAATACGTTTTGCATATCTGTCTTACAACAGAACAAACAGGGAAACTAATATTTAAAACGCTATAATGAGCATACCAAGTTACACGAAATTCTTGTACAGTAATAAGGATGCTAATCTTTCTTATGTATTGTTACAACAAACAAACTCGAAATACAAGCATGCAAACACTTTAAAAAGTACGGTTTGTTTGTTTGTTCGTATGGCATACTTTAGCCGGGAGAACCGGATCTGCGACCCAAGCAGTTTGGCCGCCAACTTTATGAAACCTTGAGGTTATCATATCAGTGTACATTGTGTGTGTAGCATGTGAAGTGTGTGGTCAAGTTACTCTTTCTCATAGACCAGTCTTCCGGGAAGAGCGCCGTTAATTTTATTCTAACGACGAATGGTGGCCGGGTCCGATACCGATCCAATGGATTGTGGAAAAATTCCGCCTGCACATGGATTCGAACCGAGAACTTGCTTAATGCAATCCTGACACTCTACCACTGCGCCACTCGGTCGTACAAAAGGTACGGTAAATCACCGACACGAAACACAAAATTTAAACAGCATGCATAAGTCACCCAAACACTTGCTATAGCGGAAATTCAGATTTTATTACGATACCTAAAAACCATGGAGGGAAGACAGTATCTAGTAGTCTAATAAATATGAAACAGAAAAGAGGCGTCTTCGCCAGGTTAGAGAGAAATATGAGACTAGCTGTTGAAAAGGCACCTGGGGCGTGAGAGGCAACAGGAAAGAACCGGTGGCGGTGTAAAGTAGCCAGATTCCATGGGGAGGCCTCGCAATCGTGTGATATTATGATTCGATATAACATCGATCTTCGTGGCTGGCGGTAAAGACGATAGGGTAGAAAACGTAAACCCAAAGACTTATATGCATATTACGACAATATTATGATTGCAAATTTCCAAAGAAAACCATACTAAAAATTTTCAGAGCCAGTGTTCAATGTAAAAACCAAATGGCATACGAGCGATCAACGCGCGCGGGATGCAGCGGCAGACGTGAATATCCATTGCAAGCGTATGCTGTCTAAGCAATCTGGTGTTACATTGTAGCCGCCGCATAAATCAACGACATAACCGGCGTTGCCCAAAAGTTGGAAGAATACAGTGGTGACATAAATTAAAATTAACCTAACAAAGCAAGCGGTCAAAGTCAAATCAATGTAAAGACAATGCTTGTTATTCTCTGTAACCATAAATGTATTGCTTGTCATGGCAGTGACAGTGACAGTGAAATCGAAATGTTGAGAAAATTTGGAGTTGGAATCGTTACCACTCACTCATCTTATCATATCCAGGACTACTTAATTAGATCAACAAATCATTACTCAAGTCAGTTAGACTTCGTACAGTTCGAATATGGCTCCCTAGGATTTCTACCTATTTCGAAATTTTGAATCGTCCTTGAACGGAAAGAGATTTGAGAATGTGGAACGGATTATAGAAAACCCGATAACGCAGCTAAATGCGATTCTAAAGACTGAATATGAAAATTGCTTTGAGAAGTCAAAGGAGCGTTGGGATAAGACAGTTGCTGCCCACGGGAAGTACTATGAAGGGCAGCTACTTATTTTTTGTACCATAGTCGAATTATTACTAAACCGCATTGTTACAATTTTAGTCTTGTAAGCTAAACCAACTGTAGTGCAAAAAATGCGTAATTCCAGCTGATTTAAGGTACACAAGTATTTTATCTTATATTGATTCAGAACTGCAATTAGAATAGTGAGTTTATTACTATTATGTATGTTGATATGAGCCAACTGGGACATGACGTGCATTAATCGCATCCTCCCCTAATTATTTATTTTTGCGCAGTTTGGTAGAAAAATTCTAACCAACATTAATTAGCTGTCATGGTGATGTATTATGCTGTTTATTCTATACAGCCTACTAAGACGGAATTTTAATTTGATTACCCTCGAATTTGCTCCTGCCAGCGTCGGATCTCCCTCTTTATACCCAATTTATTTGAATTATTATGATTTGCTTTTCATGACTATACATAATGGAAAGCGCACAGTGATTGCACGTACTCGCGTGCAACTCAATTTAACATGTTACTTGTGACTGATGACGAAAATGATGTTTTCTTTAGAGACTTTTAGCTACATATTTTTGTTACTTCATACTGTCCTAGCTCCAACTCGTATGTTAGTCTCTTTAAATAACCCATGTTTGTTCATAATAAAGCTATAACTTTTAACAAATTGTATTTCAATTTGAAAATGTTAGGATTGCAAAGCCGCAATACCGGTCGTAATATCTTAGACGTGAAGTGTTTGCGATAAATTTGAAATCCTACAATTTTAATATCTTGGCTCTTTGAGCTATTTACACCCATTCTATTACGTAGCGTATTAACCATTTCAAAATAAAGTAACGGAAATGTGCACGTCTTTTTAACTGAAACAGGTAGTGAGAGTTAATGTCTGTATTGCTATTGTATAAGAATTTGTTTAATATTAAGCCATGACCAAAGAACCCTCCTAAGGCTTACATATTGAACAGAATGCTTCGCTATAATTACAAGCCCGCATTTGAAAAACTCATTTGCTGAATATTCCATATGGCCTGCACTATTAAGTAAATTAGAGCTGCTACCTTTACATTCACGTAGCATCCCTCATGTTATTACAATCAATGATCAAAAAGGTTCACCGTGCGACCCACTTCACTCAGCCAGGCTTAATCCAATAACGTTGATGTAGGATCTGTTTGATATAGCTTTGACATACGAGGATGTAAACTGCATGGCCTCTTTTATAAACCGACGAGTGTTTTCGCTAACAAATTGCCGTGGCAACCTTTGTGAAAGATGGTCAACACCGGAGATTAATTAAATTTAACCTAAGCAAACCACGCGCTGGGCTCACTGGTCGTTTATTCCCTCTAAAAACGTAGATTACAAAGTACTACTACTTGGTATCAGCTCCCATATGCATCAATTATGGGATGTCCATTTGCTTTTGATGAAGATCTAAAGCTGCAGCCGTGCAACTAGAGAACTATAAAGCTCAAAGCTCATAAAGGGAAATGTATTACCAAGGAGTTGCAGTTGCTCCAGTGCAAATGAAATATCGAAGTGGTATAGAATGATTTATAAAGTTTTGATTTAGACGACAGCTTTACATGCAGGGCTACTGCATATACCAACACAGTAAGCTAGTATGAAAATTTACGCCATTTTACTGCACTACACTTGATTTACTGCCGTAGAAAATTGAGCAATGAATCACTTATGAAATTCTCAACGCGTGCATACGTGCAGTTCTAAGAGTGAGCTTACAATAAGATCTTGTATGCGATTTTGTACAATGTAAAAAACCTTTGCTGTACAGTAAAATTTTTAAATGCACAAGCCATTAAATATTTCAGTGCTATACATATGCTGTATTGATATCAACGTGTTAATTTCAAACAAATGAGTTCGTTTCTGAGGTGATCATTTGAGTAGAAAAGTAGCTAATTGATGCGAAAGTTTTATTTTCACAGCTCCATGGCCAATAATATTATTTTATAAAGTTTTTAACCTTAATGGTTTTTTAATACATCTCGTCTGGAACTTCGAATTGGGCACCCTCACAAAAATGGACTCCAAGGGAAAATCTTACTTATTCTACGCTAGAAAATATACATATAGGGCCACTTGCATTTTTAAAGCATATCTAGGCACCCCGCTTCGTAATGCACGGAAAAATATCTCCGGAAATATTATGAAGGGTAATCAATAAATCCACATCGACTTTCTAAATCTTAAGTAGGCGGTGTTTCACAACAGGAAACCTTTAATTACGGAGAAGGCAACGTAACTATGCGACTCGTAAAGGGCATCAGTAGCTTTTATAGCAATGGATACAGTATAAAGATTGGTGGTGGATAATGTGAATATAGGCAGTCAAATTAGCTAGCATACAGTTTATAGGCTTTGTATGCGTTAGATAGAAATAGCCTAATATGCAATTGACATCTAGTATCCACAAAATGCAGGTGTTTTGTTTTTAGAAAACACTGAATTCTAGGGAACTAGATTTTAAGTCATATATGTTTATTTCTGTCTAATCCATACAAAGTCCATAAACTATATTCTTGCTCATTTGACTGCCTAATTCACATTCTCCACCACCAATCTGTATACTGTATATACCAAAGTAATCAATTATGAACCAAACTAATTTAGAACAAACATGTGGACAAGCAGAAAGCATTCTGGCCGTGTGAGCAGAAATCAAAATAGAAAGGGAAGTATAATATCTCTTTTACAGTTTGATCGAAGAAACTGCATTTATTTTTATTTATTTCTTAAGAAGGGCACCGATACACCTTAAACAAAGGTGTAGCAGAGAAAACGGTATGAATCTCGATATTCTCTTATTTTTTAATAAATTAGTTATGCCAATATAGTAGCTAAAAGCTCAGCAGTTAATGCAATGATAGTTTTTTACAGTATATAAATTAAGTCGAAATATATTATTTGTCACCGAAGGAATCATTGTCGTTCTGAACATTTTTTAGCGCGCCAAGTCCAAAAGTAAGTCATTCCCAAGAGTGCACCTTTAAAAAGGTATGCTATTTTCTTGACTACTAATTTGAAATTCAAGAAACGTTATTGAGAAAATTGCGACTGAAAAACGATTCTAATTTCCTCTTCCGGAAACCAGACGTTTACCTTATTATGGGATGATGCTTCAGACATTTTCATTCAAATCGGTTTAGCGCAATTATTGACATTAGCAGCGTTGTCTACACACAGAACCACCGTTGCAAATTTCTAACTCAATTTTCCACCTAGACAGGTTAGGTGCTTTAACTGTAAAAGTTTATATTTTATAATTACTTATATTTGCGACTAGAAACTAAAAAATTGCATTTTAATTAGCGGTGGGCGATAATCCATTAATATTTTTTGCATAGTGATGGTGAAAGTCGTCTTTTTTTAACGAAAAATCGTATTGAAAGTTCCACTTTTTTTAACGCAAAAATCGTGAAAAAGTCCACTTTTTTTAACTATTTTATTGAAATGTCAATTTGCCAGTTGTCAATTCCGAAGTCCTGTTCGACTAAATTTCGACCAAGACCAAAAAAAACTACGTGCACAACACGTTTTGAAAGTCGCTTTTTTCATTCATTTGGTTAATTAACTCGGGCTTCGCCTACGTTATCAAACTACAATTATTTTTGATTTTTTAAAATACACTTTTAAACGAAATGGCGAATGTCGTACATAGTTGGAAAGCTCTTTTATTGCAGTTGGGACCTGTTTGATGTAACTCATATTGTTTCGTATAAAAAACAGTTTTCATTTTGTTTTAGTATGTTGTGCGATAATTCGGCCATGAACAATTTTTAGAGCCAAGTGGATTTTTTTGCATTTCTTGTTCGATTTTTAATGATTCTGCATGGCCAACTTCAGGTAAATATTTTTTTTTTATTTAAAAAAATAATTAGGTTCAAAATGTTAGTTTAAGCACCAAAGTTCCATTTAAAAAACTAAAGTTTTGTATCAGTACGTAAAAATATTAAGCCTTGGCTTGAAGTGCTTTACGTCAATTTGTAGGTTGTATGCTGGCATTTAAAACAAAAACAAAGTTTTTTTCGATATCTCGATTATTAACAAAATTAGGGACTGTCTAGCGATCTAGGTACATCTAACACCCAAGATTGTGGTCATTGTGCTCATTTCACAAACATTTGCTTTCTCTTTTCAATGTTGTAAAACTTTAATATACTGCAATAGTCTTATGCTTAAGGCTCTACTCTGCTTGCAGTACAGTTTAGAAAACAAGCTAATAAGCAGAGAGTTGGGGTGTTTTATGTAGCTGCAATACTAAGCTTAAATTTCATTGAAAAAGAGAAGCCAGTATTAATAAATGAATTGAGTAAAAAACGCAGAGGGCAAAGCTTGTTTTTCACAGGCTTAAAGTCGAAATTCAAATTAATTAAATATTAGGTTTGGGCAGAATGCATAGCCAAACCAAAAGAAATGAATAATCACAAAAAGGTTTGCTATGTGCAGGTCAATGAAGCGTAGATTTCAATATAGCTAAGTAGGTCAAATTGTGAGCAATCTAAAAAGGTATAAGAAGCCAGAATAAAATAATAAGGTTGCAAAGAGCAAATTAGAAGGCCGGCAGAACGTCGGGAAATAGCAATTGGAAAAGCAGACAGCAAGACAGGAAAAAAAAGTAAGTGAAAAGCAGACAGATGGACATCAAAAGCATTTGTGAAGGAAGTGAACTGTTAAAACTAATCAGTGCAATTGCGCGAGTGAATTAAGGCAAAGCAAATAATAAAACGTGCAGTGGCGCACAGAGACATTTTAACAAGTAAAAATGTGGACAATATTTTAGGTATAAGAAATTTGTAAATCTAATTAGTTGTAAGTAAATTTATTTCAGAATGTAATTGATTTGAACTTGGCTGATTTCCGTGTGTATAGTATTAGATTAGCATTTGTTTATAGCGGACTTGATCAGATAACAATTGAATAAATTATAAGATTGACATGAAATTTTGTGCTCCTTTTGAATACAAGTTTTTATATAATAAAATTAAATATTTTGAGCTAAAAAGTATTTCACTATGTTAAGCAAGTGGTATAGTTTATATGAGAACGTTTGTGGCGATTTCCGCAAACATAAATTATTTCTCCAAGAGCATCTCCGAGGAAACATTCGCCACCCACATCAAGATTACGAAGAAGGATTCTAGCCGAAAAGAGGATCCAGAGCCAGGGCATTCTACTGCGACGCATCAGGCAGGAGTGTAGGACACCGACCAACAGACACCGGGGGAAACCGTTCCAGACGAAGATACGAGCGGGGGCCTCCTTTCCGAAGATTGAAGCGAACACGAAATCTTAAGGTACTGTCTAACCCTAAAAATATTAGCGTGAGCATCCAGAAATTTGTGTGCATGCGAGACAATACCATACTGAACAAGATTGAAGCATCTTCAAGCCTCCAGCGAAAGTGCTTTTCAAATTATTAACCAGAGTCCAGTTGTGACGTTAGGTGGAGATTAAACAATTGCAGAACTTCAATCAGCGTCCCTTCTGACGTCATAAGACAAATTAATTCCTGAAACAAAAGTGAATAATAACCGCCAAAGCACTACGATTTAAATAAATACCTCTTCGAATGTTCACAAATTTTATTTTTAAAGTCAACAACGCTTACTGCAAGATACGAACCATTCTGTGTAATTTTGACAGCAGCGCATACATTAGCGACTGCGTATTTGGACATAATTCGGGCGCACAGTGGCGTACCAGTTTAGGTAAAAAGGTTACAAATTATTAGGAATTCGCCCTTTGAATCGAGTTGATTGTTCTACCGAGCTAGCGTTATGAGAATATATTTGCAGATAGATAAAATACGAAAAAGGGCAGAGTACTATTTATTTTGAGTCGAGTAAATAAAATTACTTTAATCAGTAATTATTTTAATCAGTTTAATCAGTGGTGCATATCAAACCATAGCAATACCTACTTATTTTTTAGAAAACATTTTTGTAGAGCCAGCATTAATACTTAACTGCACTTAAAGCGATTATTACACACAACTATCACATGACAACCAATGAGAACCAGACATTTTTTGAAAATCGACCAATCTCGAACTAATTACCTGATAAACGTCCTTATCAAGCGATAAGCGCCCAAGAATGGGGCATAATTAGAAGTAGAAATGCAAGAAAAAGCAATTTGAGTTTCTTGGAATTAAAAACGAGTATTATTCACACTTTTGCTGAACATCTAAACCATGTATTCAAACCTTTCTCAAAGTAATTTTGAAAGCAAATGCATGAATAAAAGCTAAAGCAACATACTCTTGCTCCATACCAAATTCATCGTCCGATGAAAACCATCAAAGTGTTCGAAATTAGGAAAATAATATGTTTTTTGCACTACTAGTCTCAGAACACATCGTTATTGGCCTATTTTTAGGTCGTGAAATTGATTTTCTCCACCAAGGGAGAGAAAGTAAAATAAACAATTTTCACCGTGGTAACTAATAAATTGCTAAGTTACCAAATATGACTATTTTAATTTTGACGTTTTAAAGAGCTGCATTGTCAGGTTGACAGTTAAAATATTTTCTAAATTTGTTGGGAATTTAGGTATTAAGCTGTTTAGTAGTGCAAAAAATAGTATATACACCACAGTAGCGAATCCTCTTATAACCTTCGCACTTTAGATACTTCGCGCTGCGCGCTCAGTATCTAATATGCGCTCAGGTTATAATACTGCGATTCGCTACCTTGATGTATAATATACTATTTTTTGTTTGTTAATGGACAAAGTCTAGGCATGCAGAGTACCAGGTACCTTAGATACCGACTGCTGTCGTCATATGGTCAACGTCCTACTTATAATTTTACCGAGACTAAGGAGTTCCAACTCTAGCAAAGGATATTTTTCATGCGACATATCATACTAACATCGGACCTACGGCTTTACATCACTTCCGAATGATAGAATTCTGTAGAGGCTTTCATCCGCATTTTTTTAATTTTTAAAAACCTCACCGAGACCGGGGATCGAACTCGCGTCTCTAGATCAGTAGTCAGAATGCTTAACCTCTGAGCTGCCGATTCCGGCAAAAAAATAATATGTGACAAGATCAGACCCAAAAAGCTGGCGGTTTCAACGTAAAAACTGGTAAAATACTGCAATAGTTGCTCCACTCATATCACGTTCACCCTAAAAAAGACATGTGCAGCTGTATTGCTAAATACCATCCCATTACCACTGAAAATGAAGTCAAACATTTAGGTCTTCACCTGGACAGAAAGCTAAATTAATGCAAATAGGCATGCTATAAACGACTGCAACTAAGCTTATTATATCGATAAATATAGTAATATACTGGCTTGTAGTCCGTATCTCCCACATGTTTTGTACAACAAACTCATCCTTTACAAGACAATATTATGATCTATCGGGAATTAAAATTTAGGGACCCGCCAGAGACCCCATTTCAAATAGTTTTCGGTAAAATGGATATTTATCGACTTATACACGGTGTATCCGTTCGTTTGTAAGGAAAGCACACTACGTAAATATTTAGATTCTAGGAAAGTCAGTATCATAGCTATCATAATGTGCTTAAAACAAACATTGTCGCTATTATAAAATATAAAACATTTAATTACAAAGTAAAATGCACGTTAAACACGAATACTGTCAAAATTAAGGTTAGGAAATTCCTCTACGCGTATTTTTCACAGGCAATGATGCGAAACTGCCCGGCAACTTATTACATAGTTTTACTGTCAAATCATTAATGGATTGTTGGGAAATTCTTAGCCTGTGGTATGGTATATCGAGATCATTCTTGTTTCACGTGTCATAAATACCCAAATCGGCATTTTTTGAAAACTGGCAAGTTTGAGAGCAGTCTTGCTCCTGTAAATTACTTCGCAAATGATTAAAGTTGCTGGGTGCACAAACTATTCTACAAATGTGGTTTGAATGTTTTCTTAATTTTATGTTTGGAAACGTGAAACTAAATAGATGCCAATATTGTTAGGAACATGTGGGTCACACACAATGGATTGAAAATCCACACTAGATGTAAATGATTGCATTATGAATACAAGTACTATTTACCATATTTAATCGTGTGAACTCGTTTATGTAACACTTTAAAATTATGATTGAATAACATCAGTAACAATTTTAGTTTATACGAATGGCCATAATGTGTTGATATTAAAATCCCCAGTTAAGACAATGTGTTTAAAGTTTTGCAATTTAAATAACAATAACTGAAGCAAAGTTTCCAAATTGTTTTGGCACAAGTGGGCAATACAAAATAATAATGATTTTAGCTCATATAAGCTTAATACACGAGAATTCGAAGACACGTTCTATTTTTAAATAATCAAGATGATCTATGTCCTCGTATTATGTGCTTTGTTTTACATAGATAATAGTAACCCTACGATTGGAAATACTTCTGCTGTAAAAATTGTTTTACACTGATCTGTACAGATGAGACCCGAGATTCAGCTATACAAAAGGTATCAATATTATAATTTTTCGTTCTCGATTCAAGTTATTCTACTATTTTTGGTTAATAACTTGTGCATTTGTGTAAAAGACATTCAACTTTATAACGTTTCATAATTATAAACGTAATTTTTAATAAAATTAATGCCAAACTTTGTGAAATGGTACAATAATGCAATTATTTCTCTGGTGTGATTACTTTGCTTTCTGTTCCGTGATTACTTAAAATACAACTAGGTAGCTCTGGCCAAGGTCCGAAGATTTCTAGAATGATTAAATTACGAATCATTATGTACAAATTATATTACTTATATCTACAGAAACATATTAAAATTGGTGGTATAGAGCAGGGGTCGGCAACCTGCGGCCCGCGGGCCGCATGCGGCCCTTTGCAACTTTTTGTGCGGCCCGCCAAAGCACCAATATAACTTTAGGAAAAATCAACAAACTTAGAGCGTAAGCGTGCCGAAATGTGGCCGGTGACAAAAATGCGCGATAAACAGAAGCATAGTAGGAAACCTATTTTACTGCGCAAGTTTAATCCCTACTCCCCAGCGAATACGACGTCTCGCTTAGCAAGTGTAGCATTCCTTCTAGTGATGGGCATAATCGGATGATTTCAATAATTGGAATGTTCCATTTCGGAATGTTTATAAAATCGGAATATCATCCGATTATTTTACATTCCGTAAATGCAAGCAAGGGAAAACGAGCGAAATAACAACAAGCGGAAGGAAGATGAAGTGCGTGCAAATTTACGATGAGAGCACTCGCCGTCGCGCCGTAAGCCCTTATCTGCGTTGGCATCTATTGTTTGGGTTTGTAGGACGGTCAGTAATAGCTATTTACGTTATTAGACCGGTAGCAACATTTTTATGGCTGCGCCAATACTTTACAGGTCGAACCGTAGGGCGAGACCTGTATGTTTGGCAAGGCCATAAGAATTCTACCGGTCGTGTATCGTATAAGATTTTTTAGGATACTGCATTGGTAACTAGCGTTTACATTGTTACAAACGAGTCCGGTAGATAAAATTTACCGGCCTAGACCAGTAGTAGTTCTATTACTACTGGTCTAGGCCGGTAAATTTTATCTACCGGACTCGTTTGTAACTATGGAGACGCTAGTTAGCAATGCAGTATCCTAAAAAACAATTTATGAGTTTGAGTCGCACAGTGGGATATGAGGAAATAAAATATTTTTTCAAATTATTACAGTAGTTACGTTAATAGACTTTCGGAAAATGGTAGTGATATTTTAAAGTTTAATAGCACATAAAGTACATAATAAATAGTATAAAACAATACTTGAATTTGAAGTCTGTAGGTGTACTATCTAATAATTAATCTACGAAATACCACTGCCATTAGTGCCATTCACGTATCATACACGTGCGCACACGGCGCGACCCGTCGACATTCGCCAACCAGCATATAGCAGTCAAGTGAGTCAATACAACATTCCGTATTCCGTTCAGTTCAAATTGGCATTTCGTTTTCTCATTTTGTGTACCGAATAGTAAAATAATCGAATTCCGAAAGTTCCGAATTTTGTTCACCGAACAGTAAAATAATCGAATTCCGAAAAGTTCCGAAATAATAGGAACCTTCCGATTTTTTGAACAATTGGAAACTTTCCGATTATTCATTCCGGATAGGCCCATCACTAATTCTTTCATTTCGCCAGTTTGCTACTGTATGTTCATATGTGCGTTCATGTTGACAGCCGTATGACGTTTCACTACAATATTTTATATTTTTTATATTTATATATTTTATATTTACATATTTATACATATTTAATTGGAATTGTATTTTATTTTTTTTCCCTTTTAAGAATTGTAAAATTTTTGTTCTCTAACATTATTGTTATTATAGCATGTCAATAAAAAATAAATTTTTTCTGTATTTATTTTTAATAATATTTATACTCGTATATGATATAAAAGCACTATTTAAGTTACATTTGAATGTGCGGCCCGCATAAAAAAAATTATTTTGAAAATGGCCCGCCGTCCGAAAAAGGTTGCCGACCCCTGGTATAGAGTATTTACAATTTCAAAACAAATAAATAAAATAGCTTCTCTGGGTGGCTCGATAATACCAGCGTACATAAATAAAACAAGTAAAGAGACTCACTGTCGGTTCCTTTGATGTCAAAATACCCATTTGGATGACCTTGCACCGCTCCTGGGGGGTACTTTCCGATAATACTAACAGATGGCGCCACTGATTTATCACATACATAGATATATAAGATCACATATGATTGGTAGCAGAGCCAATAACTGGCTCTGATTGGTAGAACTTTGTGCTGCCATCTGATAGTGAAGCTTAGAAATACTCCCCGAGTTACTATCCCAGGCACTCTAGACAGGTTTCAACAGTGGGAATGAGTGTCTCTACTTGTTTGATGTATGTACGCTGATAATACGCTGGACACCTCACCAAGCTGTCCCCTCACCCTGCAGATTCTGGCGCTGAATTAGACCTGTCTGTGAATCGAACTACTGGAAACATTCAAATTAAATACCCTAAATATGATGCCTTATCGGTGCGTAATTATTCATGCCCAGGGGATGACAGGGCCAAGAGATTTTGTTGTGGATGCAGGTTTACGGACTTCAGTACAACGTCCAGGATCTAAATCGCTCTCTTCGCAAGCTTGCAAAACAAAAGTTACAACGAGCGTTACCTCAAGCACTATTTCAATTCCTAGACCGAAAAATTATGAGGTCGAGTGACGGGCCTTATAGAATCTCGGTTTTTTACAAACTGGCTCTACTATCGACTTAAAGCGATACAAATTAGGAAATATTTAATTATCAGTCTACACGGTTATTTCGTGCGCTACAGTTTAAATGTACAGATATCGAGTGAAAGATCTATAAGCGGGGTCAACTTGGTTAATCCGTGTACAAATAGCTTAGTGATCTAGGTGTTATCAGAGGTGCGATTTGTAAGCAGAGCCAACTCGGTTAATCCGTGCGTCAGTAGCTTATCGCTTCCAGCCAGTCAACATGGTTAATCCGTGCGCCACATGCATGGCAGAAGGGTGGTTTTAGACAGTAGGGTTGCTAAGAGCAGTGCGATTCTAGCAAGAAGGGGTGGTTTCAAGTTAGGTTAAAGATTGCTCAAGCAGTACAGTTTAACTTTTCAGGAACAAGCAAAGAATAGAACTTTTCTTACATGAACGCAGTTTGCGAAATGAACACGATTGCCTCCAGGTGTTAGTTACTGAATGCTGTTCTTCTCAGGTACTTAATCCTCGCTTATCAGGATTAAGAGACGACGGCGGTGGCTCCTGTCTAAAGCTCAAGTAGATTGCATTCCGAAAAGATTGGGTCAAATCTGAGGTCGAGGCTGACAAGGCAACGCTCTACGATCTCCTTTCACATCGCTTATCTAAGGGAATCCAAGTGGGGAAAACAGGAGATTTGCAAGAAGCCGCATGTTGCCGGCCCCCACCTAAAACACTTAGTAGAATCGGCCATGTCTTGCTATGAACATGTGGTTTTACGTAACCTCATGTGGAGTCCAGATGTCTTCAAGTCGCGACAGGATGGTTCTTGTGGCGTCTTTATAGCTGTACAAATTGATAACGGTAATTCCCACATTTTCAAACAATTTGCAGGAACGCTAAATGTCACAATTTGTTATGGTTTTTAACGCATTCACGATTAACTTGAAATTATGAATTTATGGTAGGACAATTGCGCGAAAGAAAAAAACTACACTACTAGGTTTATATATTTTATAAGTCCACAGTGACTGAGCGATTTGTAGTTTACCTGATATTTAGAAATTATCTCCTCACAGATAGCTTCTAGAATAGATTCATGGATTATTAGCTACATCTTGCTGTTGATGTTAGTCGTGTATTGATATTTTTAGTAGCTGTAGTCCTTTCTTTGCGTTTTTTCTGATTAGTCGTGGCTAGTTTTGTTATTAACGAGATTACCATACTTGTCACACTGCATCGGCGCCTGTGATAGCCGCCGAAGCTATTTTTCCGTATATTTTCTTTGCCCTTGCAATAACACTGCAACAGAAGAGCTTTTGTTGATAGCATTTGCACGCTTTACATATGTGATAGAATTGTGCCCTAGCTGTTTGCCACCTGCTGTTTTGCGTTTATATTTTTGATACGTTTTCACTAGATTGTTTAATGTTAATATTTGCATTTACATATTAGTAATAATTGGATCCTTTCGCTTAATTATATAGTTTACAATATGTTCATCAATTTTATTGTTATGATCGGCTCGCCCCGTCAGTGCGTCAAAAAATTCCACTTCCGCCATGGACGTCATGTTATTCTCACAGCAGCATATAACATCATCACTTAAAAAAATTACATTGCCCCACAGTTTAGTACCACTTAAATGAAAACAGTGTTTGCACGCGGGAGAAATCGTGCTACTTGCACGTGCCGCCATTTTGACTAACCATATAGTTGGAGGAATGTGTTTATCGGTTACTTAACTTGAATGCATTGAGCAACAGCTTAATAAATAGTATGAGCCTCATTTACATACAAATTTATGGAGTAAATTAATGTAAATACATATATTTCATAGGAAGAAAAATAAATATCAGAAAGGGATAAAGATTTTACAGAACTCTCAAACAAGAAATACAATGAACTATGCAAGGTGGGCCACGGAATTTGGAGCACCAAATTATATGCTACCGCGACCCAACATATACATTTCACAACAACACAGATACCCAATATTTATCTAAACGACCTATTGATCAGAGTTGTTGCACTTTTATCAAGTTAAAATAGATAATTCTTATAAGTAATGTTAACAAAAATTACAAGCATAGAAAAGTCGACATTATTTTAGTGTATGGTGGATGGCATAGAGATGCCAATGACGCGTTATCCACTGTACAAAGCAGAATATAAAAAAAATTTCAGTCAGTTATATGTTCTGTAACAATTCCATGTTTTATACATATGAATACCGAGGATCTGTATTACCATGTTATGTATACGTTAGAGTGGAGTCTCAAGAAGTAAGTGGTTTTAAGTTTCGTGGCACACTCCATTATCAAAACAGTGAAAATTGTAGTTGGCAAAATGTATCCTCTCAGAACTTATTATGCGTATCCAAAGCAGGCAACTTTAAAGGAAAGATAATCTCTAATATCCGGGGAATAACTAATACAAAGGAGGCTTTGCAAACACTTTGTCCTAAATTGAAGTTTACTCAACACTCTAGAAAGAAAGGGTCTCATATTCGATACAATATTAAGACAGCCCGCTTTTACGGGAGCTTGTCACGACAGCTCTAACCATAAAGGTGTTTGAATTAATCGCATAAGAAATACCGATATCATATTACTTTACAAGTATTGTAATTACTTAAGTTTTGTTTGTTAAATATTTTATGGTATAAACTTAACTAATGTTCTGTTATTAATCGTTATTGTAACGTAACATGTATAATAATATTACCATTAGCTCTGAGGAATACATTTGCTTTACTGTTATTGAGTAGTTTTGCAACTTCTTGTTTTCTTCAAAAATTATAATTGGCTTTACTTTATTTTCAGTAAGTAACAATGGTATTCTACTACACATTCTGCTATGGAACTGCAGTATAAAATCATCACTCTTTTAAAGGCGTCGATTGGAAAATAATTGGTAGCCACTTTTATATTCAGTAATACAACCGTGAATTGTAACTCAAAGCAACGGAACAAAACATAAAAATGAAAAAAATCAACAATTCGAAAGATGAGAGGAAATTTTCCAATATGAAAAATAAGGGTTGTTTATTTTCCGAACCTGTGAACCACCTGCTAAGTAAGACCGAGCTGTATCTCACGCTCCATTGCTCTTCTTTAAATGGCAACGCATTTCGACGTACAAATAAAGCTGTTGCGTTGTTTATGGGAAGAGGAAGGCTCCATCCAAATGCTGATTTATTCACTTGGCTGAGACCCGGAGGCAAATATTTCGTCGACACAGATTCGCAAGTCGCAACTGCGTTAATAATGGGGGTAGCCCCGAACATGTACCATAAATATTTGTTATGCGACTCGACATCAGGCAAATCCGAGAAATGCGCTGTTGTGCCGAGCTCAAATCATTTGCATTTCAACGAAATTTTACTGACTGTTACAATATTCCCTTAAACGAGTAATTCTGATGGTTTGTGTTAGTCGGCATAGAGCCTTTGCGCCTTATCTTAGCCCACTAAGCTTATGTCTCTACACCGTCGTTTACAAGGATAAAATTTTATGTTATATCACGCCAGTTTTGATGCTGTCTTGTCTTGCTTTACTTTGAATCAGGAGTTGTGTAGCAAACAGACAGAAAATCACACGCTTGTCATTAAACACCCTGTAATTAGACGACGTAGAACTTTCTCGATTCTCGACTTGCAGTAGGCAGTTTCTTCTATTTCCACGTATATGGAAGATACTGCACAAAGGCTTTTCCAAATGTATCAAATATGATCGTAAAAGTCGCAATAAACTGATCAGCAAAATGGCAAATAAACTTAATAACACGGAAACGCTATTAAATCATAATATCGTGTTAATTAGGTTAAGCACATTAATGTGACTGTTTTATGGATTTCCACGGAATAGCTAGGAAGGTATCGTTTTCCAAATAAATTAAAATTGTATATTATTTTTACTGTTACAGTATATACTACCGGTATCAAAATGAAATAACAGTATATAATGTTATCTACTAAACTTTGTAAAAGCTCCTTATCAGGTTTTTCGTACCGAATTCATAAACTTGCCTTTTAAATTAAATTTGTTTGGATAATTTACATGCATTGGAGCATCGCAAGTAAAATGTGATTCAAATAAACGAAATTAAGGAAATATCTACTTATAATTTAAGTAAAATATTTTGCGAAATGGTATATCTCCAATAGAAATTAAGAAACAATTAAGAATTAGTTATTACGAAAATAAATAAACCACTTTCACCAATCCGTAAAGAGAAACAAATAGTATACTATACACCAAGGTTGAGAAGACTGCCATTATAACTCAATCGACAAAATTGTATCCCGAAATATAACAGAGGGGTACACGGCGCGCGGGCTATAATAGTCTTCTCCACCGCGGTATGTATACTATTGTTTGTACTACTAGCAACTTAAATGTTAGCATTTATAGTCCGCGATAAATGCAAGGATTTATTAATATCCTCAAGTGTGAGCGGACGGCCAGCGAGCAAATGCTTGCTTCTGAGGCGGCCGGCCCCAGTTCAAAACCCTGCGCTTTCCCCCTAAACAAGGGAACTACTCTTCACTACCCGACCTAAGAGCAAAGAGGACTCATAGAACCACTTTCTGGTTAAAACAGGCCACTGGCCTATAATAAGAGGAGGAAGAAAAAGAAAAATTAAGTAGACGTTCGCCAGTTGACTATATTATTGACTGTCGTTAAGGAAAGTGCTTAGCCATGATAAATAATGGCTATTATTAGCCACTGGTCTATAATGATCGACTTAACAATAGAAAAATCGGGCAATAATGATGTGTTCTCAGCCTGGTAGTTAAAAAAAATATGGTTAGGTATCTCTTTCTTACTAAAGCATTTTGTGTTTATGTTCGTGAAGGTTTTGAAATTGAATTTATTTTATAGAAACTCAAATTCGAGGTTAGCAGGTTAGGTTTTACGTCGGTATTGAGACAGACTGGCGCAAAACCTAACTTGCTAACTTCGAATATGACATAGCCTTACAGTGCCACCACCAATACACTTTAGTATTGCCAAACGCATAACATCAACTGGAGAGCTGATCGTTGCGCTTCAGTACATAAAAACGAGTTCTGCTCAGCTTGGTTATGTTTTGACATTTAGTGTCACTTTTATATGAAAATGTAATATTTTACAAAATACGATAAAATAGTATACAGAACTTTTCCTCGATCTTTTCTAGACTAGTTGCGTAATGTACTTTTTAAGCAAATATTTACCAGAAGCAACTTTACGCTTGCACGATTTAAACCAAATTTGGTGAATTATTGTGGCTGCCCATAGCTGATAACCTCAACAACTTACTGGTGAGCCGCCCATGATGAATATTTTGGGAAACAAGTCTGTAATACGGTCAGAAAATATTCCATCATCATTAGTTGTTGGAACCATATGATCATTAATATTTTCGTTGTCCCAGGATAACAATTGCAGGCATATAATTAGCGCTCGATGTAGCACCAAGAAAGAAATTAAAATAACAAATGTTTCAATGAAAATTGGAATTAAAATGTTGATAGTAAACTTACGGTTTTATTGAACCGTTTTATCAATAGTTTTCGATTGGAATATACATACATACACAACTTTTAGAAATTTTGTATCTATAATACCATAATTAGGGTCCTAACAGATTGAATGATAATAAATTCATAAAACTGCAATGGTTGTACAAACAAATCTTTGTATTAAAAAAAGTATGAAACACAAGCAAACTTACAACAGTTTTATAAAATGTTGATATCCCTAGAGGTAACTGCACAATTTGCGGAAATATTTCAACCTGTGCATTTGACCAGGTGTAGCGTGACTATCATTCTACAGTATTAGAGCAACCATGTCATGCTTGATCCTCTGCACCACATGTAGTTATGCCGACTTTTAAACTAGGATAATAATTAGAGGCCTGCGAGTAAACCCCATTATCCGTAAGCGTCTCACAGAAATAAATATAAATTATAGTACAATGAGAGAAGAATAAATAATTATTCAATTACTTATGCACTATTAACTATTACATGCAGGCAACGTGGAGTTATTTTAATAATTATTTTAAAAATAACTGCATTTTTGATATAAAGTAATAAGGCATATGCATTTATTACAATCACTCTAGAAATTAAAAAGTTAGTGGCGACATTATTTACTAAATTTTATCTTCTCAAAAATATTCAGCCTATGCTTATCATTAAATCAGTCCGGACCTTAACCATTATCCAATTCCAATTACTCATTCAGAATAATTTTTTAATAAAACGAAATTAGAAAATTATTCACAGTGCAGATTGATATTTCAATTCAATTTGCTAAAAGGCGAGCAGCGATTATGGATGCAACGAATGAATGCTGAAATATGGTAGCGAAGATAACATATTGTCCGGCACTACACATTCGAAACGTATAAACATACATACATACCAGTTACTTCCAAAATACCGTTAGTTACTTTTTTATAACGATATGAGATCGTAACAAATGTTTGTGATGCACATGTCAGTGCTAATTTTTTTAAAAATAGATGTTGAATTTAAGATAGAGCAAAACACAGTAGGTAATTGTTAAATGCTCAGTATTATACTGCAATAATTAATTTCTAGAATAGTTATTTATATATCAAGGGGGTAAAACAAGCGTCTTTGGACAGCGTTGTTAACTTTATAGCACCGAGGGCTATAACACGACAAGGGTCAAAGATGCTGGCTACGCCAGAGGTGCAAACAAAGCTTTATGTACGATCTAAATTTTAAAAAAGTAGATCGAAATTATATAAATCGTTGCAACATGAAAACAGGGCAATTCATACAATCATTTTATCAGAATAGTCCTTTATTGCAATTTAAATAAGTATGGTTTTCGGTAATACGTGTATATAAATAATAACTAAAATGACATCACCTGGCGGTCAAATTGTTTTTCGCCTGCTAAAATAACATCAGAGGGCGATGATAGTTATTTATATATCTAAGGAGCAAAGGTATTAATTTCTTCCTGCGTGTGTGCTTGACGAGTAGCGAAAGGCACTAAACGCACAAGGAAGGAAATTAACCTTTGCTCCATGATATGCAGAATGATGAAAAACTGGAGTATTATCTATGCGCTGCGTTGTAGGCCTTCACCGACTAATAACAAATTGGAATATCAATATACATTTTTGAGTGAAAATACAAAGTTCTGGTGCTTCAAATTTAACAGCTCAGGCTACATTTTTTATATTTGACGTAGAAATAAGTAAATGAGCCAAAAATATTTCGTTAATTACCCTGCAAACAAAATATAATTTAGATTTTTGAAGTAGGATAATGATATTGTCTTTGACACTAATAAAATTAGGGCGATATCATTTTTAGTAAGTACATGAAGAAAAAACTGGCTTGGTGGTAGCGTTTTATGAATAATTGTATGCCAATTTCTTTCTAATTAATCTTGGAAGTGTTAAAATGAAGCGCAATGCTTTCATTTCCTGTGCTAATTGTTTCCATCATTCTGTTTTGGCGTATATATGCTTGTGCAGATAAATAACTACAATTATTGAAGTTTTTGGTGAATGTTAATAACATTACATCAATTCTTAATGTTTAAATTTTATATAAGACACATTCGAATTATTCTTCCGGTGTCGTAAACAAAATTATATATTTTCTAGTTTCACTATGAAAAATAAAAACGAAACAATTTACTAAGTATATTTAACTAACTGCAATAGATATATTTTTCAAAAATTTTTATAAAATGATTTTGAAAGTTAACAAACGGTTTTTTCATAGTTTTTGATTTTTGTTTAGTGAGTTAATACAATATGAAATGCTTATGTCAGAATGTATCACTAGTACCTAACTGAATTACCAAACAATTGACTATACTAGATTCAGTAAAATATATTTATTAAATGTCATGAATAAAAGAGCAAACAGTATAAAAGAATGGATGCCTACAACGTGTCTGGACAAGTACTTTAAAAGACAGCCTTTAATTCAAGAACTGAACACAGTCATTATTTGTCAGGACAGCAAACACCCGCAAATCTGAAAAATAAGAGAAACTATTTTGGCTTGTTTTTATAGTAGAAATACTTACTGATCTTTTAATACACAAAAATGTTCTGCAAACACATCAGAGCTGGTTAAAAGTGAATGCACTTGTTTACACGAATTAAGTAACTTGCAATGTCCAGCTGCACCGAGAGGAGTTTTGGGGCAATCTACTGTCTCAGATGAGGTTTCGTTCAACCCTAATTTGTAATTGCCTACAAAGTGCAAATAGATTAAGATTATTTAAGTTCTAACTTCAGAAATGTGTGTGACTCACCTGCTGGTAGTTTTAAAACTCCATCTTCATTTAAAATGTCATTTAACCATGACAACACACTTAATAAGTTAGGATTTTCTAGTGTAAGTTTCAAGAGTGGTTTACAAGCAGGTGTTGTGAATTCTGAAGGGTAGAAGCGGTAGGGTACCGTGGTTGAATGTGGTGGTAAAAATGTTGATGTAGCTGTAGGTGGTGGTAGTGGTGGTAGTGAAGGTAGAGGTTCTTCAGCAATAGCATCCGAAATCGTTTCTGGAACTGCAGGAAGTGATGGCGGTAAAGCTCCTGATGCAAAATTATATCCTCCGCCTCCTGCTCCTCCTGCCCCTCCTCCTAATATAAGGCTATGAGCAGCCCCAGACAATTGCCCTGGTGCTGCAGGCAATGCAAATGCTGGTGGGGGAGGTATTCCTAATAGTTGTGGAGCAACAGGTCCATATGCTGCAAAACCTGAAAACGCATTTTATACTATACCATAATATACCACTACAATTGAGTTTCATAATTTTTATTTGTTTATACTAAATTATAAGCTGATTAAGTCTTTGCAAAGGCCTTTAAAACTTGTGCTTTCAAGCTTTAATCCTCGGAGTATTAGATGTGGAACAAAAATTACTCAGACATATGTTTTTATGGTATTATCTTGTATTCTCTTAAAGCCATGTAAAGTTAAATGCAGAAAATTATGCCATGAACGTTGTTATAATTTTGTGTGAACCATAAAAGATCCAGATGTTAAGGGTCTAGAAATGTATATTCTTAAGAAAATGTGCGGTATTTGCAAATAAAAGAGTGATTACTTTAAGATCTAGTTTGTAGTATTTCCCTACTTTGTCAAAGCCTACTTTTTCAAATTTAGGATATAAGATGCTTCGTTTCAGTGATTTTGTTTGTTTTGTTTCATAGGTCTAGCAGGAGCAATAAAATGTCAACATGTTTAATGTAAAGTTCTTGGAATAGTTAGAGCTTATTTATTTCACCAATATGTAAATCATTGTTGGTCCAGGTTTCCCTACTTGACGTTATTTAAACATTTATGGGTTGTGAGAGTTTATCTTCAATAACCACGTAATTTAAGTCATGATATTTTCTGTTTGATATTGTTTTATGCACAAGATTGAACTATATAGAGATTCAAAATAAAAAAAAGTCTGCAAAACTTTAAACTTAGTGTTTTAAAGTTGAAGTCCTTGCCCGCCTAAAAATTTACGATGAATAAATAAATTAACTGACCTAAACGTGTCTTACCAGCAACAGCTTTTTCTGTATGCACAGGACTAGTAGCATTCGGTTTAACAACAACTAAAGAACTCACAGGAGTAACAAACGAATATTTCAGGGCCAGGTCAAGGGCCTTTTTCTTCAGCTCGTCGTGGTCTTTTTCTGAAGCTTCTTTCTTTTCCAATAATTGTTTAATTGTTAAATAGGCCCATAATCTCTCGGTACTTGAAATGGATTTTTGAACTGTGGGTTTAAAGATAATGTCGCCATGTTGGCCACGGCCATTGACAATAGGTGATTCAATATCATGGTTGCCTAGTGAAGAGACCATATTTATAGATATACGTACATTTTTAATACTTCCGGTCATACATACCACACCACCCAGCGACTACAAGTTCAGAGCCGCCAAAATGGATAGGAAATTCGGTTCTTGTAAGACTGGTAACGGAAGGCTCATATTTGAAAGTAACATCTGATAGAAGTGGTGATGATATTTGATTATAGAAATCTTGCAGTTGCAAAGAAGCATCCGCAGCCTCATATATGTGTTTATTAAATCCAGAATTTTTCAGGGACAACTTTTGCAGGAACTCTTTGTCTGCTCCTTCACCGAACGAAAGGGCAAAAATTGGAGACTTACGTAATCCAGTATTATAATTAGTTATCTGAAAGTGGTTTATATTACAGTTAGTTATTTACATTTTTCAAATTTACTGGACTAGTGAAATCTTCAAACTTATCAACTGTATGGAGCTTGCAACTTTGCTATAGTTTTTTATGAAGCTATTAAATTATATTAATAAAATCTGCTGTATATTGACATGTTGAACTCTTTAATAATGGCACTGCTCTAAGAAGCACGCAATTTTGTTATTTCATTAAGGCTGCTTTTAATGGGCTGTGATAACTATTCTTCTATAAGTATTAAATCTTGTCACCTTTACTGCAAATTTGTATACAGTTTACACTGTTTTACCTTTTTTATTATTTCGGGTCCAGAAGTTTCGCGGATTGTTGGTTCTCCATCAGTTAAGAACATAACCATTGCTTGGCGTTTGATTTCACTATTTGCCTTCGTCAGTTCTATCAAATGTAACCCAACTTTAAGAGCACTGTAAATATCTGTTCCACCTGTTGCTTCCAATTTGGAAACTGCATCCTTAGCTTTTTTAATATTATCACTATTCGCAGCATATGGTTCTGTAAATTTATAATGCTAAAAAATAATAATTACTCTAAAGAATTCCAATTAGACAACAATTTACTGCAAAACTGGTTTCGCTTTCTTCTTTGTTTGACTGCCAAGCACAAGCATCACCCGCATTGTCGATAGGAAACCAAATGCTAGAATTTTCACTGTCCAAATTCCACACCTTGGCATTGCTGTTAAACTCGACTAAACTAAACAAGTCATTACTATGGAGCTGTTCTAGTATTTTATGCATAGCTTCTTTTAGCTGTTCAATTCTCTGGCCATACATACTGCCACTTGTATCTAATACGAATACTACGTGCTTTGGCAAAGGTTTTAATTCTGATGGGGCAAAGAAATGGATGAAGTAACCATCCTGTATCAGAACTTCACCACCCTCGGGATCTCTTTCAACATCATATTGAACAACAAACTGCCCAGAAAAACCTTCATCTTCTTTAGTTCCTAAAATGTGTGCTAACTGCTTTTGTCTTTCTACATTTGGAACAAATTTCACAATGGCCGATGTATCGTTAACAATTTCTATGTCTGCCCTTGGATCCAGTTCAGCTTTATCGTTTCCTATTTCATTACCAGAGCGGAGAGGTGGAGCCTTCAAATCTGTGATTTTTCTGCTTTCCGTAATAACAACCTAAAAGAATTTTAATAGCACAAAGGAAAAATGAAATATTAAGCACATACTTCGACATTAAGGTCTTTAACTGGCTGCCCTGGATGTAAGTTGATAACTTGCTCATAATGTCCATCTTCCCGTTTGAGTAACTGTTCGTAGGTCAAGTAAAACGCAGCTTTCTTTTCAGGCTCGATGTTTAAAGACACGGTAAAGCGGTTGGAATCTCTTGCACTAACTGCTACATGTGCTGCTCCTAGACCACTAGCAACAGCCTAAGATAATATAATTAGAGTTGGATGTGTTATAACAAATATTTTGGTTTGGTATTAGGAAAAATTATTGACTATATTTTCAACGTAATTGTTAACTCTTACTAAAAGCGATAAACAAAATAAACGTTCACAAACACCGAACAAGGTTTGCAGTTATTATGATGCAGAATACTCCGTCGTACAGCACCACTGAATCAATACTTGGACTTGCATCACAGCAACATAAAAAAAAATTAGATACTCATAGCTTGAAACTAACATACCTGGTCGTAATCACGCTTTGCTTCTTCTTTTTCCTTTACATAAGCTGTGTAATTTGTGTTATCTACTTCCATTATGAAGCCAGCAATGAATGCAGTTTCTGGTAGAACTACTGCAAAGGTGGCTTCTTGCGACTTAGCACCAGCATTCTTTACCTTACTAACAATTGTCGTACGAGCAAAACGATTGATAATACTGGATTTCACATGCATTTGGTAAATGTTAGGTATAACGGGTACAGCTTCCGTAGATTCATTCTGAATGACATAATTAAGAATAACACGTTGGTTACATTAAATACAAAATATTAATGCATACTTCTTTGCCTTCTTCTTTAGTGACAGTTGGTTCTGTAGAACTTACAACGAGTGAGAGTGGCGTGGTTGTTTCTGTAGGTGCCGCGGAGATGATATTAAAGAAGACATAACACGTGAAGAATAATAAGCCGAGACCCTTGTTGTCCATTTTCTAAAATACATTTCTGATTATTTCTATCGTGATAATTGCTGTACCTATATTTAGAATATAATTGGTATGCATCACAAATACAAAAACAATTATAAGAACCAATTTGCATATTAAAATATAACTGGCATAAACAAGTCGAAGTATTAGTAGTAGAATTGAAACAAAGGTGTTGCTTGTAAAACAAACCAAACCATATTTAACTGAATCTAATGTCCTACATATATTAATTTTTTTGAGAGTTGATTAATGGAGCAATTATATTTTTTTAAATATAATGAGCTCCAAAATTTAAATACATTGTTAATTGACTATACTAAGGGCCGATTTCATAATCAATTTTAAAGCTTTATTTAACTAAAGTGACATTAGAATGTGCACAGTAACATGTGCATTAGAATGTGCACAGTAACATGTGCTACATATGGCTGCGGATGCTTCTTTGCAACTGCAAGATTTCTATAATCAAATATCATCACCACTTCTATCAGATGTTGATTATGAAATCGGCCTTTAGTGTTTAGTTTAAAGAACAACAATTATATTTAATTTTAAAAATTGAATAATTAAGTGTTTATAAATTATGTTATTGTTAGCAAACCTAACGAAAATTACTAATCTGGTGCCATAATAGTTACTTATGGTACAAGTGAATAAAGTTACTTGATTCGCTTGTAGCATACACATTTTTGCCATTACCTACATTTAATTTATTAAATAATCTGTCAAAAACTTTTAATGTTATCTGTGTTGTCTAATTGAACTTTGTACGCTATTCTTAAATTAAAATCTTTTAAAAATGTTGTCCATGTCAATAACAACGTAGATAATAGATAATTACAAGACAAGTGAGATAAAAGCATTATGAACATAGGCGTGTAAAATTGGCACAGCGAGGGAATATTTACAACAAATGGTGTATGTTTTATGTTTTTGCAAATAACATTATAAAATGAAACTCCCAGAAAAATATATCAACCTAATAGTTTATGAATATTTATTTATTATAAAAGTACTATTTTAATGTAGAGACTGAAGTCAGTGTATTTAAAAATAAGAAATTGAAAGAACATTATTAACATTTTTATAAAATAATTACATAAACTTCATATTTAAGAAATGTTTAAAAATAATTGAAATGTTTGAAAATTTGAATTAAATACAAAACGTAAAGATTGAAAAATATCAGTCATATAAAAATGATCCGAAACATTTAAATTCAATCTTGTAAAAAGGATAATCGTTTTTTTTTAAATTTATTTGTGATGCGTTTATTTCAGTTGACTTAATTTTAAATCTGAATTGTGTTAGTTAGCTACGATAAAATAATAGAAGATGAAAGAAAATTCTGCTAAAATTAAAATATATATAAAAACAGTGAAAAGGAGCTAACAATGTTATTTAACGACTTTATCGCTTAAACTTAAGAACTTGCACTATTTGGAAAACTTTAAAACTGAAATTTAAAATATCTAAGCGTTCGTTATTAAACTAATTTTACAAGCTGAGGTTGGGTCAAGAGCATGACCCATATTCTGAAAAATATTTGAGATAATTTGCCAATAACACTGCACGGATAAAGATGGTTTTACTTTTTAATTTTGATAACCAAACATTCTACCATTTAGCGACTAACCTGTATTAAAATAAATTTTCTCAATAAAATAGCAGTTGTAAATAACAATTAACAATATCAAGGGTATTTAATGGAACAAAGTACTGCAGCACGTTTTGAAAGTGAGTACTATTGCTGCTAAATTTACTCAATTTCATGAATTTTAGAATAACTGGAAAAGAAATAATTTAAATACTTAAACTAAAAATCTCAATTATGCAACTGCATACATACATGTTCTTAAGCAACTAAGAGTACCTTTAGTGTCAAGGTGGACCACACACTAACTCTGAATCTGAACAGAGCTTACAACATGAATGTCAGGATGAGACTGATACTTGTTCGATGTTATTGTAGCTCCGGGATTACCCAGCTTTATAACAGCTACATGTATATAAATTAATTCTATCAGGTTCTCAGAATTGTAAGTTATGCAATGGTAAATAGAAAATGACGCTAATATATATTTCTGCTTTTAATAATTTATAGAAATTGTACTAATCTAGGCAGATTAAAAATAGTTTGAAAATATTGAAAAATAATTTTTAACATTTACCTCCACTATTGTTTTGAGGATGTGTGTATATTTTAAATGCACGTTTAAATAAGAGATATTTTAAATATAAAATAGTTATGAAGATTAAACAATTATCTGTTTCTATTCTTCTTTGAATAATGCCTGTGCAGAGTCGTAATCTCTCTTTCTAATTTGAATATAATAGATACGATATTTCATAGAAAAGTGAGACTAATTTATTTTAACGATGGCAATGAAAAACAAACCGCCTTAAGCGAATTAATGCATTTGTGAAAAGCAGGTGCCTACTTATAGCAATAGCAATTTTCGCAGAAATGCTAATTATTACTGATATTTGCTGATGTTCAAAAATGTGATCAGATTTAATTACAACTATACATGACATGAAGTAGTAAGCAATAGAAGATACGAGAAATGGTGGCTACGGAGTTCTATAAACAACTTTTTGCATTATTATATTAATATTTATTATCCGATTATTTATCTTCTAAAAGTGCCAGTCTCTATTATTACAAACATAATAAAAATGAAGGCTAACAGGTGTGAGTGTTTTCCAAATTAAGTTTATTGAAAATGTCAATTTGATTAGTAATTATTTTTATGGCAGTGATAAAATTTCTAAAACCACTTACACATTAGGCAGATTGACATCAGTTAATAATAAACGACTATTAAAGCAAAAAACAATAACACTTTTTTGTCTGCTAACAAAACAACCTTGAAAGGGAATTGGAAGTCCATGCTTTTAAAAATGCTGATATGTACGTATATGTTCTTTTATCATTTATTATATAAAATATAATATAACAGTTATAACGTATAACGTTATAGTATTTCGTTGCGAAAAATCATATTAAGGATGTGTAGACGTCATTTTGTTGGTCCCTTAATTGCGCAACATTTTTTCCATTTAAACAAATTTGTATTTCTTATTAACATAGAATTTCGGCTTAGACGGCGTAGTATTTGTGGATAAACACCTAGCATACTCTGGCTTAATGTGCCTTGCACCTTGGGAACTCAAACAAGAATCTACGCGATGGCCATGCTCTTTGGTGGCTCGTGTTGTTTGAGTATCTTGAGAACGAGGATATTTAGACAGATTTGGCCTTGTTGCTGTTTGAGGACCCATACTCACTAACGTTTTTGTACGGTGTAGAAGAAATTACATAAGGGTTGGCCATGGGAAATAAAATTAATGTCAACAGCAAGCTTAACAATTCATTAACTGTCATCACTGTTATTGTTATTGTAAGTTTATATTATAAGTTGACAATTCTAAAGATTACTCTCCCTAAAAAGCTTGCTGTTGACGTTAGTTTTATTTTCCATGGCCAACCATTATGTAATTTCTTCTTGAACGCATGGTATTTCGTACATTAACGAGATCCCGATACTGCCCTCCTTATCTTGGACACACTGTATAGTGTATAGTGAAATGAAACTATATTTAGCAAATCATAATTGAAGCGTTATAGCAGGTTTTCTACGTCTATTATCATCATACTTTGAAACACTTGAACACTCTGAATTTCATAAATAATTGTATGCTTCTAGTGAATGATATATTAGAGAACTTTAATTAATAATAAAGCATGTCTTTCTTCAGGTTTTAGTAACTCAATCTGGAAAGTAAATTTGTAATTGTACTGAGATTGTTATATTGAAATCAAGCAGACCTTTGTCTTCAAGTCACTAAGAATTTTATGTTGAACACAGAGTTTAAATAGTCCTGAATTCGTTGTTGTAATGTCTTACTAAATGGGTATGGTAGCTGCTGTCTTCTGATTTCTTTGTATCAATTTTTACCGAAAGCCATATACAATTTCAGACATTTTTCTATAGTTTTTGATGGCGAAGTAAATCCTTGCATAGATCCATTGACATACAAATTTACCTGATCAGTATAAACTACTTCAAGTAATTTGCTTCTAAATTGTTTCATGTTTGATTTTTTAATAAGCAATTTTAAATTTTCTTTGAAACGGTTTTTTTGTCATTAATTTCTTCTTCAGTTGCAACTTCGTCCTTATCTTGCTCTCGTTCTTCCTCTGCCTCTGCCTGGAAGTAAATAATATGAAAAATAGATGGAAAGTTGGCTGTACATAATAATAAGGATAAGAATAATAAGAAATAATTTTTTACCTCGTTCTACTCGATTTTTTCTTGTTACAGGCATTTTACGGTGTTCAAGTAAGATTGGCACAGCACTCCACCTAAGTAATTTTTTACCATCTGAACAGTGTTCAGATTAATCTTCCGTAAAATGTACCTATAATTTTTATAAAACTTAAAAAATATTTGCGCAAAACGGTACTTACGTAGATATATAACAGCTCATAGGTACAAAAGAAGTCTTCCAGTATTTCTAATCCACAATGTTTTATTTTTGAGAATTTGATGCAACAAAAACACCGAACGATTCGCACAATTTACTGCATAGCAACAAGACATTTATTAAACAAAATCAAACTGCAAGCGACTGCATCGAATGCACTTTAATAGTCAATGAGCCGGCCGGGGGAGTACAAATGGCCGCTTCTATGCAAAACTTTGGCGTAATTGATTGCGTTATCCTCTTAATAGAGTGACACTATCAAAACGTACAGTGGAATAAAGTCACTGTATCAAGACGATACTCTAGGCGGCCTCTGAAAGCCAGCGGCAGAATTTTAACTAAAAGTGACATGCGCCAAGCAAGAACGGTAAATTAGGGCTCACATTTGGATATCCGTACAGAGTAATTATAGGGAAACGGAAGAGACGTCGTTAATAATTTCAAAAATTGAGTGAACTAAGAAAACCACATTACAAAACTAACTTTGACAACTCAGAATGAACAGTCAACTTTCAAATGTCATATGCAAGGATTGCCATACCTACGTATCACCCGGTATATATATAAGTGTGTGTGTGTTTACTATGTTTCTAACATCCTGTATATTTTATACTTTTTATACGAGGTGTTCCAGAACGGAATTTCAAAACTTTCCATTTGAATTTTTTGAACAATTCACTTAAAACCAGTTGGATATTCTATGCCAGGTATTGCCAGACGAACTAAAATTCATAAATTACACACTTTTTTAAAAGATGTTTTGATTTCAACAACTAATCTTATACAATATTGTTTTGATTTTTATGTATCACGTAAGGTTTTTTTACAAATTGCAGAAAAAGAAAACATCTTATACACATAAAGTACATTTATTGCATAAAATAAAAATCAACGTATATTTCCAAAAATATTACACATATGATTTTGTTTTCTGTCCAACTTAATATACTTATTTTACGTTTTGTATGAAAACTGCGTTTAGTAGCTTTTCTCCTGTGTGTTGTTTTCTGGATTATCGCGTTGTAACATCCAGCAATAGTCTGCCATCATTGATATGCTCCATCTACATTGATAACGTAGTTCCATTTCGCGTATATCCTGGTGATACCTTTCATCCTGTTCTTGGTTCGCTGCACCGAGATTTTCTGGGAACTGATCCAAATGTGAGAATAGAAAATTCTTTTAAACTCATATTGCACCCCAAGTGCCGAAATTCCTTAACATGTTATTGACAACATTCTCGTACTCAGGGTCCCAATTTTTGGGGAATCAAACACTTTTCAATAACTTCTTTAAACGAATTCCACCCATCTTTTTCAACAGGATTTATACAATTGAAAAAGTTCTCATGTTTACAGAGTGATCTTATTTGAGGCCCTACAAAAACTCTTTTTAAATTTACTTTACAGATAGCGTCGGAAGTTTGCTGGAAATATATTTAAAACAGTCTCCATCTTTGTCAAGAGCTTTAACGAATTGTTTCATTAATTTAATTTAATATGTAGACGGAGTAAAAGGGCTTTTGTAGGATCCACCAATTTATTACATTGTACCTATATTTTTTGCACCTGAGACGAGAACTTTTCGAAGAGGCCACTGTTTTTCAGTCCAATGTTTGTCTCTTGCATGGCTGTCCCAATCACAAATAAAATAGGGAAACTTTGTAAATCCTGGAACAGGTACTGGTACGTCATGTCCGTGGGGCACATGTCTGACAGCAGAACTGACGTTTCTCTTATTCTTAGGATTAAAACCTTTTATATTGCAAGAACAAAAATAACAATCATCACTATGATTTTTGGTTCACGCCATAACATGGGAATGCCTGCATATAATGTGTGGTGCCCAAGATTTGTCTTGGTCATCAAGTTTTATGCTAAAATAAGCATAACATGCTGATTTTACAAATGCGGTTATACGTTGTCTTTCTTTAGTTACCACAAAACTTCCACAAATGTAACAAAAGTTGTTTATACAATGACGTTTTTCCATCATTGAAATTGACCAAACACGAAGATCTACGAAAATACAAACATCGTGAATCGATCATCATATTAAATTTGGGCATGAGTATCTTCCATATATATTTTAATTCTTTGAATTGGCTAAATTATAACAAGCACTCGTTTTGTATAAAATCTGTACGTGGTGGAAGAAAACTTATGTCATTATCGAGATCAAAAGGTCCAAATTATTAAAGGAAACTTATTAATTTCCAAATATCAATTTTTTATAGACCTGTGTTATAATTCCCAGATATAAAATTTTTCAAATTTGTCCCTCATTTTGTCCATTTTTACGGGATAGGAGATTGATTCTGCACATACTCCTATTCCTTTTCATCTTCTACCGATTCTGAAGACGAAATAAAAAATTCTGAAAAAAAACGTACAAGGGAACAAATGCAATTTTATTAATTTCTACTTTCATTTGCGAAGTAAAAGGAAATATCCGCTTTCGTGTCTTATGATTCAGAAAAAGTGGTTTATGTAGTTATTTCTCTTATAACATTTTTATGTATGCAACAGAAATTTTTGTATTTGTTAAAATGACACTGCTAATATAACTTTAAACTGCCAGATGTAAAATGCCAATGCCACAACGACTGCCAACATAAAATTAACAAGAAAAAAATCCACAGTTTTCGATCATATGGTATTATACAATTATCTACAACCTTTGTTTAAAGCGCTTTTTTGGAAAAGTTATAGTTTTAGAAAAATCGCAAAATTTATTTTCTAAAAAAAAATCCTCAAAGAATCATACATTTTATGCATGGTGGTGACCTAACTCATTTTTCTAGAGAGGCCAGGAGATTACTTCCACCATATTTCTCGGTGATGTTGGGTTTCAAATGTTTTTGTACACTTAATTTAATATTTATTATTAGCCAGCTTTGCATTTTTCATCATTAATAACGTGAGATCAGTTAATAGCGAGACAGAGAGTGTCATGGAATTTCTGTTTTAGATTCGAACTTTAATTAACAGCCATTTATCGATTTATTAAATTAACCTCAAACAAGTTTTATTAAACGTTAAAATTGACAGTAAATGTTCAAAGAGAGTGCTTTGAAATTTCTGTTTTTGACATTTAATAAAGCTTATGTCTTGTTTGAGATTAATTTAATAAATTGAAAAATGGCTGTTAACCAAAGTTCGAATCGAAAACAGAAATTCCATGGCACTCTCTGTCCCGCTTTTAAATGATCTCACGGTACTATCAGACGTGGCCTTCCCATTCGCCGGATTTTTTTCGCCGGATATTTTTCGCCGGATTTTTTTCGCCGGATTTCGACCTGCCGGAATTCGTTTCGCCGGATAATTATTTCACCGGAAAGCTATTCGGCGGATTCCGTTTCGCCGGATTGCAGGGTGCGTGTCATATAACGAAATTCGGCAAAGTACTGTATCTCGTTCTAGCCTGTTTAGGTAAGTTGCAGTCTTTGATCATTTTTTTCCACTACCACTGCCGATTTTGTTCCCACGATCAGCATAGTGTCCTCGATCCTGATATCCGGCGAAATGCATTCCGATTAAAAGACTTCCGGCGAATCGAATTCCGGCGAATCGAATTGTGGCGAAAAGAATCCTGCGAATGGAAACGGAACCCTATCGGATTCTTCTAAGGACGGTCTGACATCATCGTAACGTTTGTATGGGTCAAACTGATTAACTACGTACATCATCATATCAACCAGTTTCATGTCAATGGTAAACATCAACAACTCCGCTAGTCAAAACCACGTGTAATCTGTCAAAATGTTTAACCTATCTTTTTAAATTTTATAACTAGGGTACACAATTTAATGATGTCTCTGTATTTCTTCATAAATAATGTGTTTCAAAACATTTCTAACTTAGGCAGACTGTGGCGATTTCAAAAAAGGTAAATATATAATGTTTGGTTTTATAAATTTTATTTCATAGGCTTTTGGTACATATAATGCAACATAATACTTAAACTTAAACATGTAAGCTATATCATATAACATATCCCAATCGCTGTCGGAATCATCATTCTATTTATTTATAACACATGGCTCAACATTTTCCATGAACTATTTTTGGTACCACTCTTTAATAGTTTCATTGGTATATCTTATGCAGTTCTTCCAAGTGTCAGGGATAACTTGTTCTAACGCTTTAATCCACATTTTAATACCATCTCTTCTTCTTCTTCTTTGTCGTACCTTAGGCCAATGGTCTGTTTAGTTCCACAAAGCTGTGATTCTATAAGCGTTTTCTACTTGTATTAAGGGTAGGTGGCTAGCCTTACCAGTCGAAATCGAGAAAGAGTTTCCTTGTTACCGGGAAGCGTACGATTTTTAAAATCCTCATCTGTACATTCCATCTTCTCCAATGCGTTTATTTTAGTAGCCTCCGTTTAGTTTTTCCGTTTCGAAATACTTAAGCAGTGCCAGTACCATTGTTTGACTTTGCGAATAGTCAACCGTTCATCTCAACCAACAATATCAACAGAAAAATGTAGTATGACACGGCGCCTGTAAAAAAGTGATTGTATAAAACCCAACCGCAAATCTAAAAAATATTGTGATTTTACCTACGTTTAAAAAAAGTTAGTTTCCAAAAATAAACGAAGATATTAAGAAAATCTAAACCAAAACATCGCTCAAGAGAGATGTGGATTAATTAATTGACAAAACACAGGAAATACGTTGTAAACAACAGAAATTGTGTGGGGGACTTTTAATCCTCCATGTTTGACAGCAGCACTGGATTTCACCTGCGACGTGCAAAGAGTGCGTATTCTTGTCCAGCATAAGCTACACCCCATAGAACGTCTTTCATAACTTGACAATAATTTGACGACTTCACCCCGTCCTTATGAGAATTCGATAGCAGCACTTAAAAGTCTTAAAGTTGAATTTTCTCTACAACTTCTACTCTCAGCGATTGCAAACAAGAGTACCTTTTTAATGTTAAGGGACCTAAGTTCTACACTATCCAATTAAAATTGAATACCAAATTTTTCCAACCTGTCGTCCCATTTAGCATAAAAAATCACGTATATTGCACCGTCTGTACTATATTATTTTAATTACATCAAAACCGTGTTCTATTACATTTATCAGTGTCTTGTTTATAATTTCTGCTTATTAATTTACGTTTTCAGAGTAATTAAAGGTTAAAGTGAACCATAGTATAGATTTCACAAAGCAAAACCTTGGACTGGAGTTAAACCGCTAGGTGATTTTAATTAGTAGAGTATACAGTGGTTAGGTCTCGTACTTTTATACATTTTAGAATCCCCCTTCCGTTTTATCCACTCTAATATAAACGAAGCATTTTCTTTATTAATAAGATTATTGCTTAAGGTTATCCCACAGTCTTAGATACTGCAGCTCTTCGAAATGAATTTAGAACATTTTAGTTAGTAACCCTTAAATTACTTTTTTAACAATTTATGTTTTGTGAAAAGTTTGAACAGTCATCGTAAATTCAATAAATTCAGCTGCTTTCCAGAGACAGATAGTATACACTCTTTAGGTACACACATTATATTTAGTTTAATAATTTGGTTAACTACTGGTAACATTATATTCTTGCAAGTGTATTAAAATATTTAAATTGGGAACACATTTTGCGATGTAGGTATTTCGAAAATTGTTTAGATGTTTAACGACCTTTTAATTTATAAGATATTCAAATACTTGAGAAATTTTGCAACTATTAAACATTTTTCAATAGTAGATACAACATAGAGCAAGTTCATGCGTAGGAGCCAGGAATTTCTGAAATGCCAACTTTCAACGCATGGCAGTTTGATTTCACTACTCCTTAATATTTAATGAATACCATAGTTCGAATGTGGATAATTATTGATTTCAAGAAGGCTCTGTGTATGTAATAAAATTTAATATTTTACCTGACGGTCATCTACAGTTCAATTTATCGAAATGGGTGTTAGTTCAAACAGGTATTTCATTAGTTACGTTGACTAGCATTTACGTATACAAGCTTTTAAATCAGCGGGCTTTCTTGTATTTAAATGTGGTTCTGTCACATTTTTAGAGTTTAAAAATATTTAAGTTTTTGCAGACCTTTAATATCATGGAGTGTCAACGCTTTAAGCACTTAATTTGGTTCAAGTATTGTAACGTAGCAACCACATATCAATTAGGTATGCTAGGTTTTTCACAAGATTTTATCAATCACAGCATCTATAGATTTGTTAGGGGCACCAATATGTAAAGCTCAAAATCACTTAGTGAAGAATGGCAGGGTGCCAACATACTGGCAATTTGACAGTGCAGGTGTCAAGTAAATGGAGTATTATAGATGTGATATTTATATAAAGGGGCGCTATTATGTATGGGACCAAAGCTGCCCTGTTCAAACGGTTTGAGATATGCGTTTCATATGTGGTATATGTTAATTTGAGGTTATTTTGCATATTCTGTTTTTCATATAGTTTTTAAGTGCGATCACCATGTTGATTTTTTTAAAAATAGCAACCTATTCTGTGGTGTATACCAACAGAAAGCATGTTTTCTTCTTTTTTCATAAATATTACACAGAAGAAAATGACGCAGATTAATAAAAAAACATTTGAGGCATGCTTAATTCGTCGCTGCACCTTTAGTCAAATCTAGTAACCAATGCATTAACAAAACGTCATAAATAAACAAAACATAAAGAAAACCAAGTTAGAAGAGCTTAATATGTGACAAAATAAACATCACGCATTGTTAATTCTTCCTGTAGTTGTATTGTCTGGCAAATAATCTTTAAAATTCTGCAATATGGATCGTTTATTAGAAGGAGAACGGGTAGAGATTCTGATGATTATTGGTTATGGTGACAGAAGACGAGCGCACGACGAGGTACGTCATTTATTTAATACGGCACATCCTCAATTAGTAGATCTACAGTAAGTAGAACTTTAGAAAGATTTATTAAAAGTGGAAGCATAAAAGATAATCCTAAATCTGGTAGACCAAGATCTGCCACAAATGAAGAGAATTTTCTTGAGGTAGTACTGGATGTAGTTGAGCAACCATGAGTAGACGTTCCTTTCAAACAATTTTAAAAAGAAATAAGCGGTACCCTTACAAAGTATACATTTAGTACAGGAATTGACAAAAGACGATTTCGACAGAAGCCTCGAGTTTTGTGAGTTTAATTACTATTTTGCCAAGAAGTAAATGGGCAGCAATTTGAACCTCTCTCTTCACTACTGTTGATTAATAATGTTGTTTCTTATCCTAAATTTTAATTACTGTTTGTGTTTTGTTTATTTATGACGTTTTGTTAATGCAATGGTTACTAGATTTCACTAAATGTGGAGCGACGAATTAAGCATGTTTCAAATGTTTTTTTTTATTTATCTTCGTTATTTTCTTATGTACCCCTATACATATGTAATATTTCTGAAAAGAGAAAAAAATAAGATTTCTATTGATGTATCACACAGCCTAGGTTGCTATCTAAAAAAATTCAAAATGGCGACCGCACTTAAAAACCATATGAAAAAACAAATTTTTTAACTTCAAAATATGCAAAATAACCTCAAATTAATATATGTACCAAATATGAAACGCATATCTGAAACCGTTTGACCAGTGCAACTTTGGTCCCATACATAATAGCGACTCTGCATAAGCTTTACAGTTTAAAAATTGTGTTTGACCATCCTGTAGTTGACCTTAATAGAGTATAGCACTAAGTGCTACAAGCTGCATGAACGACGCAGTGAATTTTTAAACATGAAACTTTATTCTATCCTCATTAAGCGGTAGTATAATCTTATCATCCACTCAGTTGAATTGAGTTGCAAATGTTAGTATTTTATTAATAATGAGAAAATGATTCAATACCTCAATTGAATTAGCGGTATTTATACGCGCTCTAAAACTACAAAGCGTTTTACAATTTACAAATATTTATTAACTCTTCCAGACGCTCTTAATGGAGGGTGCTGCAAGAGGCAAGACAAAGTAAACTCCATATCGATCTGCTCTCGAAATTTACCTTAATTCTTCAGAGGTTTAACTCTCGTTCTCGAGTCGTCATTTCTGGATCTCTCTAAAATTATGTCCAGATTTAAGTAACGTAAACAGTTAACGTTAATTTTCTCCATAAATAAATAATTAACATCGGTGTAGATTCATAGTATATTCACAAGCACGGCACAATTTTCTAAAAAAAAAGTAGTATGTAACAAACAGATTTTTACTGGAAAAGTTAATGGACAATGATTTTGAAAGATATTGCGCAAAATGCAGTTAATACTTTCTTTTAAAAAGAAATCTCTGAATTACTAGGAAGTTTTGAACTTGGTCCGGCATTCTTCAAAGAGTTTTGTACGTCATTATAAATGGGATGTTAATTTTGAATTAGATTATTTTTACATTCCCTTTCCAATATCAAAGTGGATGATGCGTTTTTATGTAGCTATTATAATCGTGAAAAAATCACATTTCGAGATTTCTTCAAATCTTCACGTTTCCGGGTCCCTAGATGACGACAACAAGTTTTTTCAATTCTTTCTGTCCGTCTGTCTGTCGCAAACTATTTGTTGGAGAAACACTATTTGCATGCGGATGAAATTTATATCTTTCTCGAAATCGAATATACTTTCAGTGATACATATATAGAGGGTGACCTTAAAAAATTAAAATTTGTATGTTTTTGCCTTAACAGAAACTATTAGTTAGATAAAAGAAATATTTTGCGCATAGCTCACGTTTTTGCCTTTGACTAAAATATGCATTTTTTGGACCTAATCGATACAGGATGAACAATGAACATCTTAAAAGGAGATAAAATAATATGCAATGGTTGTTGAGGCAATTCCAAAACTATTGATTGAACAAAAATAATATTTGCGTATAGATAATACTTATAGCCCTAAAACGAAATAGGCATATTTGGACCCAATAAATACAGGGTGAACAACTAAAAAATGAAACTCTGGCAATTTTTACTTCATCTCAAATTTGTAAAAGAAAATAATATTTTGCATGTAGCTTAAGCTTACATCCTTGACAAAAAATTATGCATTTTCCCATTTTCCAATAGATAGAAGTTGAACAACAAATACAAGGTAAATATTTTTTCCTCTGATATTTTCAAAATTTATAGTTTCAAAACGTCCACTTACCAAGAAAGTTCTTTACAGATTTTTTTATTCTGAAACAATCCTGCAGAAACATCGTCGACGCTGCATTCGTTTATGGACCGTCTTTCGTGTTTCTCGTTTTAGCCTACCATCGTTGCACTTCCGTATTTTGAAAGTCTTTTGTTACTTCTACTTTATCTCTCTGAAGCGTGCAACCTGTCTGTTTCTTTCTGGTTATTTTTAAATACTTCCTCTGCTGAGTTTTTTCATCAATTCTAATGTATGTCTTATCCGTTGTAACCTTGCTGCCTTGATAAATATTACTATGTCTAGGTTTTTAAGTACCGTGTTTTTTCTGATAAGGCCTTATAATTATTTACCAGCACCGAACAAATTAATATATTGTGCACTTGTTTTTCATTTAAAGATGCTTTGCTTGTAATTGGCGTCTCGGTCTGTAGAGTGTAGAATATTTTTTTGGTTAGTGTTATTCGTCTATTCGCTTCTGCTCTGTTATTAGCACTGTTAATTAGCATACCTAAGTAGAGGCATTATTTTGCTTGATTGTATTTATAGTTATTTATCACACTGAGATGCACTGTCTGTCTTGGTTTTTGATATTTTACTTTTTGCCCAAAAGTCGGCTAGCGCCGCATGGTTGAAAGTTTCATCAAATAAAAACAGTTGGAATGCAATATCTTTATAAGAGTACTATACAGTGTGGATAATGTAAGACTATACATTGACAACTTTATTTTAGCATCAATCAATTTACCCATGTTAGTAACAATTATCAGTTATGAAATTACAATGAAATAATCCCGTTTCAATTAGTTTCTATAGTCATTTTGTTGTTATTTTGTTTACAAACACCATGGTAACAGTAAGTAAATGTCCTATGTCTAATTTTGCATAATTCAGCCATGTACAGTCTTACGTTATTCTCACGGTATATTATTTGTTTGTTGTTTATTTATACAAGTGATTAATTTTTGCGTCAGATACTGTTATTCCCATGCTTCTTTGATATTTTCTTCATCGGCCAATTAAGAATTGATCGTGAGCATACGTCAGAATTTGAGTTGACTTATTAAAGGTGGTTCCAGTGGTGTTCATTCCGACTTTCTGGTTAGTAGAGTCACATTGAAGAGGAACCATGATAGAGCGTTTCCTTGGCACAGTACTTTATCATATCAGAAGAAGGTTGATACATGTTCACTTTTTGTATTACTTTATTAATTGTTGATCGATTAGCCTTATAAAGTGTTTACTGACGTCTACAGTATTCATTACTGTGTATAATTATTGTATGCTAATATAGTCGTGCATCGATTTGAAATTCATGAACAGTTGAGTGAAGAAGGAGCTCAAGGTGTGACGTGAAGTAGAGTCCCTTAGTGTGAAGGGCCGAGCATAAGTATGTCTAAGGTAAATCTTACTAAGAACAGCAAATCAGTAGAATATGTCGAAGTACCTTCTGGAACTTTTAAATGCTTGCATCAAACCCTAACAAAGTGTATGAGGTATCATTCTAGAAGACTGGTTTGTGCTCATCTGTGTCGCTATCCCGATAAACTACTCTGCCAGAACCTACAACTTAAGAACGTTTGGCTTGATCCTCAGCGTGTTGAAAAACGTTCTGAAGGTGATAACACTCGCCTGTAAGTACCGGAAATGAGAGGATAGCATCAGGGACAACCAATTCGGTTTACGTGTGTTCTCCATGAGGCCCCAGAAGACGTTGAGCACGGCATTAAAGCAAATGGCGATTGGATGAACAATAGTCGATCCGCCAACGACACGGTACTCCTGACAGACAACCTGCAAAGATTAGAGGAGCTACGTAGTTAATAAAGTATCCCAGGCGAGTAAGAGGTATTGTCTGGAAATGAATGCCACAAAGACGAAATACGTGATGATCAGTAATGCTCCAGTTCAATTGGAAATGTCATTCGCTAACGACCACCCCATTGAAAGAATGAACAAGTTCACCCATCTTGGCTACAGTATTATTCGTGAAAACTGAACCACTCGGTGCAGAGCCAGAGCAACCTTCATTAAATTGAAAATGGTTTGGTATTACCTCCACGGAATTTCTTCAGATCTTAATCAATAAGTCCGTCATCAGTGATGATAGCCAACATCTGGACCGGATAGGCACAAGAACGAGAAGAATAGTTGACATATCCCTATGCTCTTTTCTCAGGTGTTTTTGAAATGTTTATAAGATTTTTTTAAGCAATAAAATGTTTAAATACTCAGTGCTTTATGTGCTGTATGGTACAATTAATTCTTGTATATCACTGCTCTAGAGTGATGTCCATTTCTCCTATGGTAGTTCCTTCTAAACCAGTTGATACAAACTTTGCCTCTACTTCTTTTTTCTTCAGGATTTCCATGTTATGTTTTTCCTTTCTTCTTTTTAATATTTCAAATCGTTGTTTAAACTTTACATGACAGTATATTTTTGAGTAGTAGCCCGTATCATTAACATAGTAGCCAAATACGTTCATCGTTCTCTTCACTGCTTTACTTATTACCATGTAAAGTGAAGTTGCAAGCTGAATTACACGTTCTCTATAATTACTTTCCAATGTTATTTTTATCATGGTGTAAAGAATACAAGGTGAAACATTTCCAGAGATGCGCAGTCGTTCAGAAAGTAGAGGGGAGATGTCAACCAATCCGCCATGGGTCAGTCGATGTCAAATTCGAGGTTAGCAGGTTAGATTTTTCGTCAGTCTGACACCAACTGACGCAAAACCTAACCTCGAATTTGACATCGACAGCGTCTTCAACAATACACTTCAGTACCACCAATCGTGCCATTTGTGGGCCCATGTCCTATTGTTTGAATTTGAGGTCCACCCACATTCTGCGGAACGTTACACCGTGATTTTTATATCGTTCCGTCGGTAGTTTTTATTTCAGATGGTTAGCTGATCACATAATCTATCTCAAAAACTCCAATTTACACAAATAAAGCATGTTTACTATATAAAGGGATATTCAAATTCGGTTGATAACTACACAATGTTTGGAAAATGTTACATCTTAAAAAAATGAACTAACTTGAATAACGAGCTAACGGACAAAACCATTGTTTTTCGATAATTGGAATAGTAATTCTCGACCACGTCGAGAATTGTTAAGAGACGAGAATGAAACTACACCATTAAATAAAGTGTCGCAATAAGTGCTCTATAAATGACATAGTAAATTTTCAAACATAAAACTTATTTCCCTATCCTAGCAGTAAAATCTTAATCATTGGAATTGAACTGTAGATACTAGTATTTCGTAGATGATGTTAAAAGATTATTCAAACATCTCATTTAGATTAATGGTATAAGTTTTGATACAAGCTTTAAAATCAGGGCACGTTTTTTATATCTAAATGTAATGTTTGTATCCAAGTTATGCAGCCATCGGCCTAATGTCGCCATTTAGAACCAGCAGACGCGGAAGATTATGATAACTACCGTATTTTTCATAAGCACCGAGCTGCTGCGTGGGTCTCCAACTCGTTGTATTCACAAGCCACCTGCGTGTTATTAAAGTTATCCATCCTCGCTAAAAGCCGTGTTGTACTAACAGAAAAAATACCGAATACCTACCGTAAATATTACATCTGATTGTGTTATTTATTTGCAGAAAGCAAGTGGGTGATGTGGGAGAACGAGGTCTTCGCAGCACCCCGGACTGGGGTGAGATGGCTGTCAATGGAGACCACCTGTGGGTCCCCACATCAGTTTCCGGAGACTTCTGCTACGTGGGCGACCCGGACTGCACGGTAAGGACCTAGCAGGTTCTTTGAGATTTTCAACATTCATTTGTATCACTGTCGTGGCATGTTCAACCGCCCGTAACTCTGCAGATCGACTTTATTCGCGTTTTCTTAAATCTGATGTAAACATTTTCTTAAATTTATTTGGAGAGCACTCAAGCGGGAAATACAGAACACGCGTACAATTCCCGGAAAATTTAAATATTAATGCACTGAAAAATGAGAATTCCAGAGGAATGCATTCATGTTATGCAGCTAACAAGAAATTTCCACTATTATTTCTACATGCTGCCCAGTTCTCTCTGCATATTTCAGATATTCATAACCTTCCCACTGTTTGTTTTCACATCATATTTCATGAAATATGCTTGAACGTGCAAAGTGCATTTTTGTCGATAAAATATTGGACAATTGCAATTATAAGGAATTATTTTAATATTTAGGTTTCAAGCATAAAAGTCTGCAGTTTGTCGATTAAAACATTTCGAGTTATGTAATGTTAAATTGTCACACTAATAGTGTGGGTAAAACTATATAAATGGCCTCTTTTGGGATGCCTGTGAATTAAACCACTAAAAAGTTGTTCTGATAACCTAGCTCATGTATACACCAAAGAATGGGTCCCAGGCATGCAATTAACTCATTAATTAATATGAGCGTTGATGGAATGAAATGTAAGGGCGCCAGGTTCACATAACCCACCGTAATAAGAGTCCGTAGAACCAAACGAAGTAAACAGGCTACAATGAAACAGGCTGAAAGGAAAGATGGAAACACAAAAACAAAGACACAAGAAAAAGTACATAGCAAAGTAATCAGAAAATAATATTTTATTTGTCGTAGTGCTTGCGTATCGTTCAAAATATCCCAATATTGAAAATTATAAGAACTGGATTTATTATATTAAGCAACAATTAAATTAACAGGGTACTTTTACTGATCAACGGGCACTATTCTTGAATAGCACTCAAAATCTTCCCGCAAATTAAATTTAGAAGACTTAGATTAGGCGGTCAGTCGAAACTGGCGAAGGTACTTAATCTTTAACTTGAACGGATGTTAGAAATGTATCGGCTATATTAGGAATTCATCTATCCCCACATTAAGTGCGCCCGAGGAGGCCTGCTCGAATGCTAAGAATTATCATACATAAGTGTTGTTCAATTACCGAAAAAATCACAACGATAACCTTCGCTAACAAATATCATATTAAAATTAAAAAAGGGAAGCAGCTCGACATCGCTAAGTGCTGTCATATAACAGATTTTTGTCTAATTCTAACTGCTTCAATTTGTTTTATTAATATGTCATATTGCAACATTGAATATTTGACATCTGCCAAAAAATTCCAATTTAGAAATAATACGACAAAGTAATTATACCGCATATACTCGTAAATGCAGTGAAGAAATGTGGAATAATTGCGAAAATAGACGTAACTGCCCCATTTTTTTGCCACAACTGTGCTTATACAAACACAAGAAATTACATAGGAACCAAGATTGCGACCGCGACCGTGAAAATTAACCGCTCCGCTTAAAGACCGATTTTAAAACTTAACAAAATGTAGTAGTATGCTTTTTACGTCATGATATCTTATATGTTTTCTTATATCCTATTAATAGCTTTAACGCACGGTGTAATAAGGTATTAGGTAGGTCGACTCCACTTTCAGAGCTGGAAAAGCCTTATCTTAATTAATAAATATTTCATTTGGGCGGCAAAGTGTCGCAAAGGCAGATATAATAGTATATTGTAATAACCTAATAACAATGCGGAAGGGCTTTATTACAAAAGAAGTATACAAATCCAGTTATACAGATTTTAAAATGATCATATCCGCACGCATGTTACATACTATCTTTTAACGTGACATTTGTCAATAAATGACATTTTTCAATTGTAGCCAATCATAGTATGATTATTCGAGTGCAGAAAATGGCCACTTTCAGTACGCATTCTAGTGAATACTTTCTCCACCGAAGTAGAGAAACAATAATGGCGTCCTACAAACGCATCAAATATCGATATCAATAACTGACAAGCGTGATAAGTGTTTATTATGCAATAAAATATAGTTAGTTATTATCTAGAACTTTTTGAAATGGAAAATACTCGTGAAGAAAACTAAGGTGTCGAAGATGTTGTGAATTCGCCATACCAGATGGGTCATCCAGTGAAGTAAAACCTGTGATCATAACAGAAACCGACCCCAAAAATCTTCTTAGTGCGGTCTAATAACAAGAAAGTTTCACAGAAGTTGACCAAAAAGTACTATGTCTGCAGTTCCTCGTCCCCGAGAATCCCCAACGGACCACCCACCTGGGTGACCCCAGTATATCGAACATTTACCTATTGTGCAGTACAAGCTGTAAAATACAACTCATCTCAAAAATAATATTTCTTGATTTGTCTTTGATCTGTAATTTGTTTGGTATTTCGTCATTTTTAAATATTTTCACAACTATTTTTGCGTATACTAGTTCCGATGTTTTCGATTCTTTATGTTACTTTTCAATTTAGGTATTTGACGACACTTTAAAAAGAGATACTGCTTTACCTGTACGCAATATTAAACTAATATACCGGAATCTTGGAAATCGTATGAAGTCAAGTCACGTTAATGTCTTATACCGTATAATATACAAACATAGGTAACTAGAATTAACCCTTTGGCACCATGTTCCAATATAAAATAAAAATTAGTTACAATTTACTTATTTCTATTGCAATGAACCCAAAAAGTAATGAACTTAGTCACAAGGGTTGTTCAGAATGCCAGCGGTTGATTCGTACTCAAGTCAGGTTTCCTTAAATTAAAATGAATGTATATACAATGTTAAACAAGAATATAAAATGCATTTGGGGGGCTGCTGCAGAACTCGACCTGGACAGGGATGCAATCCACGATACTTGGTATATTCTTGGTAGCTCTTCTTACGGACGCCACAGGAGATTTGCGTGACGCTGCAGCTGTAATTCGTCATAATGGACATTTCTGGAACTAAACGGTTAAATACGGCTGGGCTTTTACGTCCGATGTTGAAGTGATATTGCTAACTTTCGACTGTCTCGGGCTCTCCCTACTTGCAAATTGTGTTTTGTAAGGGTTAACCTTGTTGCCTCGAAGGCTTTGCTTTCGTCTAGCAATGCTTCAAGGTGTCACTAATGGCTGGGAAAATGTCTTCGTAATAGATGAGTTGGGTCGTTAATTAATGCTAGCGGAAGATTTGACCTGGTAGACGACTCTTAGTTTCTACGTGCTCGTGTTGGATCCCTGACCCATAGGGATTCATGATAGGGTTAACTAAACTGGGCTCAACAAGCTACACAAATATGCTATGAGATTTGGAATTCGGGGTCTGGTGTTCTTAAAAAGTTGTCTAGATCGGTTTGGGGACTCAAGTGTCTACGGTTCTATATGGCTTCTTCAGACAGGTCTAGATGTCAGACTAAGGGCCTAGCAGCTCTTCCAGTTAGTGTTGGATCTAAGTGCCTCTTCAGCAAACTGGAAATCTTAGTTCTATACCTTTTTGCATTTTTCTATCAGGATTACTTTCTTGGGGAATTTAAGCGCATCTCTGGATCGTTTGGTTTATCTTCAATCCGCGCACACGAACGATTCAAGCGCCGATTGTGGCGTATTAACGACGTAAAAGCATATTATTTATGCGCAAATTGAGTTTCATCTAGGTGCTAACGCCACAATATTTAAATGATATCTCTTTTTAATTTATCAATTTAGTTATGATTTGGGGTGCTGTGCCCCCTGCTTATAAGTTTCTTATTTGCGCACCAGTTCTAACACAATAATATATGTTATTAAATTATACTAGTGATGGGCTTATTCGAATGAAAAATAACCGGTTATCCGGTTATTGAAATAACGTATGTAACTCGGTTTTCGTTCCAAGTATTTGAATGAAAAATAACCTCATGCTGATACGTACTACGCTTTGAATATAAAACCTCTATTCAAAGGTACTACGTGCCATATCTCAGCGACCTACGCAGTGCTCAAAATTCTGTAAATATAAATACGTCATAACTCATAAACAAAGCAGGTTGTACTGAAAACACCATTTGGTTATCGCGTACCTACCTCCTATCATAAAAAATATCAAATTCTGGGGACCTGAAACCTGAACGCCTAAAAACTGCAAACGCATCAAGCTATAAAACAATTTTTTATTTGCTTACATCTCCAAAGGGCCTTTAACCCGTCCGATCGATAAAGATAAACGTTTTACCACGATTAGCAAGCAGTCCCGCATTTCTTTCTTTCTACACTTCTTAATAAATACCTCTTAATTTCCAATACATAACACATAATGTACACACTATTATGATATATTTTGCATGTATTTTTTAATTGTATAAACTGGGTTTTTACAGTTATTATGGTTTTAATTGTTACGTCAGTTTGTTTATTGTTTGTCAATTATGAAATGCCATCTCACATTAATGAAGTAACCGGAGCAAGAATACCCCAAAGACTAGAATAACATATTACGTGTCCCGATTTCTAAGGCGCCGACCGTACATTACATAGTATGGACTATGTACTTCAGAGCGTTTCGGATACACAAACAGATCTGTGTGTTTATAATAGTATATTATGTAACAAGTTTTATAAACGTCACTTTAGTCACGAGTGTTTAATAAACGAGTGTCTAGACGAGTTTATATAATATATTACATACTACACTTTTTCTACGACCACAAATTTAGACTATAACATCATTTCATTAAGATTTTGAATATTATGTTAGGTTAAATTATACTTGACAAACGTGAATTTTGACTGTTGAAAGTTGAAAACTAAGTTGATTTTAGTTTTGGCTGTGGTTAATAAAGCAAATACTGTCTGAACCTAACTTCACCCCATGACTAAAACGTCATTGCCAACTTCAGCTCGTGACTAAGAGGCTCTTTAGTCACAGGTTATGAAGGAATTATTAAAAGGTCACTTAGCGACGTGTATGTTAGTATGTTACATACCATTTTAGTAGCAGGAGTAGCAAATATCATTAATATAGAGTTCAGGGAACATAACGTGGCCTCTGTTGTACAGACAACATCAGATACTCTTCTAAAAGCTGTCGTGGAGTAAACTTCACTGCTGCTGTCCTATAATAAATCAATTTTGCGACTAATCTGGCTCGCTGAAGTACTTCTATCTCCTCCTCATACTAACTCGCCCTTTTTATCTAGTGCACATCTCTTGTGCGCATCACCCAGGCCAAGCTAAAATCGTTGAAGTATACCTACTTGTCTGTTAATTTTTGTATATTTTGAAGTAACTTGGTTAATACTGAATATATTACGTCTTTGTCAAGCGCCCTCTTCTCAACCTACTTAATTACCATCTTCTCTTCTTTCATTACTATTTTTTATTGTTTAATATATCGATGTTTGATAGCGGTGTATTTCACCAATTCGGATTGGTATCAAGTACCGATGAGTTAATATTCTCACTTTAAGACACTGTCAAAAATCGCCTTACAATGTGACGGGCAAGTGGGATTACTGATTTTTGGATTTTACGTAGTAGCTGTTCAGAATTTTGTTGTTGTAGTTGTGTTACAAATCCTGTACATTACTCTTGTGGCGGATATTGCATCTGATGCAGACCAGACGATGTACTTTTTTTTAATTTCCACATCAGTAGTTCCACTGCTGTTCGGTAGTTATTACGTGATGCTCTGTCATTGAGGTTAACAACAACGTGCTTCGTCGCAAGCACGCTAAGTTTTTCACAGGTCATTATGAGGTAATGGTTAAATTCAAAATAAGGTGATTTGTTTCTGAAAAGAAAATAAAAGTATCAGACAGAACAAATCTAAAATCGTTACATCCCTATGCAAAAAAATCAAAACGAAAAATCGACTTTTCGTTTTGTGGCTATATCTCTCTTGTCTATGAAAATAGAGAAAAGTAATTTTTACGTTCCTCGGGAACTTTTTTATACGAATGCAGTGGCGTAGTAAGTTTGTCAAGAAAAATTTTTAAATTCGAGTAATGCCATAGAGTTGTATTTTTTTTATATATATAACCCATAGTTGTCTGGGGCATCATGAAAAATAGCATTTTTCCCATTCCAGTGATATAGTATGGATGGGGCCATAATTTATTTTAATGGTTAACATAGCAGTTTCGTTTCTATGCCAGCATTTAATCATACAGGTCACTTCCATAGTTATCAATGAAGATTACAGCGTTTATTTTACGAGTTAACATACGAATTTGAACTAGGTACTTGCTAATAAGAAACTTTAATTTTATTACCGGAATATAGGTATGCATACAAAAATTAGATACGTAGGAACAACTTGTGTGTTGTATCTTTTCTTTTGTGGTATACATTAGGATAACTTTAAATTGTCTTTTTGGCAAGTAATAATTCCTATGTTAACTCTTAAAATACACGCTCTAATCTATTGGTCTCATTTGTAACTATGGAAATAATCTGTATGATTAAATGGTGGCATATAAACGAAACGCTTATGTTAACTATTAAAATAAATTCCCTGTATAACAGCAATAAGATAACATGAACAACAAAATAGAATGCTTAAGTAAGAAAGAGATAACCATACAACAAAATTATTTTAGTAGGCACCATAAGTTGACATATGTCATAATTAAAGTGGGCATCAAACCTACTCGTATATTTGCTACTATGTTTATCTCTTTCTTACTCAAGCAATATGTGTTATTTTCTTGTTCATGTTATCTCATTGCTGTTATATACAGGGTGTAAAAAAAGTCTGGAATATAGCAAATATTTCAAAAACTACCGGAGATGAATTTTTCAAAATTTCCAGACTTATATAGGTAAAAACTGTGCATCTAGGAAGTACAAAACTGTTTCTGTAACTGTACAGGGTTAGTCAGAAAAAATACCAACTTTTGTATTTTAAATTGGACACCCTGTATATTACCGAGGAATCAAATAGTCCTTCAAAAAACAAATTCAACGATATAGGGTTTGACGGATTTATCTGTCAAAATGACAGATGTGGGGTGACTTAAAGAAAAAGGTTTACAACAATAGACCGGTTAATATTGTAGCTTTAAAGGATCATATTAGAAATGAGATACGTCACATTCGATGGGATACTTTTGACAACGTCTTACGAGAATTTAAAGACAGTATCCCATCGAATTTAGCGTATCTCATTTCTAATATCATCCTTTAAGTTTAAAGCTTCAATATTAACCGGTCTATTGTTGTAAACCTTATTCTTTAAGTCACCCCACATCTGTCATTTTGACAGATAAATCCGTCAAACCCTATATCGTTGAATTGGTCTTTTGAAGGACTATTTGATTCATCGGTAATATACAGGGTGTCTAATTTAAAATACAAAAGTTCAAAAATATATAAAGGGTTCGAGAATAAAGTAACCTTATTTTTCAAAATAAACAAAAATGTTAGTTAGGAGTTGCTTATAATTGAAAGTAGGTGTCAAATATGAAGTCAGAGCCATCTGCTTCGAAAAACCATTTTCATTGCTGTCCCTTATTTCCTTCTTACTACCCTGTGTATTACCAAATGAGATACTTCAAAGTTAACTTATTAAGGGATACAATAAAGGTGTACGGTCGAACATGAGTTTCCCTCACTTAGTAACCAAGATATTACGTGATTCGTAATTAATGCTAAAATCTCGTTTTAGTGTCGAAAACAGGTTTCTTAAAAAAATTAATAACAAACGATTCAAACATCAATAACAATTCAAATCAATTATAATTTTTAATTGAAATGTTATAACAAATATTTTCAATTAACAGCTGATAAATGGATAATGAAACAATTTTCCATGTCCAAATGTATGACGGACACTGTATAGTGTATAATATTATAAGCAACAATCAAACGTGATTAATTCTGTCAATCAAATGGTGGTATTGTAACAACGCAGAGACAGATGCTTTATTTAGGGCCGGGTCTACAATGCAAGTATATACCTAGAATAAGCTATCCGAGGTATAATTACCATAGTTTCCTTTGTTACAACAATCGTTTCTAGGGTACTTATTCCCGGGATAACTTTATCCTTGGTTTGTAGAACCGGCCCTTAATCACTTATATTTTAAATGGCGCAACCCTTCAACCAGAAAACGAAGAAATATTAAAAAGTACTTTAAAAATTGTGAATTTTTCCTGTGTGTAAAGTAGTAAAAATTAAAAAATCGATCCTATATGATATATATCCCTGAAATGGGAAATAAATCTTTCTCATCATGCCACAGTTAACTACGAGTTCCATATAAAAATACAACGGTATGTTATTACTGGAATTTATAAACTTTTGTTGAAAAATTGACTACGGTACTGAATTCTCATTAAAAAAATACCGGAAGAACGTAAAAATTACTTTTCATAAATAAGCCAGATATAGCCACAAAACAAAAAAGCCGAAAAATCGATCTTTTGTTTGTAACTGGAAATCAAAAGACGATACCCAATTGTGCCATTAAGCTTTAAAAAAAATAGATCGAATATGGGGGATCCATTTTCCCATATCTCCTATAGTATCGAGATTCCCTATGAAAACATGGAAATTTGCCCACCCTGTACACTTTCCCATTAGGGTTATTCTTCCTAGTTATTGAAAAAAACGTATAACTTAATGAAATAAAATTTCTTGAATTGGGTTTCAGTCGATTATGCTTTTTTACTCTTTAGAATGTACACTTATAAAATAGTAAGTCAACATTCATTTGTTCTAAGAAGAGTCGGGATAGTTTTTATCGCCTCCTATTCATCTGATAAAACACTGTTGCCTGGAAAATAAGCTCCACAAATCTAATTAATTTGTTTGAAGTTGCAATCTATTTTTCACATCTTCAACTATTATTCGAAACAATATGTAAAGCAAGCTTTGGCCTGTCGTTGCTATGCGATACTCACAATCCTGGTAGTTTGAATTGTCAATGTCAAATATTTAAACTTTGTACCTACTCTTTTAAAATGGTGTTAAATAAAGAATTAACTCGTTTCGGCAAGGTTACACATTTTATTGCATCTATCCATCTATTCTGGAAGTAATATCTCTTGTTCAATTTTAATCACTCAGTCTGTGTAGTTCCACATAATTTCAAAAATTTTCTTTTTAAGCAAATTCACAATAATTTTTAGAAATTTATTCAAATTAGTTGTTAAGCAAAATGTTTAAAATTATAGTATATTACATACCAGGTGATTGGTTTCAAAACCGAACATAGCAAGTTTTTTATTTTTAGTAATCAAATGATATATCTAACGTTAATTGATGATAAGGACTTTCAGTCCCCCGCCCTCCTATAACTTCTTCTAAGATCTAGATAATATTGTTTTTTAAATTAAATTAAATTAAATGTTTTTAGTAATCTTGCTATGTTCGGTTTTGAAACCGGTCACCTGGTATATATTAATTAACACCCCCCCCCTCCGTGTTTCATAAAGGGCTGTGTTTTGAATACAAGAACCTTGTTTTGTTGATAAGTGTCTATTAAATATCGAACTTTGTTTTGACAACGGGAGCCTTGCTTTTGAACAGAGGAAACTTAACTAATTTCAACTGTAATACATCAGCTGAGTATGTGTGTATATGTCATTCGTTTACCAGAGAACCGCTCATTTGAAACTTGGTGCTAATGGTCTAGTAATTGAAAAAACTTGGGTTATGGTCTATGCGCGCGGCCATTTTGGATTTCATTTCCTCGGAATATAATGCTTGCTTAAAATTCAGTACGTAAGCATGTGTGGTATCATTTCATTTTTTATGGTGCTGAATACGTTAAAGACACAAAAAACATTTTAACAAAAATTTAAATAATATAGAAAACTGAAACTACATTATGTTGAATTGCTCATGTATTGCAATAATGTTTTGAAGATGATTACTCGTCCTATAGATCTTGTTTAGAGTGATCCCGAAGGAAATTGGCTATTGCATGCGCATGCTGTCCAAAAACTATTACCACTATTCGCAGTTTACTATTGTACAAATTATTCTCGATGGGAGTCAGTATAATATATATAGAAATTGCAAGAAAGTGACTCAACGAGGACACGATTTTTACACCATAGAGGAAATTTAAGAAAATGCGAAATAAGATCTGAACATAATCTCGATAACGTTACAAGAAGACTTCCAAAAATGGAAAAAACCTTTGGGAACAGTGTATAGCTACTGAAGGGACCAAGGTTTAAATATGTTAAAGATAATTTTTAAAGTTTTTATGGGAAAGCTTCAGTGTTTTTAATTAACATACCTCATATGTCGTAATATTTTTCTCTTAATCATTCTCTTTTAATTTCCCCATTGAGTAGTGTTACATTCATTTGGCTTTATTTATTGACGTTTGCCTTAATGACTTACCTTACCTGAGTGTTCCTTAGCTTAAGCTACGTATTAGATATGTACATTTGGAGGATATAGGTGATTTTAACTGCCATAGGTTATCGTTGAGGTTCGTTACAGGTATACGTTTGGTTTTAGGGATTTATCGCATTATCTCTTTATGAGTAATGGGATGCCTCCTAATGTTGTTAATCCTATTTGAAAGTGTCGTTTCGTTTCATTAGCTCTGGTAACTTACATACTCTCCTGTTTGTAAACGAAATGTGTACTTGTCATATTGAGTTTCTTTCGACGAGTTGAAAGCTGACAGCTAGCGGGGTCACCTCTTGATTATGCTACGTAATACTGGGAAGCGAACGTTGAGCCGATATACGTCAAAAGTGAGTTGTTTCTAGGCACTCCTCGCGTGTATGATAATGGCGTTCTATTATTTCAGGGATTTTTCTTTTTGATTTTGTAGATTTGTATGTTGTTGTATGTTCACATTTCCGAGTTGAGGAAGTTGCGTAATTGTATATGGAAAGCTTCCTGGATTACTTTTGAAGGTTTTAATCATTTCTTTTCTTTGTGGGTGGATTTTACCAGTTTATAGATTTGGTTGCGATTACGCTTCAGCTTGTGTAGTTAGTCTGCACCATTACCCTACGTTGGTCCCATCCCAACCAGCAACTAAGCGAAATTGAAGATTGAAGCTGGTTTCTTTGATAGACGTTGGATTCAATAGATAAACTATTACCTTGTATTTGAATAAATACTTTTGCCGCAATTCAAAAATATATCTGTGCAAATAAGTCTATGAACTGACGATAGTGATTTATATGATTATTTCCTGCGTACCTGGCGCTTTATTAGATTTACGTTTGTAAGTATAAATTATCTATACCCCGTTCACTCTATTTGTGATTCTGGGCAGGCTTTGCATGTGCATTCTTTTAACGGTGTAAGGCACAGTTGGTAACAAAAACTACCAAAGTCAAAACAAAATGTCACAGTTCATCAATCTTAATTCATTAAGTGAATTAAAGTCGTTCAAAATAACAGCAATTATTAACACAAGTACCATGGAATAATATACTTTATTTTGATGACGTTAATGATAAAGTACAGTTTTTAAATAATAGCATCCTTTCAATTTTTAATATCGTAGCTCCTTCAAAGACTTCAATCTTTCGGAAACCTAAAGCATCCTGGTTAACGGATAATATTAAGTTCATGATGACTATAAGAGATAAAGCTTTAAAACGCTTTAAAAAACAAAAAATCCTGTTCATTGGGAATACTACAAATCTTTGCGCAACTTAGTGACATTATCTATCAGGAATGAAAAGAAAGCTTATCTTAACCATACATTTGCCCAACGTAATGTTAAAGATTTCTGGAAGAATTTGAAGCAATGTACGGATCTTGCTAACAAAAAGTCAAACAAGATTCCCCCACACCTTAAAGATGTTAATATTATTAATAATTTTTTTATTGATTCTACGCAGCAGTTTGGTGACGTAGATCCTGAAGTCTTGCAGCTTTATGCTCAAGTAAGATCTGATGTCTTCTCCAAATTTAAATTTACTTTAGTGTCCGAAACTGATGTAATTAAATATTTGAGAACAATTAAATCTAATGCTATTGGGTCTGATAATATCAATTTGCTAATGATCAATCTTTGTTGTCCCTGTATAGCTCCATATATTACTCATATTATTAATAGTTGCCTTTCGGAATGTATATTTCCCGAGCAGTGGAAGATTGCAAGAATACTGCCTTTAGCTAAAGTAACTTCTCCCAAAGAGGTTAAAGATTTGAGACCGATTAGTATTTTGCCAGTGTTGTCGAAAGTCTTGGAAAAGATTATGGATTATCAAATTAGAACTTTCTTAGATGATAATCAGCTTTTTCCATCACTACAATCGGGATTTAGATCAAACTACAGTTGCATGACAGCGCTGCTTAATGTGTCTGATGATATTATACGGGCAACGGATGAAGGAAAAGCGACGGCATTAGTACTGCTCGACTTTTCCAAGGCTTTCGATACCATCAACCACTCTCTGATGCTTGCGATTTTACATAGCTTCGGTTTAATCATTCGGCCATTTCATTAATAGAGAGTTATCTGCGAGGTCGTCAGCAATGCGTTGTTTTAGAAAATAATACGTCCGATTTAAAAACTGTTGAGCGAGGTGTGCCCCAGGGATCAATATTGGGTCCATTACTTTATGTAATTTATTCATCAACTTTGTGTAACAGGCTATCCCACTGCTCTTATCATCAGTATGCTGACGACACGCAGATATACCTATCTTTTGATATAAAAAATCGTCTAAATGCATCAATATTAATTAATGAAGATCTGAGTAAGCTAATGGAGTTTGCAGCTTCACATTGCCTTCGAGTTAATCCAGCTAAATCTGTAGTTATGTACTTTGGATCTGGACCTTCAAGAGACATATTGCTGCAGGACTTCGTTGTTCGGATAAATAATGTACCGTTGCCTGTCTCTGAAACTGCCAGGAGTTTGGGGGTGATTTTTGATCAAAATCTTCGATTTCGAGAACATGTCAATTCTTGCATTAGAAAAGCCTATAGTAACCTGAAGTTGTTATATAACCATAGACGAGTATTAAACAAGGAAATTAAAACTGTTCTTTGTGAGGCATTAGTTCTCTCTCATTTTAATTACTGTGATGTTCTCTATGGCCCTTGCATTGACAGTAACACAGCTCGGAAAATCCAAGTTGTCCAAAATTCTTGTTTGAGACTCATATATGGTGTTAAGCGTAGGCAACACATCTCACCAAAATTAAAAGAAACCAATTGCCTCAACATGGAAAAAAGACGCTTACTGCACGCTTCTGTTTTTTATCATAGGGTTATTCTAAAGGACTCTCCTCCATATCTTACTCAAAAAATACGTTTTCGTACAGATATTCATAATTTGAACTTAAGATTTAGGGGTCTGATTGTACTACCAGCACATAAAACAAAGTTTTTTGAAAGGTCATTTACTCACAACATTTACAAAGTGTATAATTCTGTAACAAAGTGTTTTAAAACTGTTTCGGTATCTGTTTTTAGATCACGAATGAAAGAATGGCTTAGCTCTAAGTAGACTAAAAGTAATTTTTAAAAAACATATTAAATTTTCCGAGTGTCAGTAGCTATAATTTTCTGCTTTCCTTTTGTTGTATTTGTAAACCCACAACAACTACATGTGTATATATCCATATAACTTAGTGTTTAGTTTTTTTAGCGGAGGTGTGGTAGAGCAGTGGTTTTTTCTTTTTTTAGAAAGAGCCACCTGAATACCTTCGCTTTTCCAAATGTGTGTGTGTATAGTGTTATTAAATAAACTGCTCAAGGACAGGTCTAACGAGTAGCTTCAGAATGTGTAGTTCAAAACGTGACCACCGAGCTTCTGTAGATGGCGCCAAGTGGACAAACCGCCACTGCGCTACAATGCTTGGAAATTTTGCAAAGTGGAAAGCCAAAACCAAATAGCGCATGAAGGTGCTCGGGACCTTAGCAACAACTTTGCCCCCTTTCAAAATTTCGATATCTGTAGCCGTTCGAAAGTTACAGGCGATCCGGACGGACAACACGTTCGCATAAGTACGCTGAAGCTACTAATAATGTACAATATTGTCTTGGAAATAAAACTTATATTATTATTATTATTATCTAGTTTAAAAAGATATCACAAATGGGTTTACTATAACTAAAGTACTTTCGAGTAGTTAGAAAATGTCAATGTCATTTTAACACTAATACCTTTTTGTAAATAAATATTTAACACACTGGTTATTTGATACAACGGTCTACAAATTAAACCGGTTGGGAACCAGAACCACTTTACATATTTTTAACACTTGTCAATTCAACAGTGTTGTTGAGTCAGCAAATCGAAACGCTTTGCACAGATAGTAAGAAACATGTGAGTATATCCATTTATTTGACATCTGCACTGTCAAATCGGCTATATATGTTTTTACCTACCCCATAGTAGATGTATAGTATGCAATATGGTTCTGTCATGGTTGTATAATTTGATAACAGCTACAAAATTCTTTGGTGCACATTAACCTCAAATTGGGCAAATTGATTAGAGATCCTGTATATAATTTACTATATACAGGGACTCTAAAATTGATGCATCTGTAGCGCCCTCTACTCACGTTTAATTTATAATAGAATAATTTTGCAATAATATATGACAAGTATACAACCCATTTAACAACCGTTACGCATTACTCCACAAGGCTGAACCTCTTTACTATTTTGAATCTATATCAAAGGCTAGTGTGAACTCGTTCCTAGAGAAAATAACTCCTGTATTGGGATCTGATTGTCCTCATCTCACTCTATATTTAGCATCGGAAGTTTCAGAAAGCAAAAGTTCAATCTTGAGGGAAAAACCAAATATTTTCGCCTATCTAACTATTAAAAAGGTGGATCCCCCATTTATTGGCTGATTAGCAAATAAGGAACCGCATTTAGCATCATTTAGGGGTGGGCGATATTAAAATTTACATATCGAATTTATATAGATAAATATCCTAAAAATATTGGGATATCGATATTCGATATATTGATGTCCTATATTTGTCAATTTAACGAAAATATGCTAAATATATCGAGGTGTTGATGAATATCGAATCGATAGACATCGTTATTCGATACAATGAGATGTTCGATATTCGATATTTTGATATTCTATATTTGGATATTCGGTATATGGATATCCGATGTTTCCATATATCGATAGGTATATCGCCCATCTCCGCAATACATGTATCGTTTAATGACAACGACCAGGCTGAATATGGTTGTAGATTTCGCCTTCTTCCACATGTGACGGATCGACTTAAGAGAAAGCGATTTTCGACTGATGAAAGGCTGATGAATACATGTGATGCAGATGTGCCCAGCAAACATTTTGCGTTGATAAGGGAAATATATAAGTATTTAGCTAAACGTTCGTTTTATTTAGGGACATTTTAAATTATTTAGTGTAGCGAAATGCCCCTATAAACATATTGATAATTATAATATACTACAGTACATAAATACAATACTTAATTGTTAAGATAAAAAGACTAAAACCGGCACTAACTGGCTATATAAACCTCGATGAATAACTTGGGTAGGCATCGTTATTTTTATTCTGTTCTTAAAATATAATTTCTACCTACACAAAAATATATTTACATACAAGCTTTAATTAATATACTCGAATGCTTAACAAAATAAACCTAATTGTTTTGCTGCACGCAACAGCAGGATACATAAAACAGAAACAATTTAAGCTTTTGCATGGTTTTTGTTGATCTAGCTTCGGCAAACTGATTTTTTATTACGGCCCGATATAATGGTATGGCTTTCGGCGGAGTACACGTGTTTGCAAATGACAGGTGTCAGACGCATTGTTCACCGCAAACGGCTCGTTCGATGACGACAGGATTTGATAGTTTGATACCAGAATAGACTTATCGCTTATCCCGCTCGCAAACGACTCCGCTCATGCGGAAATTTAGCCCTGGAACGCAGATACGCCAATGCATTATTCTTGACGAGGGGCCGCTGAAGGTAACGGAATTTTCAGTTCATAGAATTATCTGTGGCAGCCGGTGGTACGTCGATGCCTGTTAATGAATTAAATTCCTCAGGCAAAACTGTAAATACAGATTGCGAAGCGAAGCAGAAATGCCGAACGCTGGAATTGGAATTGCATTTATTTGAATATTTGGCGGCGTTTGTTTATTTTGTTTAAAAAGGAATCTGATATCTGTAGCAGCACCTTAGACACTGAGATTGGGACTAAACAGAACCTAATACACAATGCAATTCTAATTATTTTTTTAACATGGAACTCAATAACAATGACGGATTTAAACCTTGGGTGGTTCTCAGAGCAACGTGATTTTGTGGGTCCTCCAAAAATTATAAATGTGTTATAAGAAACTTGCAACTCCTCTGAATGGATGGATTGAAATTTATTTTCAAGATAAATTACATATAAGGTTTTCAAAATAAACATGGAATGTTTTAAATGGTAGGAGATAGAAGCTCGGTCAAATTAAAATGCATGTGCATCATCTCAGGTGCTGCTGTGATCCACATTCACATCATTTGTTGTTCGCTTGTTTTTTTTTTAAACAAACGGGAAGCACCAGCACGGACAAGTTTAATAAATACTAGTTAGGTTACATAATAATCGAAAATTGAGACCAGAGAGGGCAAGTCAAATCGGGTGTTTTGATTATTCGGGAAGCTACGCGTACAACGTTATGTAACAGACTACCGTGGCTAGCTTGTGAGTCGGGTAGGGTGTGAGTCAAAAGAAATACACCGGCTGGGGGTACCTACATAAATAGCAGAGGTTCTTTAGTTAAGGGCGCCACAATTTCTTTTCTCAACACCCATTAACCCTCTTAGAACTTGAGACGGAGGGAAAATTATAATTTGCAGTATTCCCTGAAATGAGACGTGTGTGTCGACGGCTCCATTTACAACGGACCTATCTTTGCTGCTAACTGGTACGCCACTACCATCTACCCTCATAAAGTAAACACACCCACAAGACACAATGGAATGAGAGTGATCTATTAAATACTTTCAAGGAAGTTCACCTATATGTAGGTATCACAAAATCAAAAGCGTAGTGGACGTTAGTATAATTTTACAAGCTGCTACTTTAAGCGAACCAACACAAGTCGGGATATTTAATCATTAAAGTAAACGACAACAACATGAACTCGGAGGAGGCCAGGGGGGTATGAATTAGGGTGCTAAACGCCACTAATCTGAATTTAAAGGGACAGCATTAATTCAAGAAAATCAAGGGACATTTCAACGAACCATGCAAGCATATAACGGATAACTTTTTTCAAAATAGCTGGATAGGTGGCGGCCGCTTTCTCGTGGATTGTAGGATGTGTCCGTGTTGCAGGATCACATCGAGGAAGGTCATCAGAGGGATGAAACATAGGGAGGCGTCCTGGAGGCAATGTCTAAAATAGGTGGAGCAGCCAAAAATCAAGAATAATTGTAACGGTACGTTAGAGTACGGGAATGTGGCTAACATTCACCTGGATCACAATAGAAAAATTCTCAATAACATAATGGCACCTGACCACGATATGAAAATTTTGAAATGCGTAATAATTATTAAGAAACCTCACTATTAATCCGACCCAGTCGGGATTGCGAAAATCACTTTGATAATAAAGAAGACTCCACTACATAGTAACGTACGACAATTATCTCTCCGCGCTATGACCACCGATCCAAGATGTTACTTCTGGCTTGATTTTCTTGAAAAAGCGAACGGCTAGCAGCTCTTTATCGGGACACGAGCGCCTAGCGGTAATTTCTCGGAGAAATATGCGTGGGTGGAAGAATTTGTCAACAATTTGAAATGTGTGTGGACGAAACGCTTAATAGCGTGAAATTCCAAATAAACACTAATAAAACAAACGCAAAATCTTATCATATCTATTGATAATTTAAAATATCATGATACAAATGCACAGACAATGTTAAATAGTACCCTGGCAGACGTCATCATGAATACAAGCTACCTTTAACCTAATATCAACCGCCCGATGCCCGATTAATTAGTCAACAAATATGATTTAACTATATCCTAGCCGCCAGCGTATAGGGCGCAACTTCAATAGTTCAACTTAAAATGTAAATGACAGAATCACTTTCGTAGATGCGACGCACTCGTCGTGCAAGCAGGTCACATGCAACTATAGTTAGATCTACCTTTAAGCGCTTGCAGAGCGGTGTTGTTGATGGAAACGCCCACGTTGGAAAGCTTCTTCACAAGCCCAGCGGAAAAGTAAAATTGGCCTCTATAGTATAAGATCTGGCCTCGTGATTTATACGTTTATCTGTTATTTTATCGAAATGCAATTTTAATGGAAAATTACATATATAATCATTGTTTAAACTTGATTTAAACACACATAAATTTTAATAACAAAATTTACGAAACCAGTCAGAAGTTCTAAATGTAATTCTGATTTCATAAACAAGCAGTTTTAACCTCCAGTTTTACTTCATAATTTCACAAGTTTATATTTAATTGAGATCTATTTTAATCTTTAATGAAAACAGGCAAATTTCAGTTCCCATTTACGAAATATTAACAAACGAATATTGTTTCGCAAGCATTGAGTTTAACCACTTCAGTAAACTGCAACTTGGCATTTCGCTCAGTAAGCGACCTAGTAAAGCCAAGTTCACCGCACCTTCCTGCAAACCCATGCGGAACTAGAAAAAGGTTGTTATGCTGAATTGTCATCTTCGTACCTTTAAACGCGTTCCATTACACTACACTATTATGAACTTTGATATGTTACTTAGTTAAGCATTCTTGTTTTGTATAAATACACCGTTTATTTTCGTAATAAAACAATCTGCATTTAATGTCTGATTCATTCACTACGTCGCCACCCTAATACCAAGCCTAATATCATCGAGGCGTGAGGCTGCGTCTCTTGGGGTGGTTTACTGTCGTCCCTTTCAAGTACCATTGACTACATTGGTTTAAAACGTAAACACAGTCTTGTTTACCTGCTTGAGGGATAGAACCAGCACAAAGCAACGGAATCCTGATTCAGCCTCCAGGCAATTCTGTTCATGGTCCTTCGAGCCGGATACGTCTCCAACTAAAGAACAAACACATCCCGAGAAGAAGACAACATCTGCCAACCACCCAGGTCCCAAAAAATGGCTAACAACATGGAGGAATTCAACAAATTAGCTGTCGCCCAAGAAGAGCTCGCGCAGAAGATAAAACAAGTATTATCTAACAGCAAAAAGGACCCTGCCAGCCGAAAAAACGAAGCCTACATCGCCAGTCGCAACAAAACGCTGGACGAACTTTGGAACACTGCAACTAAAATTCATGCAGAAATGGGGCAGCTAAGTATTCCAACTCATAATTATTTTACAACAGGATATTACGATCAAATTAAAGCCATATACGGCGAAGCAAAAAGTTACTTGCAGAGCTGTTCAAAATCAACGGAAATTTCCAACCCCTCCGTAAGCAGGAATCAAGAGGAAATGGTGGCCAATCCCGAGCAAAAGGTTCGTATCCGAAAACTGCAGATTCGGATTCAGAATTTTAAGCAAGCGATGGACGACGCCGAACTAACACAAGAATTAGGGAGGCCCGCCATCACGACAAGGGAATTAAGAGAAAAATGGAATCGTGTGGTCGAGATGAACGAAGAAGTTATGTCGAACGATATGGCTTCAGAACAAATGCACTTCAGTCCTGACTATACTACGTTGGAAGACAGGTATAGAAATTTAATTATTTTATTGCAAGCACCGACAAGGAACGAGCAAGCAGCAGCCATCTCGCTTCCTCAAGTCAAAATCCCCATATACGAGGGAAATTATGAGGAATGGGCCACTTTCAAGGACCTGTTCACTAAATTAGTAGATGACAACCAGAATATGGACGATGTCATCAAGATGCAATATCTAAAGACGCATGTCAAGGGAGAGCCAACCCGACTGATCCAGCATCTAGCTGTTACCCAAGCAAACTACAACACCGCCTGGAATCTGCTGCAACAAAGGTATCAAAATAATGGCCTTATTTTAACTAAATTGCTAGATACCATATTCGATCTGCCGGTCTTCTCCACAGAGTCAGCCCGAGGGTTAAAAAGATTGCACGACTCCATCAAGGAATGTGTGGAGGCAATCAAAAATTTAGGCATTTCTACCACAGGTGGGGTCCTTGGATTAACAGAGCTATAGCTCGAAAATGGGATCCTGAAACCAACAAATTATATGAGCAGTCGCTTCAATCTTCAAACGAAGTTCAGGATCACCAAAATTTAATGGCTTTCCTGCAAGTGCGGTTCCAATCCCTGGAATCCATAGATGGAGCTCGAAAGCCCACGCAGGAAAGACCACAGAAGAATTACGCTTCAGCATCCTTAAATTGCAAGCTGTGCCATGGAAATCATTACATCGACCATTGTAGTCAATTCCAGAGGCTACCTACCCATGAAAAACAAGAAGCAGTAAAAACCTATCGATTGTGCTATCGATGCTTGCGGCACGATTCAAATATACCATGCCGTGCCTATTTTAATTGTAGGATCTGTCGCTTCCCGCATCATACACTGCTTCATAAGGCGCAGCCACCATCAAGGCCGCTCCCTGCCCGAAAGATGAGAACGTCAGCTCATGCAGCAGCCATGAAGACTTCCAACGCTCCAGAGAAGACGTCTAAGTCGGACATCATCGCCGCCAATGTAGGCACACAGGAGAGCCAAGTTCTACTAGCCACAGCAGTGGCTCAAATCAATCAACATCGGGACAACTACGTGAAGGTCAATACCACGATTGGCAACTCGTGGCAAATTGGAGAAGAATATCAGTTGCAGAAATTTTGGGACATAGAAGAAGTACCCACACAAAGAAAACTTTCCGCAGAAGATCAGGTATGCAAGGAAAAAATTATTGAGACAGTCAAAGAGATTCATCCCGCATCAAATGGATCCATCCCAGGAGTAACAATCCAGCAGGTGAAGGAAATATTAACAACCGATCCTACAGCGGAAGAACAAGCGATAGCAGCTGCCAATATAAAGAATACGAAAGTTCAACGTCCCGTTATCATCGAACGTGAAAAAATAGCATCTTCTCATCCACAAGAAAATCACCAAGTGCATGGAGTTTCCAAAGTCCTCATTCACGAAGTCCTCGTTCACGAAGTCTCCATTCAGGAAGTTCCCATTCACAAAGTCGATGGACAGAAAGAAAAGGAAATTGCAGGCCACGAACAAATCTTTGGAACTCCTCCAGATGCTTCCACAGCAGCTCCTAGCGATGGATGGAGCCAAGAAGTTGCAGCAATAACTGCTGCTAACAAGAACACCTCCGAGTCCACTAAATACTTGACACTCGGTAATGGATGGAGCCAAGAAGTTGCAGCAATAACTGCAGAAAATGAAAAACCCTCCGACTCCATTAAAAACTTGACACCCGGTAGAGAGCGGCACCAAGACTTGTCGGCAAGGGATGCAGGAAAAGAAAAATCAAATGCCAAACACTTCGCGCCAAGCGGTGGAAGCAGCCCAGAAATTGCAGTAATAACTATAGCAATCAAGAAACTCTCCGAGTCCACTGAAAATTTGACAACTATTGGAGGGTGGCACCCAGAAAAGGCAGCAATAAATGCAGCAAACAAGAAACCCTCACAGTTTATTAAAAACGTAGCACCGAGTGAAGCGTGGCAACAAGACACAGCGGCAAGAATTGCAGTACACGAGAAACCCTCCGAGTTCACTAAAAACATAGCACCTAGTGGAGGGTGGCATCAAGAAATGGCATCAAGAGATGCAGCAAGCGAGCAAACCTCTGAGTTCGCTAAGCACTTAGCCCCTCGTAGAAGATGGAATCAAGAAGACGGCTTATTAAAATCTGCGAGGGAATTTACCGAAAACCCGCAATGTGGAATACCGATGCGGCATCCTCTAAAACAGCTAACCTCAGCAAGAGTGATATTAATTATCGTATTCACTCATATAATGTTTGTCTCCAAAGGAAGAGGCAGCAGATGGACGTTGTCGGGATGTTCCAAACCAAGTGGCAACGTATTCAACGACACAATAACACAAAATCTCTTTTACAGAAATAGCAAAGGAGCCAGTGTTGCAGCAGCCGAACCACTTCGAGGATTTACAAACCTCTCGGTCAGACCTGCAACATCATCTGAAGGAAGTCGCATGGAGAGCCATCCGACATCCTACTACCTATCCAGAAGAATCATCAACAGCGTCTAAAAGACATTACTTGGAAAACCATCGGCCACCACTCCTATCTATCCAGCGGGATCACCGGCAGCATATTGGGAGCCGCCGCTCTAATAGCAGCCTTCTACTACATTCGGAAAAGGATCAACGGAAGGAAGCATCAATCCAAACAACACTAGTCAGCCGTAGAAGAATATCCTCTAAAAACTCTTAATGTGGAAGAAACAATATAGTTTTTTCTTTTTCTTTTTCTTTAGCCTAAAATTGGCAATATGTTTAAACTTGATTTAAACACACATAAATTTTAATAACAAAATTTACGAAATCAGTCAGAAGTTCTAAATGTAATTCTGATTTCATAAACAAGCAGTTTTAACCTCCAGTTTTACTTCATAATTTCACAAGTTTATATTTAATTGAGATCTATTTTAATCTTGAATTAAAACAGGCAAATTTCAGTTCCCATTTACGAAATATTAACAAACGAATATTGTTTCGCAAGCATTGAGTTTAACCACTTCAGTAAACTGCAACTTGGCATTTCGCTCAGTAAGCGACCTAGTAAAGCCAAGTTCACCGCACCTTCCTGCAAACCCATGCGGAACTAGAAAAAGCTTATTATGCTGAATTGTCATCTTCGTACCTTTAAACGCGTTCCATTACACTACACTATTATGAACTTCGATATGTTACTTAGTTAAGCATTCTTGTTTTGTATAAAGACACCGTTTATTTTCGTAATAAAACAATCTGCATTTAATGTCTGATTCATTCACTACGTCGCCACCCTAATACCAAGCCTAATATCATCGAGACGTGAGGCTGTGTCTCTTGGGGTGGTTTACTGTCGTCCCTTTCAAGTATCATTGACTACATTGGTTTAAAACGTAAACACAGTCTTGTTTACGTGCTTGAGGGATAGAACCAGCGCAAAGCAACGGAATCCTGATTCAGCCTCCAGGCAATTCTGTTCAATCATACCTCGAGGCCGGTGTGCCTAGCAAAATCTTGCCGCAACTACCTGCAAGTAGAGATTTTTAAATTATTTTCTTTTAACGAATTAGTTCATTTGCTTGCGAATTAAATCAAGCGTCATCTGAAAGAGAATAATCTAAAAAACTTTTTAAAAAATTGGTTGCCACCTCTGAGTCCGCCGCAACCTCCTGGCAGCCAGGTGCAAAAAGGTCCTTTTTCGTTAATTATCATCGTTTATCGTGTAGCGAAAATTGTATTACATCATTGCAACATTTTTCCTCTACACGATGGAATATGGTGGTCTACGTAAAAGCTGCGGCGATTAGATATGTCCAGCATTTGAATATCCCGCTCTTGCCTGGCCTGAGTGAGCAGGAGCGGGGCAGATGGAACGCACATGCTGCTCCGTGCAATAGACAAGGACGCAGCGTGGCAGTTGCGACTAGGTTTGGGACAAATGCGGTACAAATGCATGACGCGTCGACGACACTCGACATGAACATTTTTCAAATTTTTTTGCCAGTTAAATTGTTCTTTTTCAAATTGAAAAAGTGTTTTCTGTGGCGTCGCACCAAAAATGTCCATGGTACACACTATTTTTCCTGCATTCGAACACGCATCACAACCGATTGGTTCCGATGCCGCCAGCTCCATCTCAATAATAAGGAGCGACTTCGCCATAGTCGGCTCGATGAGGGGCATTCTGTTTGCGAGGCCAAAGCTTAACTGCTAGCTGCAGCCACGTTCTTCCTGCTCGCGCAAGACGAAGCGGCAGAGGTATACTCCATAATAAACTTCAGTTACCTGAGTGGACAGAAGTAATTTCAACCGCGGCGGCGTTAGGGTACAATGAAATTTCGCCACGGTGTCTGAACTTGAAAATGACAGCTATGAATAGTCTCATAAAAATTACATAATAACAATTCCACCATTTACAAGATTTTCACTGAAGAGATTTGAAAATGCGCTTCTTCGTTCTGGGCTGTTTACACGTAAATGTACTTTTTATCTCCATCACAACAACATACCGATGATATCAAAGACTGTAGAACATATCCTACGAACCGCAACCAACAAGAGAAGGCTTTCAATCACGGTGATCACAGCATATCAAACAATTTTATAAATTCTATAAGATTTTTTTGCATTACTCTGCTAGACCTTATTAAAAAAATTTAACGTTTTGTTGTTATCAAATTGGCAGAAGAACTTAACATTAATCAAAAACCTTAACTACCAAAAGGAAGGTAAATTATGCAGGACTTCACTTGCCACTAACTCAAACTATTTAAGCATTATCATAACGGATTGGGAGAGTAGGTACCAACTTTAAACTTAGTTAGCGACATATGAAGACGTAAATTAATATGACTGGACGAACAAAACATTATTTCTCACCACCAAATGGGTTTCAAAAAAAAACACTCGATAACGCATCAACTAATACGAATCGCCGAAGCAATAGAGTCAGGTTTCGAAAAGAAGGAATACACTGTGATAGCCTTCATCGATCTTCAAAGTGCCTTCGATAAAGTTTGGCACTTAGGATTGAGATATAAAATAATTAAACTGGGATTTTCTGAATACCTTATCAACATACTATCGTCCTTCTTAACAGACAGGACATTCTCAGTGAGAGTGATTGCCAACTTGACAACTTGCAGACCAATATTAGCGGGAGTCCCACAAGGAAGAATTTGGGGCCAACATTATTTTACATTTATGTCCATGACTTGCAAACCACCACCAACACTACGTTGGCTATGTTTGCGGGCGATACAGCAGTCTTATCTCAAAACGTTAATCTTCCAACACCTGTAAATCACGTTCAAAATGCCCTAGATGAGTTGTGTAAAAGGTTTGACAATTGGAAAATTGTAGTTAATACAACAAAAACGTAGGCAAAAATTTTCACCCTGCAACAAATCAGAAACTTACCTGCCTTAAGACTAAATCAAATAGCTATCGAATGGAACAGCAAGGATTCGGCCAGCAAATACCTGGGAGTCTTTCTTGACTCTAGGCTAGGATGGGGGTTTTATATTAATAAAAAACTATGTGAGTGTTATGCCAGACTTGGTAAATTGTACCCATTGATTAACAGAAAATCACACCTACGAATTAAGTGTGTAACATTAATCTACCAATCAATACTAAGACCCATTTTAACTTATGCCTTCCCGGCAGCTCCACAAAGAACTTAATGTACCGCCGATTCTAGACCACATAAATAATCAGTGTACAAACTGTTTTGCTTCAATTAACGAGTGTCCTAGTGCAGTGATGTTTAACCTAGGTCATAAAGATACGCACAAAAGACTAAAAAGAAGACTCCCACAAGATTTACTTTAACAAACTCGCAATCCGCAATCTTAAACATTAAATTCAAGTAACTAGTTTAATGAACAAAACCGTTTATAAATATAATAATCTCTACCATGTTAGTTTAAGTCAAGTAAAAATATAACCTAATCATTTATAGCAAATTAGATGCTGAGCTGATTAAATAACTTAAAATAAAAAAAGCAACATATGAAGACGTACATTAATATGACTCGACGAATTCAAATATCTTGGCCATTGATATGATATGATATGAATGCAGATAAAAATAAGATAGAATTAAAAATGGTTAATTAAAGCAGCGATAATTTAGAAATCATACGCCTTACCATTCCTTAATAAATCTCTTTTGTATAGGTATGTGATTTCCTCACTTTATCTAAATTCAAGTCATTACTTATTTTCCAATGTCTCATCTCGACTGCTTTAAGCTTTTTCAGATATCATTTAAAATGTGAAATTGTTATTTCGATTATATGACGTTCAACGAACAGATTCAGTAGAAGCCCCTCCCACAAATGAGCGCTAAATTTGAAAAGAATATTACTATTTGTAAGACTTTTGAATAATGCTTTAATTTGTAATCAAATCCGTCCCAACAAGTTGATTGCTGAATCTTTTTGTACGTAATTTATTTACTAAATGGTTGAGGTATATCTACATTAATGTCGTGATATTTTGCAGAAAATTATATTAGACTCAAAACGTGCTAAAAATGTTAAAGCGAACAATATCTATGTCTCAAATGCATGTTTTTGAAGGCCATATGAGATTTGCTGTCGGTAGAGAAGTTGAGGATGATGTAAGAAATGTTAGAAATGTTGCAAAGGCTTAGGAAAACGTTGGTAACCAGTACTGTTGCTTAGATGTTTGAAGTAAATTTAGCGAAAGGGTCCAAATGAACAAATCTGAAATGTGGAAACAGCTGGATTTTGCATAATAACAATTCCCATTCACATCATCTTATCTGCGATGCTCCTCCAAAAATGCAGCATCACCCATATTCCCTGTACTCGCACCATATAACTTTTTTTATTTCCCACAATAAAAACCAAACTTAAAGCCTTTATAAAACCACCGAACACCTTAAGGCACTGACGTATCGTGAGCTGAGCTAGAACACTGATTTCATGAAATCCTATACCATAAAATCGGTGCTCTCTTTCTTTCTTTGTATGTATGTTTGTATCTTTGTTCGCTGTCTTCTCCGAAGATACTGGATCGATTAAAGTGTATGATAGCTTAAAATTTTTCTAATTTTTAAGCTTATATCGTAGGCCGGTTTTATTTTCAAAAAAAGTAGGAAAAAGTAAAGTTTTAATTTAATCATGTAATTAGCGAAGCTAAGCGTATAAGCCGTTCACGACCTTTTTGGGACAGAGTTGGCTATGATTTTTTCTTTGAATGTTGGACTAACTGATTCGATGATGTAGCGGATGCAACTTTTTTTTTCTGTCAGTGTCTGTTCGACATTTCCTTGCCACCACATTGCCAGATTTATTATTTTAATATTCGTAAGAAAATAAATGATTTATCAAATTTGTAAAAATAATTTTAATTTCTGTTAAAGGAAAAATCAAAATGCCCAATATAATTTTGTTACAACAAAAAATTTCCATTAAACGATGCTACTTCCAATTTAAAAAGGACAGACCAAATTTAAAAGAACGCGAGTCGATGTGGAGACTAGAGAATATCCGGCAACAATGTACCTATTCAGAAAATATAACCTTAAACTGAAAACAACCTAACCTAAAACAAAAAGTGTCAATTTCCTTGAGGGAGTTTAGTTGCAACAGAGGTTCTGCCAACAAAATTACTAGGTGGTTATAGCCTCACCTCACCCAAAAAGATCGTGAACGGCCTATAGCTCAGGTGATTCACTATACATCACTATAGCAGCGCCTTATACAACGAAGCATAAATGGTTCAGTGGTAGAATGCTCGCCTTCCACGCCGACGGCCCGGGTTCGATTCCCGGCCGATGCATCCTTTTTTTAATTTATATTAATGAATCTTAAATTAGCGAACCGAAGCGTAGCTCGAGCGATTTACTAGTTTAATATAATCTTCTAATTACGGCAACGTAAACGCTACCGAGGTGTCGAAAGCATACATACCATCATTGAATATCCAGACTCTGGATATTCAATGATACTATTTAAAAATGTCCATAATTGTCCCTAAAATACTTTTGATAAAATTAGTAAAATATTTATTATTTCTTTTTTTTTTGCAGAAACACGGACCTCGCATGAAATGCTCAGCTTGTAATGTAATAGCCCATCAAAGTTGCATTCCAGTACTAGCAGAACGGGTGCGTTTCACTTGCAAACCTACATTCAGGGATGTCGGAGTGCGGCAATACCGCGAACAGACCAGCATTCACCATCATTGGGTGCACAGACGCTCGGAAAAGGGAAAATGTAGACAATGCGGAAAGGTAGGCCAACTTAATTCATAGGGATGCGTGCTTGTTTAATATAAAATTGCAGTAATTAAAATTGAACACGGATACTACACTATGTACGTAATGTAAAACCTTTGTTTCATCTGTTCGCGTATTTAACCAGTCCAGGGCTATAAATAGTTGTATAATTAATCAATTGCCAACAAGCTAGTAAACAACGTTAGGTTGTGCTGTTTTATGTCTTGTACGATATAACGACATCAAATGACTACACACGACTCTCGGTATAGTTGTCTTAGCCGTAACATTCACCTGAAAATCAAGGGATTAGTTAAAACTAGTTCCTGTTAACAGCAGGGTAATAACATACTTTGTTATCATTAATCTTGTGCTGTCATAATCAGATGCTACTACTTTATTATAAGAACACAAAAACTGCTATAATTATATGAATGTGTGTCACACTAATCATGATACCTTTTAATCAGATTCCATTTTTACATATCCTCGCGTGACAATTTGAAAATCTCTATATGGAAATGAACGTGGCTTTGTTACACTTTATGCTTTACAAAGGGTGAAGTTTGAAACTTACTAAACACCCTACGTTTTAAACAGTAATTACGTTTTACCCTAATAAAATATCTAAATTCTGTTAATTAAACTCTACAGGCTGTATCAGAATCTTATACACAAACTTTGCGAGATGGTTCTTGTGGCTCCTCTGGCTCTTCGTTTCAACAGTATCGAGCTTCGAAGTTAAAAAAAGGGTTTTATTAATAATAATAAAATATCTTGAGCGAATCGTTTTATATTTGGTAGTTGATTTACTATGGTAAGGGACACTTTGCCCTACTGGTTGAATATATTTCATTTTCGCACTAATTTTTGTCATACTTGATTTTTGATAGCCTACAGCTGCCACATCGTCTTCACGCTCAAGGTTTGTTTTTTTATTCTTTAACAACTGTTGAAACTACAAAAATCGAACACCGGACATAGTTAGATAATTAGTTATTTTTTATTTTCAAAAACTAAGGCAACAGTTGACTGAACCGCTAAAATTTTAGAATAAAATGTGTTTAAAAACAACTGAAAATCGATTACTTGCGCAACAGCGATAACAGATCCGAACTAGAATATGGCTGTTTACCATAATGTCATATACCAAATATAAAAGTAATATTTCAAAGTGTTTTGTTATTATCAATAAAAATACCTTTTTCAAACAGTTTGAAGATTGATACTGTTAAAACGAAGAACTTTTGGTCATAGATAATTTTAGTTAACACAGAAAAACAAGAACGGAGGAGCTTGTCCCGATAAGTGACTTAAATTTGTATGTTTTCCCTTTTATATAAAAGGATGGACAAGAAAATTTGAAAACTATAACACTATTCTGCTAATCTTCCACGTTAACAAAATCTTACTAACAATCATGCTCGAACGATTGAAATTTTACCTACAATGGTAAATCCCATAAAATTAGGTCGGATTTTTAAAAGACAGTGACACCAGAGAACTACGTTCGCCAGTTGATAGAGAAGACCAAAAAATTCAATGTGCTTACATTTCTATGCTTTATAAATTACTCTAAAGCCTTAGATTGTATATCTTAGTTACAACTCTAGGAAGTTAATAAAAAAGGCCACACAGCAGCATAGTCCTTCTAATAACTAACGCATTTGAAAACGGCACTGCGACAATACAAATAGAAGACACCCAATCCAAACCATTTCATACTAAACGAGCTGTCCGTGTTAAAGGCAAAATCGTTACTTAACACAAAAAACACAAGTTCCACAGATCAAGAGCGCCATTTTGCTACAGACGAAAACGGTACTTAAAAAAACAACCCGTAACAATAACTTGTTGCAGCTATTTTTCAGTCGACACAAGGGCGGTTTGAGTTATCTAAATTGTGTTTTCTTCTACTTAAAACCACGATTACTTTCCTTCAGAATTCGAAAAGGGACAAATTAAACTCCAGGTGTTCACGACATCTCTACCTTTGAAGAAACACCAGCGGAGCAGCAGTATGATGGTGAAATGGACATCTGTTCACTTGCTTACTTAATTTTGCTGTAAAAATACGTTCTGCATATCTGCCTTGCAACAAAATACTAGAAAAAGACACAAACACAAATATTTAAGACGCTATAATGAGCATACCAAGTTACACGAAATTCTGGTGCAGTAATTTTAAGACCAATTTCAACTAACTATTTCGCTACGTGATTTCACAAGAATACAAAATATCAGGAGTCTAACTTCAAATACGCAAACGACAGCCGAGAACGCATTCAAATACCTGATCGTAAATACAGTAGTACACAAATTGAGACGGTAGCACTTCGAACAAAAAGCAAAATCTAAGCTTACAAACACTTGCAAAAGGACGGTAAATTGGCGATACGAAACACAACATTTACACAGCATACAAAAGCTACTCAAATACATTTTAATATAGTGAATGTGCAGAATTCGTTACGATACCTCAAGCCATCGAGGAAAACCAGTTGTGTCCAGCGGTTCACTTGCCGGATGCACGATTCATGTAGAACAATCTACAAGAAGGCGTGGTAGCCAGATCAGCGAGGGATGCTCAGAAGTGCGAGAAGATGCACCTGGGCGGAGAAACAATAAGAAGCGGATTGATGGCATGGAATGTAGTCAGCTCAATGGAGGGACTTTCCAGACGTGTGATACTTTAATCTGATATAAAATCGATATTTGGAGACTGGCGATATAGGGCAGACAGTAAAAGTCTGAAACCCCAACATATTAATTTGCATAGCACAACTTAATAAATCCGAATTAAATCGAGTTTTCTTGCGGCCGGTAATATTATGCTTGCAAAATCCCACAGTCATAAATTACAACAGCGTTACCACCTGCACCAATCTTCATCCCACACAATGAACCACCTCCGCCAAATTTCGAAAAATCGCCAAACTAATTCAACGCAGCTTAGGGAGTGGAATTGTAAAACCCCGACTAACGATAAAAAAGTCAAATTTGTGATCCACGATAATTACCTTAGTGCGGTGTGTAAACGCAGAGAAAATTCCCGATGCATTATCAGCAAAATAGCCAACATTCTTTCGGCGTGAACCTTGCACAAACAAGTGGACAGGACCGGGCTTGGCCCGAGAAATTGACGAATAATCGAATTACGGCATACGAGGTGTGTTAATTAAGTAATGAGACTGATTTTTTCAATATTTTTATTCGATTAGAATTATAATTCAATATTGTTTAACTCAAAATGACTTCCTTGGGAAGTCACTCAGCGCCGGAGATGGTTCTTCCAATTCTCATAGCAGTGCTGGAACTCGGATACTGGAATAGCCTTCAGCTGGTTGTTTACAGCCGTTTCAATGTTTTGTGTCCCAAAATGGCGTCCCTTGAGATGATTTTTCAATCTCGCGAAGAGGAAAAAGTCACAAGGACTCGTCACCAGCAATGACACGTTCCAGAAATCGATTCCAAAAAGTCATGGCACCTTCCCCTCCTGATGTCCTTTTGGTCCTGGAAAAGGTTTTTTGGAACCATGTCTGCGCAGATTTTTTTCATCCTTAATTCATTGGTCAAAATCTGATCAACGGTGGTGTGTATCAAATTCAACTCCGATCATTCTGACTGTCAACCGAAAATCTGCACGCACAAGATCCCGGATTCTGTCGACATTTTCACCGGTTCCTGAAGACGAAGGTCTTCCGCTGCGTGGTTCATCTTCAATCGACTCTCTTCCTTCTGAAAATGCCTTAAACCACCGAAAACCTGGGCCCTTGACCAAACACTGTCTCCGTAGGTGTGCTGAAGTTTTACGAACGTTACCGTTGCACTGTGACCAAGTCTGAAGCAAAACCTGATAGCACACCGTTGCTCGAAATTGATGTCACTCATTTTTAGAACGCAAGAGAAAAAACTATTTCACGAAAAAAATCGCTGCAGACAACCAAATGACTCGGGCGAGTTCAAACTCTTACTGAAGGCGTATCATATGTTCACCTACCGCCCCTCCAAGTCCCGCATCGCCAGTGTTGACAGATCGAACGATACGTTGCCAGTCTCATCACTTAATTGACATACCTCGTATATACCGAATGTTAGGTCAAATTTTAATCCGTAAAGTTGTAACTTTACGAATTAAAAATTGGTTTAACATTCGACAGGGATAGATATCTCCGATACTTCTTTTCAATATCTACTGCGAATACGTCATCAAACTTACACTTGAAATATCCTTGGGCGGAGTCACCCTAGGAGGAAAGTTAATTAATAAAATATTCAAATTCTAATTAAAATTCCGTCTTTGTTCCAGAAGACGTAAATTTATTTTGCTAGGGAACCACAATGTTTCCATTTTTTAGATTGTCGTATGTCTTTGAATCTTAAATATAAATCCATATTTTATCGACAGTGATGAGTTGACCCAAAAATTCTCCAGAATTCTGCTTAAATCTGCCCAAAACGGTCTGTGCAGCAACCGCTACACCACGCTTTTGGTCGGCGTCAAGGCATTTTGGGCATCCATTTTGCTGAAAGCTTTCTCATATCTAGAATATCGTGTATGACATAACCTACACATCCTTGGAATATCTCTAAGGTCTCCGCTATCTTTTTAGCTGACATTCTTCGATCATGCAGGATTATGAAATGAATGACATCCACATTTTCTTTAACTGTCGCTGTTGATTGTCTCCCAAAACGCTCTGCAATGAAGAATTGCTGAAATGTCTTGTTCTAAATCTTGTAACCAATGTTTTATTGTGGAATAGCAACTGCACGTATCACCGAATGTAACCAACATATTATCATGATTTTATATGGTTAAGCACCTCTTAGGTCAAAATATTATCACTGCTCAGCATTATTTTACATTAATCTCTACCTGATCAAGCGACATATTTACTTCAGACCTGCTCCACACTAACAGTATGTGGGATTAAATTATGAAATTTAAGCAAAACGCATATGAGACGCTAAAATTTTATATGATATAGGCATTTTTAGCCAAGTATATGGAAGAAAAGCCAGGGAATTTTAAGCACCCCTTGGTAATATTTTACCTAGAGTTTTACCATTTGCATTTCCATATTTGCATTATAGAAATTATCCTAACTTAAGAAAGGATGGGGGCAGTGAAGATGAGATCAGAAGAAGAATAGCCATAGCTAGAACTCCTATGACAAAGCTCTAGAAAGTGTGGAAAGATCGAAATATGACCCAATCAACAAACATGAAACTTGTCAGGACTTTGATATTCCTAATAACTTTGTATGGAGCAGAGCCGGTTACCCTAAAAAATAGCGACTTCAAGAGAATACTCTCTTGAAATGTGGTGCTGACGCCGAATGTTTAGAATTCCATGGAAGGCTGTGTGCACTAACAATTCAATCGTCGAGGAATTAAAATTAGAGACACGACTATACATCATAATAAAACGTCGTATACAATAGTTTGGGTACCTAGTCAGACGATATGATAATAACATGGAGATTATTATCTCTAATCGTTGAAGGGAAAGGTGAAAACACCCGAAGCAGAGGCAAATTTCCCAAACGCTGGGTTGGCCAAGTCAAAGAAATAACCGGAGAAGGCTAACAAAATAACATAAGAGCTGCAGACGATAAACAACACTGGAAAGAGATAATACGGAACACTCAATAATTGTACCTTTATTCTAAGATTAGACGTAGATTTCAACTATTCGATTCCGCAGCAAAAACGTCGCTGCAGAGAAATACGTTTTGTTATGTCGATTTATTTTGACCACAGAAACCACTCCTTAAAGTTTGTATAAAAGGTTCTAATACATGTGCCTGACAACCTTTATATTGGTAAATTTAGCTAAGGATCAACGTGGCCTTTATTCAAAGTTATCAAAAGAATTTGAGGGGCGGGTTCTGTGGCTCAGGCAAAGAGGGAACGTCTCTATTGACATGTGTTATAAACGGCTTAGTTATCAAGATAGGGGATCTTTTGTTAATATGATCTCGAGAGTTTAGTAAATTGATAAATTGCTTTAATAACTGCTGACGTGCTGACCTTTAAAACAATGACTACAGAATTTTCTATTGGTCGGCTGACTGAACCATACACAATTGAAAATTCACACATAATGGGAAATAAAGAAAACGATAAATAAAAATGATGACTTTAGAAGTCCGTTGGAGTTTAAAACAGATGTTGGAAATACCCGCCTTTGGCTTCTACATATGCAGGCTTGAGCTCGTCGAATTGTATTCTGTTCAACTCTTTCCAATACTGTAGAAGTGTTTCTTATGACGTTGTAATTGTTATTGGTTGCACTTGAACACTCTTTATCTTGAAAACTAGGCTGTTTTTAACATATGTCAATAGAAGTCTTTTTTCTTAATTTTTTAACTTTGTGAGTTATACTCTATATTCCTCAATTTTAACAGGATTATACATAATTCCATATATGTATTATTACATATATGCATAATTCATGATTCGTTTTTGTTTACAGTGCCATATATTTATAAAAAAGTAAGAAATTTGCTTAACTTGTGTATGCCGTCAGAAACTTATATAATTAACTATAGGTCAGATGATTTTTGAGGCTTTCACGGCCATTGTCATTAAGTAACAAACGACTTCCGGGATTGGACCGTGTCATGATTGAGATCGAAGAACTCATCGTTTCGCCCACTTTCGTAAGGGGCTTCATCAGGAGGAAAAAAGCAAAAGAGCACGGTAACTCAACGTGTTAACCAGGTCAGAAGCGAAATTCGAGTTTCCTCCTGCCGAAGCCCCTTACGAAAGTGGGCGTTGAGTTCTTCGATCTCAATCATGACACGGTCCAATCCCGGAAGTCGTTTGTTACTTAACTATAGGTCAGCCTTTACTTCTTTTCTAATAAAGGTCACCAGCAGGCTTGTTATATTAACGGAAATTCAACGTACCTATATAAAAAAAATTAAAAGTAATATTATTTTCTTCAACCCTCCATAGTTTTCAGTGCTGGGTTATTAATAGTGTTACTTGCAAGGTGTAATATATAGGCATTATTTGACCTTTTACTGGCTATTCAATTATATCGTACTATGCCTGCTATGAGATTGCACACGAAATTCTGCTCCAATTTCTACTTAATTAGTACAGAAACCGGCTAAGGTATAATAAATTAGGCGATAACTGTCGAGCCCATAATCGCCGCTTGATTTTGCTCAATAAATTAAAATTGAGATTACATACAAGGTGGCCAGTTCGAGCAATTAATTGCTACAGTTAAGTAGCTATTATTGATATTGAAATCGAAGGCAACCTTTATCCGGCATTAACTAAAGGTCTTACAGCATCGTGGTTTGGAGGGACATCTCCGATATAGAAGAATGCCGTTCTACTGAATCTACTCGAGGGCAACAACTGATTCACTATTATTCAATTAAATACCTCAAATTATGACGAGCTTTAAAACTTTCCCTTCAACAATAGTACATTCACTTGTTTACTTTTACATTTTTTGAGGAACTAATTACTGATAAGGAACTTCTACCAATCCACTATTTTCTAGTGTGCATCATCAAAACTGATTACTAAACGTTAGCTCTTTCCAATTTTCTTCTCACTACCCGTTCTCATGTTCTTAAGGTCAACAGTCCATAGCCAAGAGGAACCGCTTTATACTGACCCTTCTTAAACATGTGATGTTACCGTTTTAATCGCATTACAATATACTTTTGCTTTTTTCCTTCTCCCAGCAACGTAATAATACTCCATTACAATTGTAGTTCATTCTCTTCACTCCATTTCAGAAGTGCAGAAAGATCACATTGTAATAAACTACATTCGCCGTCAGAGCTAACACTTTTAAAAATGTTCAAATCATCAGCAAAGAGAAAAGTTTTTGAATGCTGTACTACCTCTGGTAAATCATTTATAAATACAAGAAATAGCACTGGTCCCAAGTTACTGTCCTGTGGAACACCCGAGGGGGTTAAGTATTTCTGCGATACCGTTCCGTTAAATTTCACAAACTGAGACCTATTTTGCAAATAAGATTTAAACAGGTTAATCAAATGTAAGTTACAACCTGCAGAGTAAAGCTTAATCAGAATTATATCGTGTTTGACTTTGTCGAATGCTTTGGCGAAATCTGTATATATTGTATCAACTTGTCCACCGGCATCCATAACCTTCGTGACATAGTCACAAAAATAAATTAAGTTGGTGTTCACTGAACGACCCCTCAAGAAGCCATGCTGTTCATTGCATACCAACCGTTTCATGTGATTCGTTAACCGAGCACACAGCAACTGTTCAAATATTTTTGCAGGTACTGAGAGAATCGCAATAGGCCTATAATTTTCTCTATCTGACTTACTACCTGCTTTAGGGATAGGTGTGACACTAGTTGTTTTCTATTGATCAGGAAAAATACCAGTCTTTAAAATCAAATTGAACAATACATACAGAAGTTTTTTTAACAACTCATGGCAGGCTTTAAATATATAAGGTGGCATTTGATCGGGACCGCTAGACCTTTTAGGCTTTAAACGCTTGAGAGCGTTATCAATATCCTCAACATCAAAAGCATCGATTGAGAGCAAATTTGTCGAATTTTGACTAACCTGTTGAATAAGTTCAGGTACAGTATAAGTTGAATTGGAGACATAAACGGAACTAAAATATTCAGGAAATTTATTGACTATTTGATCATTTTTTGAGATTTCAGTTTCACGATATCTAAATTTCGTTTCAGAGTTTCTATTTTTTTTTATTTTTAATAAAATTTCAAAAACTATTTACATTGCCAGTTAGTTCGTTCTCGATATTTTTTATATAATCTTTGTAGGCTATTTTTATATTCTTCTTACATTCTCCCTCAATCGCCTAATTTCTTGTAGATGAAACTCTGAGTTATTTTTGCCTCTATGGTAATAATTCTTTTGTTTCAAGTCGTGGATGATTTCTCTAGTAAACAATCTTCGGAACGCATTGATCAAACACATCATAAATTTTCCACCGCATGAGTTCGATCAACGTATTGTTCTAAGTCGCCCCAGTCCACGTTTAGTACCAAATTGTACAATAGTAGGAAATCTGCACCCTGATAATTATACTTTGGTGTAGGATTAACTCCGAACGGTTTATTTTTTGAACTATTGCTTATAAAATGTTTTATGAGAAGTTGAGGATGGTATTGGGTGTCAATAGGTACTAGAGCGTCGGGTTCATTACATACTTGAATGTCAAGCTTGCTGAATACTAAATCCAACGTCCTCCCTTCTACATTAGGTACATTATTATATAAGTCAGCATTTATGAAATTTAGAAACTCCGAAAGTTGTTTCGTTATTCTATTTTCATCTACAAGAACCGTGTGAATGCCTCTAATTTCGGGGACATTGTAATCCCCCAAAAATATAACATTTTTACCCAAAAATATATCGCCGTTTTCGATAGCTTCGAACAATTCGTTGTATTAATTTATCAAATGGCGAACGAAGAACAAAATAGGCAGTACTCATTATAAATCTTAGACCGCAAATTGTACAGTCGTGTGCAAATAAATCTGGGACAGTGTTTTTTTCACATGCAGATTCAGTTAAGAATTGAAGAATATCTGCATGGATTTCCTGCTATCAGAAAGAGTTACATTAAACTTTAACAGGTACTGAAACCCGTAACTCTCTCTGATAAGAGGAAATCCATGGAAATATTCTTCAAATTCTTAACTGAATCTGCATGTGAAAAAAACACTGTCCCAGATTTATTTGCACACGACTGTACATAATATTAAGATTATTTCAGATGTAAAATAAACGTAATCTCTTTAGAGATATATTTATTACTAGCGGAGCCGACAGACGTTGTCCTGGCCGCTGCCTGCTATTAGCGGACCCGACAGACGTCCTGCCCGGTGCCTGCTATTAGCGGACCCGACAGACGTTGCCCTGCCCGCTGCCTGCTATTAGCGGGTTCAGCAAACGTTTTTTCGATTTTCATTTTAAAACATATTGGGGGGTGGTGGGGGGTGAAATTTTGGGGTTATATGTTCTGATATGCGAGAAATCTTTAAAAAAATTAAAACAAAGAAATTCGTCAAAAATTTCAAAAAAAATCCTAGAACCCGATTGCAACGCCTCCTACCGAGTCCAATTGTGAATCTAAACCATCCAGGGACCCACTCAAACACACACTAAAAATTTCATCAAAATCGGTCCAGCCGTTTAGAAGTTCAGTGACATGCACACGTACAGAAGAATTATATATACAGTGCGAGTGTAAAGTCTGGAACTATCGAAATAAAACTTTTATCAAATGTTTTTGAAAGAAATCCTCGAACACGTCAATTTTTATTTTAAAAAATACATATTCTACTGTAATTGTCACTTTTCGATTGTCTTTTGTTTTTGAGTTATGACGTTCGCGATAATTTTTTTAAATGGAAACCCTATTTTTTATGATGAATTTGGATAGAACATGAAATTCTAAGACCAAATATGCTAAACAAGTATGGTACTGTATTTTGAAATTTTCGAGATAATTGCCGCTAAAGTTTTAAAACAAAAATCTAATAACAATCAAGAGTGCTTGTTTTTGAGTTATGACGTTCGCGATAATTTTTTTAAATGGAAACCCTAGTTTTTTATGATGAATTTGGATAGAACATGAAATTCTAAGACCAAATATGCTAAAAAAGTATGGTACCGTATTTTGAAATTTTCGAGATAATTGCCGTTAAAGTTTTAAAACAAAAATCTAATAACAATCAAGAGTGCCAAGTTTTAATAAAAAAATCAAGTAGCCATGTAACAATTGACAGCGTAAAAATTATGATAGTTGTTTATTAGTTGGTTTATCTTTAAAAAACAAATAAAAAAGAAAAAGCAAGTGCGAGTGTAAAGTTTGGAACTATCGCAATAAATCTTTAATTAAACGTTTTTGAGCGATGATTTTTTTAAATGGAAACCCTAAACTTTATGGTGAATTTGGAAAAAGCATGAATTTCTTAGACCAAATATGCTAAAAAAGTCTGATATTGTATTTTTCAATTTGGAAGATATTGTACATAATAGTAATGAAAAATCGAAAACACGTCAAATAGGTCAATGATTTGATAGCTTATTTACTTTTTCATTGCTTATATTGAAATTATTATGAAATACAAAAGAAACAAGAAATAACAAAGTAAAGAAAAACAATTAAATTAAATGTTCGAACTGACCACCATTTTGTGCAAGGCAGTACCCGAGTATGTACTGAAATTCTTCACGAACTTTACGCAAAGTCTCCGGTGGAATTAATCTTATTTCTGTGCGAATTCTTTGCTGTAGCTCTTCTACTGTCTGTGGGCGGTTTATGTAAACCTTACTCTTTAGATAGCCCCATAAAAAAAATCCATCGGAGTTAGGTCGGGTGATCTCGGAGGCCACTCAACAGTTCCCCTTCTGCCTATCCATCTACCAGGAAAAATTTCGTTTAAATAATTCCTAATACCAATAGCAAAATGTGCCGGAGCACCATCTTGCTCGAACCATAATGTATCGCTTGGTAGATCCGGATCTTCATTGTTCGGATAAAGTACCGCAAGAGCAGGAATTAAATCGTTTCTTAAGAAATTCAAATACTTTTCACTTGTCAATGAACCCTCGATAAAAAATGGTCCTAGAATTCTATCCCCCACAATTCCTGCCCAAACGTTGAGTTTTTGAGGAAACTGCGTGTGTGTCTCGTTCATCCAGCGCGGATTTTCGGGTGCCCAATATCGATAATTATGACGATTCACTGTTCCATTAAGGTGAAATGTTGTTTCATCAGAAAAAAATATGCGATTTGAAGTCGCCATCGATATTGTACCGCTCCATCATCTCCGTTAAGCTCTTGCACTAATTGAACTCTGTAGGGATGCCATTTATGTTTCTTTAAAATCTTTATAACTAACCTTTGAGAAATGTCATTATTTGCGGCTAGTTCTCTTGTAGTTCCATGGGGATTTTCTTGTAGAGACAACAAAATATCTAATTCGTTACCTTCTTCGGTTATTGGACGACCACCCCTATGGCGATCTCTCACATGTCCGAGTTCAGAAAACTTTCTTCCTATTTTGGAAACTGTCGCTCTTGTGATAGGGTCTTTATCAGGATACTTGTTATTAAATATCTCACAAACCTCTTGTTGTGTTCTGGTACGGTCGTCACATCCCCTCAATATTAAAATTTCAATTCGCTCTTTTTCAGTCAAATATCGCACCATTATTTACTGAATTACGTAAAAAATCCCACAATAAAAACAGATAAACAAACTGATAAACAACTGTCATAATTTTAACGCTGTCAATTGTTACATGGCTACTTGATTTTTTTATTAAAACTTGGCACTCTTGATTGTTATTAGATTTTTGTTTTAAAACTTTCACGGCAATTATCACGAAAATTTCAAAATACAGTACCATACTTTTTTAGCATATTTGGTCTTAGAATTTCATGTTCTATCCAAATTCATCATAAAAAATTAGGGTTTCCATTTAAAAAAAATTATCGCGAACGTCATAACTCAAAAACAAAAGACAATCGAAAAGTGACAATTACAGTAGAATATGTATTTTTTAAAATAAAAATTGACGTGTTCGAGGATTTCTTTCAAAAACATTTGATAAAAGTTTTATTTCAATAGTTCCAGACTTTACACTCGCACTATATAAAGATTAACCGCAATTAACACTCCACCCCCGCGAGCCTTGTTGGAAGTACGTTCGTTGCGGTCAGACCTGTATACCGTATATCGCGCATCAAATAATTCAGCATCATAGATATCTGCATGTAAACCCCTTTCTGTTAAGGCGATAATATCATAGTCACTATTAAGTAAATTTTGAAGAAATAAATGTGTCTTCGTACGCAAGCCGCGAACATTCTGATAATATATATGTTTCCTGAAATCGTCAAGAAAGCGGGCCATGTCAAGCCTCAGTTTGATCTTGAAAGTGTCACTTTGCAAGACTAGTCACTTTTGAGATTTATGCAAGACTATACTCTGTTCACGAAACTCCTGGGCTGCCAAAAATAATTGTTTTAAAATTTCTTGAGTGTACTAACAAATAGTAGCTTTTTTAAGGAATGTACTTCAAATCTAGTGACTAAACTAATGATAAATAAAGATAGGTTATGTTCGACGGGGTTTTATCATCGACATATAGAAATGGACCGCTAGTCAGAGCTGCGCGAGCCAAACGGGATAGAAAGAGAACGCATATGACTTGAGAACGCTATGTCCTTGTTGGCGCTCAGTAGCGTACGGCGCGACCGCCCTGTCGCTGTGACGTCATTTTCTGTCGGCCAATAGAAGGCCGGCAGGAAAAGGAACATTTTCTGTCGGCCAATAGGAGGCTGGCAGGAAAAGAAAAGATAGTTCTTAAAGTGTTCCTTTCTCTTTCTAACGCAAAGAGTTGCGCAGTCGTCCATTAGCAGTCCATTTCTATATGTCGATGGGTTTTATGTCGAAATCAGAAAAATATTATTAAACAAAGTTACAAATTGGAAATGTAAGTATTGAATTTTAAGCCAAGACGCACCTAGGGTTCTAGTGCTACAGAAAAGAGAGAGAATAAGAAATTTATAGTGGATACTTTTATATTTCCACAATCAGTCTGTTGTTTCAGAATCTGAAGAGAATTCCATGTCGGACTCATCAGTATCAGATTCAGTTAACGATATTATGACTGGAGGAATATCCGCCACACTGCAAGTGCCCATGTATTTTATCCAGTCATTTTTAATAAGTGTTCACAATGAGCAATACTGGTCTTCCACATTTGCTCTGTAAAATTACTGAGTGCTATACGCCATAACTTGTCAACATTATCTTTGGATGAAGGTTGGGATTGTATATGCTTGCAGAGAAAAACTAAAATTCTCCAGCTTCCTCCGGACTCTTTATTTGCATAAGATTAGGTGGTAAAGCCTAGGCACATACAATATTAAAAATCTCTTGACGGTGTTGATTTTTGTTGGAACGCTGTCACTGTAAGCATCCCGAGTGGTTTGCGCACGAGGATTTAAGCGAGCGCCGTTGTACATGACTTGCGAGCGGTGCGCTAGGCGCCCTCTCTTGGCGACAGCTGGAACCGTGGAGCGGTGTAGATCCGTGCTATCGAAACCTGCGCGCGCTAGGTGTTACAAAGAAGGATTTCAGAAAAATGTAATACATTACACAGCATGAAAGTGTCTATGCTTGACTCGGAGGCTTTGAAGAAGTACTCGGACGCTTCGCGTCCTCGTATTCTTCAACAAGCCTCCTCATCTGCAAAGTATCACTTTCATGTCTTGTAATGTAATATACTATTAATTACTTTTTGCCTCATTAATATGAATTTTATCTTAAACTAAACTACTCACGTCAAACCATAAGAATTAACAAAAAGTAAGAAATAATGGGTAGATCTAATTTTTACAGAAAATATTTTAGTAAGTTAGTTAATTAATATTTGTAATTTCTATAAGTAAACAAAGAAAGCGCAAAAACTGTCAAAATGTATTTTAACTGCTGTATTTAACAAAAATAAAATTAGATATTGCTTTTATTTGCAAGTGTCAAGGGCGAACTGCACTGATAAACTTAAATCTAGCAAAAATAAACTTAAGAACCAGAGAAATTCGTGCAAAATTTCCAGTGCCAAGGTATGTTCTGATACAGGTAGAATCATTGCGCGCATACATACTGCTTACGTTAATTTAAGATTGATTTAAGAGAACGTTTAAATCACGGCGAGTTTTAATTTTATTAATTTTATTATCTACCTTAACAAAGATGTTTCCATCACTTGTCCACACTGACTTGTGATCGAAATGTCTTTCCGCGTCTTTCATCATCTCTATCCTATTTCTGGTGAGATCCTCTCTAACGATTATCTTGGTACCCTTTAGTTTGCGTTTGTTGTTGAAAATTTGTTTTTTCACGCTGCGTTGCATAAACTTAACGATTATGAGTTTAGGCATACCTTCCCTTCCTTTTAATCGATGACTGATATCAATCGCATTATTCGGTAGAGTGATTCCTAGCTTCTCTTTACATAAGTTAATTACGACTTTGCCCGTATTTTCTCCCTGAGTTTCTGGAACGCCAAATATCCGCAGACTGTTTTTACGCGTATATTGTTCATATTCGTCTAACGCCGAATTCTTCTCCATTTCGTATTTTTCCAGTCGCTTTTCGAGTTGACCATCCTTTGCTTCGAATTTCTTGACGGTTTCTTCTAAGTTAGTCCTTCCACGTAATCTTCGGAATCCTTCGCCGTACAAAAATTTCCAAAGCTCCAGTCTTTCGCTTGTTGTTTTCCTTTACGGTCCAATTTTCTGATCTATATGAAAGACTGGAAATATGAATGCTCTGCCTATTCTATTTTTTGGTTCCAATTTTTGTCAAGTCTCACGGTTGCCATTTTGGCCATTTCAACTCTACGTTTACTTTTTGACTTGTGTCATCAGTGTTCGATATGAGGGAATCTAGATACACAAACTGTAATACTACCTTGTAATCGCCGATATTGAGAATATCAGGGTGGTTATTATTGATTCGCCCAATTATCATTATTTTTGTTTTCTGTTTGTTAATGATGAATTCCATTTCTATAATCTCAGATTCGAGTTTATACAGCTGCAGAAGTAGTTTATCAGAAGTTTTTACAAAATATTAGTATCATCCGCAAGTTTATAATCGTTCTTCCACCCTTTAATTTTTCCAGCATCACATATTCTCCATAAATGTTAAATAATTGCGTGAGAGAATGCACCCTTGTCTTGTGCCAGCTTCAGTTTTGAACGAGTTTCAGTGGTGGTTATCGATTCGTACTGTAGCTTGACTGTTATTATATAGCTGTGGTAATAAGACATATACACGAATAAGTGTATTGAGACTCTCATACCCAGCAGAATATCCCACAGCTTACTCCGTTCATTCGAATCAAAGGCCTTGGTGTAATCCACGAAACACATGTAGGTACGAGTATATGACTAAATAGACCAGATCGACAGATATTCAGTATATGTTTGCGCGTCTCTCACCCTTTGACAAATCAAGATTGTTCTTGGGGTATTTGGTTTGTGATTATTTTTTATGCGTTTATTTAATACTTACATCATAACTTTTCTAACATGTGATATGAGGGTTACAAATCGTTAATTTTCACAGTTCTTAGTTGATTCTTTTTTGAACACAAATATTGATTGTAACCAGTCATCAGGCCAGAACTTGTTACAGATTGCGTGTAATTGCTTCTATTCTTCTTTCTTGTAGTTATTCTTGGAATATTAATACTTTTCGGATTTTTGTTTTTGTAAAGTACCCTACAGTATCGTCGCCAATTAGTTCTCTTATTTCAGTATTTAGGTTAACTTCTTGATCTTGCACAATTGTCCATTTTGAGACTGAAATTGCTTTGATAGCAGATTTCTCTTTTTAAATAGATCTTTTGTTTGGTTAGTGTTGGAGCGTTCCTATACTTCTTTGCAAATGTTGTTGGTGTATAGATTTTTATCCTTTCTGCATAATCTTTAGATTTCTCTGTTTAGGTGTGTCGTTATTTCTCTATATCGTTTGGATTAAGGTCACTTTTAATTTTCAATATGTATATTTTTCTTTATCTTGTAAATGCAGTTTTTTGGCAGGTTTATTTCTTATTTTTCAAATGAGGTATTGCTGGTAGTAGCTGATGATCTGTGCCGCCGCAGTCTGTACCAGATAGTGTTTTGAATTTTAATCATCTCTCTTCATCTTGTTCTTGTTATTATAAAATCAATTTGATTTCTGAAGATGTCCATGTGTATAACCTTCTGATGTGCTGTTTGAAATTGGTATTTGCTATGTTGAGATTATTATCAATACAGGATTTTAAAAAAAGACGACCTCTTTCATTCCGCTGTCCAACACCATATTTTCCAACCGTTCTTCTAACGTGGTCATCGTTCTGGGTCTTTTATATCTTCACATTGAAGTCGCCTATTAGCAGCAACATTTCTCTGTTGGATTTGTGTCACTTATTCCTTGCAGATGCGTATAGAAATCGTTAATTTCCTCATCGTCTGTCTTAGAATTTGTTATCACAGGTTTTGTTCTGAATTTCATCGATATCATTTTACTATTGACAGAGTTGTAGCCTAATACTGCTTTATTGGCTCTTTTGTTAATAATGAATACAACCTTGAATAATATACGACGTTATGTTCTGTATTAAAATGACCGCTGCCTTACCAATGAGTTTCGCAGATTCTAACAATCGGGATAATATTGCACCGTAGTAGAGTCCGTTCTACAACATAACGTTTTCCAGGGTTCATTATAAGACCACGAACATTCGATGTACTAATTTTTCTCTCTCGTCTTAAGTTTAATTGTGCTTTTCTACCAGTCACAAATTTTCCACGAGAGAGAGTCGACATCGACGTGGCCGGTAGCACATTTCGCACTTTCCGACCCGGAACCAGCAGGCCGCCAGTTGTTAGCCGGATCGCCAAACACATTCAATAATTGATTATTGCAGAAATTATGGTGGTGTGCTTGTGAGATAATAGTGTAGTGGGTTCTTATGGCCTTCTGCACCGCAGTATTTCAAGCGGTATTGCTGCTATAGCTGCGCTGAAAGTAATCCAGAATTGTATCCTACCAATACCAAAGCACTTCTACTCAGCCACAACCTGGTACTGACAGTACTGCTGCTCACTGCCAGGTTCTATTTGGTTCAAGGGTGTATTCTATACCTACCCTATATATCTATAGGGCATTCCCCTATTCGCCACCTGGGAATGCTAGGTGTTTGGGTTGGTTCTCCGGCTGGCTTTATGTATACTAGCTCCGTCACGATTATATTAGCTGCTATTAATAAGCTTGCGTACTGTAGACATTGTAGCAATTTCTGTATTTCTTCCCAAGACGCCATGGAAAACATTTAAAATGCTTTCATCGCCTTTGAATTCTTCGAGAGTTTCTCAGAATTGACCACCGAGGTCACCTGACCTCAACACCTTAGATTTTTGTTTTTAAAGGTGCAAAAAAACTGTTAACAAAAGAGTGATTGTTTGATCCCGTCATCAATTGTGCAGCTTTCGTAAGATGATCAGCGTGCACTCCACGAACTAACAAATACATCGACGTCGACAGTGGCTTCCTATATATTACAATGATTTTTTTTTTCAAAAATATAGGTTGCGTTAAGTTTACGTTGTTAACTACCATTAATAGCTATTAAGGCAACTAGTGTTTTACAGAGGATTTTTAAACTGTAAAACACGAGTTGGCTTCAATATTTTTTCTACAGCCGAGGAGTTTGTTAGCTTAAATGCCCTCGGGGCTTCGCCCCTCTCCAAAGCGGCCCTCGGAGCTCCACCCCTCTCCAAGGGGGCCCTCGGGACTCCGCTCCTCTCCAAGGGGGCCCTTGGGGCTCGGCCCCTCTCCAAGGGGGCCCGCAGGGCTCGGCCCCTCTCCAAGGGGGCTCTTGCAGCTCTACCCCTCTCCAAGGGTGCCCTCAGGGCTCCGCCCCTCTCCAAGGGGGCTATCGGGCTCCGCCCCTCTCCAAGGGGGCCATCGGGGCTCGGCCCCTCTCCAAGGGGGCCTTCAGGGCTCGGCCCCTCTCTAAGGGGGCTCTTGGAGCTCCACCCCTCTCCAAGGGGGCCCTTGGGGCTCCTCCCCTCTCCAAAGGGGCCATCGGGCTCCGCTCCTCTCCAATCGGGCACTCGGGGCTCCGCATACAAATCGGTCCGATATAATAACTGTACTTTTAATCTTCACAAATAAGGTTTTATAACCTCTTAAAGTACTCCGTGCTTTAAATGGAATGGCGTGTTTTATAGACAACATAAAGCACGCCGCATATGACCCTTGGAAACAGTTTAAAATCACGGCTGTAGAAAAAACTAATAAAACCTAGTTTTTATTGGATTTTTTAATTTGATTGCCTGAACACTTCTAAATATCTGGGTTTCTTCCCCAACCGCCCTGTATATTCAAAAAAGATATAGTGTAGAGCTGATTGAAGTTTGTAACTAACAGATCGTTTTTTAAATACTCGTTAATGTCTTTGATTAGTATATTGTAACAGTAGTTATTTATATTACTGGAACATTGACTTAAATACACACAGCTGTATTTGTAATAACATAATATACGACCAACTGCTATTAAATAGAATAATTTGTATTGCTCTATTTAATAAAGTACGTGATTCAAAACAACATTCGAATTGATCATCTATTACTCAACCGATGATACAAATATAATTTATAAAAGATTTTTTAAGCTTGCAAGTCATAAATCCTATACTTCAATAAATTTATTTTGGGCTAAAACTAAGGGGAATTCTGAAAGGTGAAACCAACTATTCAATTGTAGTGTAACTTTTTATACAAAGAAGCCACTCTTAACAAGTAATCTAATACAGTATTCAACTGTAAACCTGGAAATAGTTTACAGTAACGCCCTAATTTTGTGAATGACAAACGTGCCATCTGTGGTAGAGTGATGCAGGAAAAAAACTTTGTTGTTTAATAATTTCGTAAATGCTCAATTTATAAGTGAAGTTTTCTTTCTCTAGAGTTGACTGATTTTTTGTCTATTTTTTGCTGGTTTCTTACTTAGTTTTTAGTAACGTCTCCCTTTTCATACTTTTGAGCATGTATTAAGTTTGTTCCGGTATACTATTCTCCATATTTCAGTAAAAGCTTCCCAACATGCATCTTTTGTTCGTCGTGAATGCACACGGGATGCAAATACGAGATTGCTATGGCAGTTACCAAGATTTGCATCTGGTACTTGTGGTTTGAAATTTTCAGGTTTCCACTATATGAGGCAGTTTATGTATCTCGACTTCTTGTATACGCTCTTGTAGCAACTATACACGGTTTTAAAGGATCGTGTACAACTATTTTAGCTCAAAGATTTGCAGAGGTTTTGGGATGCTTTTCTCAGTAGGAATAACGATATGTACCGCTCCCTTAGACGAAGGGTGGACACGGCCCGACTAGTAAAAAAATGCTCCAGGCTTTAAAATTGAACACTAGAATGACGAAAATTTTGGCGCCCTGTCGTTACTCACAACTTAACAAATCTAGTTAATAAATAACACATCACCTACCTTTAATGCTTTGCTGCATACCTATATAAATTGTACAGGTGAATAAATAGTGGCATTTAATCAAACCCAAATAATTGCAGTAACATATGAATTATATGCATAAGCCAGGAAGGCTAAAGTGACAGCAACTTAAGATTTGTAGTACAATTAAATAAACCATAAATAGTAATCAACTTCCAAGTATTTTAGTCACAAAATATGCTAATTAATAGCTCGGGGATACAACTCAGGGTCGCCACTTGTAAGTATACCACTTGACATGTGGGCACAACGTCCAAGCGACGCGGCGGAAGTGAGTTTTGGGCACATATGTATTTCAACAATTTGAAAACGATTAATTACTCACCCTTTGAAGCGTTATAAATTGGTTGATTAAAAGGAGTAATTAAACACGCTTTAGTTTGAATTTCTAAGGTCTTAGCAAGAACTGATTATATTTGCGGCAACTGCTTTTGTCGATAAAAACGCTGAGAAATGCATGTACTTACATTTTGATTCGTTGTTATGTCCAGGGATCGTGAGGGGGAAGATCCTGGTATGTAGCATTTTGACACAAAGGACTTCTAACCAGGATTTGGCTGCATTATTTCGTAGAATTTCAGGACGCCACGAGCAATGAAAGCAGCTAACTGCAGCAAAAGCGGCCTAGGGCATTCTGAAATTTCCAGCCAGCTTGCACGTCGAAGCGAAAAATGGGAGACCCAGTTAATCTTTGAGTAACTGTAGGATAACCTTAAGAAATCCGCATGGGAACCGGCCTAAATATCGAAATTAGTATGCAAAATGTAACTAGAATAAAACAACGCCGCTAGCGGTTTTCGTTTGTTTAAACAAGGGCGGTTTTGGCCTGCTCCTTGAATTTCAGATTCCGCGAATGCGCTTCGTGAAAAATCAATAAAATCGATAAACTCGACTGTATGCTAGCGAGCCTACTTAGGAAAAGCGAAGCGGGCGTGCTTCGACTAGAAAAGCTTTCAGATTTCTTATCTCTAACGTCAGGCGCTTTATGCGATAAACCTGAATTCCCTTCCTACATTATTTAAATATAAGGTGGTCCTAAAGAAGATGCCAATTGCTAAAACGCGCTATTGAATCGGGGCGTTACAGATACAATAACAATGTATTGTCGGGAATAACAAAAAAATTGTGATAGCGCGTATTTTCTCCTTATTAATAGCTATAGCTATATGCATCTTTAGCTTATTCTCCAGTTTTATGTAATATTTCAAATAAATAGGGATTTACCCTTAAGCATATCGCAAGCAACATAGTCAATTTTGGTGTCTTACATGTAACAGCCCATGTTCATCGTACTTTATTTTCATATTTTGTCTACTACATGAACCGAAATTTAAAATTAAAATGTTATATTTTGTTGATGCAAATGCAGAGAATAAATTTAAAAATATCTTAGCTCATATCCCAGTTTTGTGTAATAGTTATAATAAATAGGATAACCCTTAAGCATATCGAAAGCAACATAGTCAATTTTGGTGTCTTACATATAACAGGACATTTGTCGTATTTTCATATTTTGTTTACTAAGTAAACTGAAGTTTGAAACAAATGGTTATTTTCTTCTTAATGCAAATATAGATAAAATATTGTAAAATATATGTATTCAAGCCTGATTATATCATTATAACATAACAAGTATGTAATAATATGTAATACCATTTCCCTACAGAATTGAAAACTAACATGCATTTAACATAATATAATTACTATTGCATTTCCATTTACGTGTTGTATTTATTTGCAGTCATTCCAATCAAAATTGTCGTTTAGTTCTAAGGAAATCGTAGCTTTGAGCTGCTCTTGGTGTAAGGCAGCGTATCACAACAAGGAGACTTGTTTCAATATTCAACGAATAGGAGAAGAATGTAAATTAGGTAAGCACGACAGTTTTCGTTGATTGACGATGCGTGAGCACGGTTTTCGATTATTTTCAGGTGTACATAATAGTATCATAGTTCCTCCGTCGTGGATCGTTAAGCTGCCTAAAAAGGGCAGCTTTAAGTCTAGTCTTCGCAAATCCAATAAGAAGAGGGCTTCCAGCAAGAAAAGGAATAAGGAGAAGGTGAGCTTTATTAAATTACTTCCTTTGAGCGTCGCGTTTGAGAACGCGTGGTTTGCTAGATAGTAGATCGCCTGTTAAATATAAAATAGTTGTATGTGAAGCTGTTTAAAATGTGTTTGTTCGGGCTTTAATTACTTCTACGGATTTCCACTTGGAAAACTAATGAAGTGCCGTGGTGTCGTTTTAAGCCATAAGCGTATAAAAGGGGTCGTTAAAAATCCCCTCTTTGGAAACGAGTTTTTCAGCTGTTGATTTATACAAGCAGCCCCGTTTTTACGGTTCATTTTTTCCGTGCCTATGCTGTGATTTATTCCTTTGCTGATTAATACAGCTCGCGAAAGTTGTTATATTTTTAATTAATCTTAGTAATTATCCGCGCCCTGATTGTTCTCTGCCATTTTCACAGTTTTCTTGTAGAATCTAAGGCTTTTATTTTCTTTATTTTATGCTGAATCATCGAAACCAACTTCGATTCGTTATACAAACCATGCCGTATTTTGCTACAAATTAATACGTTGTTACCTAGATTTGAAAGGGGTTTTTTATCTTATCTTGGTACATCATCGAATTGGCAGCAGTATAACCCAGTTGTGGAATCTAAGAGCATTATTCAAATTTATGGTTAACATGCATTTTTCTTTTTTTTAAAGATTAGTGTGCGAAGGAGCTGATTGCCAACAAATACAAGTCTTTTTATGATCGTATGTTAGAATGCGGTGATCTGTGATTGCTTCATATGTTCTGAAGTGACATTTCATTGACAGTTCGGGGTTAAAGTGGCATATTCCTAAATGACAATTTACTTTATCAAAATGTTCATTTTAGGTTTGCTGTGAAAATAGTCATGTAATAGTTATTTACGTGGCAAGTTTAGTAAATTAGTCTTTATAATAGTTATTTACGTGGCAAGTTTAGTAAATTAGTCTTTATTATGGGCGAGCCGGACCATTTGCAGGGTGAGCGACGTAGGCGCGGGCCCTGTAATCCGGTGAGCCCCAATAATAGCTAATTGCAAGAGAGCCGCGTACAACGTTTTATTTCCTCTTACTGAAAATCCTAGAAATTAATATTAGTGATTAATAAAGGATGTGTTTGTTAGAAAACAAGGTGCTTGTAAAATCACAAGGGCAACATTTTACAGGCACCGTGCCTGTAAAGACTCACTTACCGAATTAGTTCAGACGACAATAACATTTTACAGGTGCCGTGCCTGTAAGGACTCATTTATCGTGTCAGTTTGTCGACAGTAAACGACCTTTTAACAAGTCAAGAGGAAATAAGTCATTTTTAAATTGTAATGCACTATTTTTAAATCAATAGATGCCCAGCAATTTCCATCTCTTACAGCGGATAATTGATGAAGTTAAAAAAAAGGCCCACCTATGTATTCAAGAAGGTGGTCAACACTTATTATGAATTTTATACCTAATCTTCTAATAAATATTCATTTCGGTTGATTGTGTTTTGCAGTTGATATTTAACCTTGACAAACACAATGGCGTGCGTGTGAACAAAGTCCGGACACACGTTCAACTTCTGGTGTTTATAAAACTATTAACCACTGAAAAATAGTAATATAAAAATATAATAAATTACTATAGTACTATAACTACAATGTTGAAAGTCGTGGTTTTTTTAGTCTATTTATATTTACTTGTCGAAGCGGCATAGCACAGTTGGGTAGGTGCTAGGCTTGCATTAAGCAAGTCCTTGGTTCGAATCCCGCGGGGGTCGGATTTTTTCCGCAGTCTTGGCGATTGGAATGGAGCTCGGTGAGACCATTCACAATTAGACACCAAATTAACTGTGCTCTACTCAGAACCACAATTTTCTACAAACTTGGTTAAGGTGATATGTTTACAACATTAACCGTCCGTATCTAGAAAAAGGAGAGAGCTAGAGCTTTACCGTCTTTCTCAGTTACATTGTAATACTACCGATTTTTAACATTTCGTCCTATGCAAAATCTATGCACGAAAACTGCTATTTTTGAAGCCCCCATAAACTTTAACCACTTTAGCTTCTTTACTTTACCATTAAACTCCTCAGATAATACCCCTTGCAACGATACCAAATTTGACCGTAAATCCAAGGTTTTAAAGAAATCGACGCGACAAGCGCGGCTGGAGACAGCATATTATTGGATAGGGATGAAACAATCGCATGGGTAAAACGCTACCCACGAGCAGTAAAAGCTTAGCAATTAAAAGGCAGATAAATATGCTATTTTGATGAGACATGCGTAAATGCAGGTCACACAAAAAGCAAAATCTGGAAAGACCAGTCCGAAAATGGCTAAACAAGGATTTCTGTCGGGATTGTGTTTAGGCTTTAGATTCGTGAATTAAAAAACAGCGGTTAATTCTAACGCCCATGGTTAGTGCTAATGATTTTTGTAAACAACAACCTATGGGTTTTTGAGTCCAAACAGAGTAGAAATTATCACGAAGAGATAAGTTGGATACCTTTGTGTGATAGTTTGCAAATGTTCTCCCACATCTGGAAAAAGTCTCTGTTGAATAATGCTCAGCACCACTCTTGCGAAAGTCACAACCTTTCAAGAACATAATGGAATAAACGTAGTCGAAAGGTATTGCCCTTTAAGCAAACTTATTTTAAAAAATTATTTCTGTTGAAAGTGCAGCAGCATAAACATTATTCCACTACTTTTCATAGGTCCAAACGGTATTTACGAAACAAAACAGGGCCTCAAGTGGGCATTTGGTCGTTACTTGCCTTTACTTGAATAATAAACCTCTCAAGGAGGTTTCAAATCTGATGTGATTAATCTCTGAATGTCATTTTTTGGCAGTGGTCTATTATGATATGTTTTTCGGACTTTTTCCACTGTCTAGGGTCTAAATCACACAACGTTTCGGGAGTTTTGATCTACTCTCGTCTTCAGGTGTTCCTGGTTAGTCCTGAGAAGGACTGATATTGTACGTTTTTCTACGTAAATTTGTGCCTCCCCCGGAGTTTGAACCCGAGGCCGCTTATCGCTGTGATTACTAGTCTGCCACTCTAACCACTAGGCCCTAGACAGCGGAAAAAGTCCGATGGGATATCTGATGTGATTACTTTAAAACTGTTGTGTCCCAACACATATATATTTAACCCTCATCAAATTACTCTGGATATAGGTTAGTCAAGACATAGGAGTGGTTATTTTTAACGATACAAGTACGTTGAAGCTAGAAAGAGCTTAGAAATTGGGTTGCCTTGGCACCACGAATTCTGTACTTTGGATTCTCGTTTGTTCCTCCAGAATGATGTATGCGACAGTGTTAGTCACGAGGACTTACCTTGGATGAAGTTGGTACTTTGTCTGTCAACTGCTGTGTGGAAAAAATTCAATAAAACATATATGAGATACGAATAAAACATCTATTAAATATATCAAATGGTAAAAAAGAGTATAGCTACATACACAATAAACAAATGGGACCTTGGTGGACGTCTTCTGAATACAAGCTAATTTATGATATTATTTATCAAGCAAGCAATTGTTTTAAGGGCAGCTGTAGGCGTTCGCCACTTCCACTCAGAAACTGCGATGATGAAACAACCGAAAAAGAGAACACTTGGTTTCAGATTGAGCATGAGGGACGAGATGGAGTCGCCGAAGAAGTTCACGATACGTGAAACAGGTACCAGTTTAGCGAAACGGCTCTAATGGTCCCGCCAGTACCCTCCGTAAATTGATCATTATTGCCAGGGAATCCTTTAGATAAATCTGGCGTTTGACCGTAATCCAAAACGTAGTTTGGCGATAATGCGAAAATTAAATTTACAGCTCACCGGCTTCGTTAGTCTTCTCTCACGGGTTGTAACGGCAGAAAAAGTAATTCCTCAGGAAACTATGCAGACGTTACCTGCAAGAAATGAAGTCTTTTCTCTTGCGCGGGGTGCAACGGAAAATGTAAATCCCCAGGAAATTGGATTTCTGGACGGGAACTACTCGGCTGCAAGAAAAAGCATGCTCTGAATTGCGGATGCATGAATGAACAAGGGCGGCCTCGCCCAAAATGATCGACAAGTATTGTAAATGGGTCCACGACAAGTGGCGCTATGAATTAAAATTAATCTAACATGCTTACAATGTTTATAAAATGGCATGACCATAAAATATTGCATTATTACGTATTTATCCATAGTTCATTTGGACCTAGATTAAAACCATGTAGCAGCTAACAGCATGACGTTCAAAGTGGCCGACGTCAGAAAAACGTTTAGAAGGTGATTATAAATGCTTTTCCATTAAGTTGCCTTTGAAATATTTGTTGTAGGAATAATATGTTGGCGGTACTGTAAGTTTATGTCAAATTCGAGTTTATTAAGTTAGGTTTTGCGTCAGTTTTGACACAGACTGATGCAAAACGTAACCTGCTAACCTCGAATTTGACATAGACTTACAGTGCCACCAACATTCATACAACAAATATTTCAAAGGCAAATTGATGGAAAAGCATTTATAATCACTCGGTAGTTTAACATTATTCAATTGACTGTCGAACTATTATTATAACCATAATTGGTAGCATTCAGACTGCACGTTCCGTTTCGGAAGCAGTAAAGAGATCTATGTATTCTTCAGGTATATTAAATTGGAGATCTTTGTTCGACGTACACATGTTACATATTTTAAATTTACTATCTATGTTACAGAATGTATTTTACAATGTTTAGTGAGAAGTTACAATAAAATCAATTTTAATGTACCGCTCCCTTAAACGAAGGGTGGGCACTGCCTCGGCTAGCTCAAGAACTCTCGGTAGAATAATGACGTGGTGTAAAGACTATGCAAAAGATTCTTTAGGCTTTAAAATTAAACAATAGAATTATGAAAATACGGGCGCCTTGTCGTTACTCAAGACATAAAAACAAATCTAGCTAATTAATAACACACCATCTACCTTTAGTGCTTAGATGCATACCTATATAAATTATACAGGCGAAAGGGTTGCGGAAAGAACACAAAAATATTATCAGCAATAGGAGCATTTAATCAAACCCAAATAGTGTAACTAACACATGAATTATATGCATAAGCCATGAAGGCTACAGTGTCAGCAACATGAGATTTATAGGACAATTGCCTAACAAATAAATAAACAACAAACAGGAATCAACTTTCAAGTATTTTAGTCACAAAATATGCTAATTAATAGCTCGGGGTGCAACTTAGGATAGCCTCATGTGGGTATGGCAATTGACATGTGGGTTCAAGTCCAAAGGACGCGGCAGACGTAAATTTTGGGTACATACGTATTTCAGCAATTTTGAAACGATTAATTACTCCCGCTTTTAGCGTTATAAACTGATTGATTAAAAGGAATTATTAAACACGCTTCAGTTAGATATTCTAAGATCTTAGCAAGAACTGAGTATATTTGCGGCAATTGCCTTTGTCGATAAAAGCGCTGCAGAATGCATGTACTTACATTTTGATTCGATGTTATGTCCAGCGATCATGGAGGGGAAGATCCTGGTTGTTGCATCTTGACAAATAGGACTTTTAAGCAGGTTTTGGCTGCTTTATTTCGTAGAACCCAAGGACGCCACGAGCAATGGGAGCAGTTAACTCCGGCTAAAAGCGGCCCAGTGCATTCTGGAGTTTCTACCCAGCTCACACGTAAAAGCGCAAAAATGGGGGTCCACTTACTCCTTGAGTAACTGTAGAATAACCTTAAGAAAGCCGTATGAGAACCGGCCTAAATATCGAAATTAGTATGCAAAATTTAACTAGAAGAGGCATTCTTACCAAAGATGTTTTCGGCCGTTTGTGAAGAAAACAACGCCGCTAGCGGTTTTCCTTTGTTTAAACAAGAGCGGTCTTGGCCTGCTCCTTTAATTTCAGATCCCGCGAAGGCGGTCCGTGGAAAATCAATAATCGATAAACTCGACTGCTTACCAGCGAACCTACTTAGGAAAAACCAAGCGAGCGCGCTTCCACCAGAAAAGCATTGCAGGTGCCTTATTTCTAAAGTGAGGCGCTTTACGCGATAAAAACCTGAATTCCTTTGCCACATTATTTAAATGTAAGGTGGTCCCAAAGAAGATGCACATTGCTAGAACGCGCTATTGCATAAACTTCCATATATTATCCTGTTATATAATAACCGTGTCAAATTTGACAAAATATTTTACATACAATAAGGTATTCTTCCTTTTTGTCCCCCATTATTTCCTTGCATTCTGTTTTTACAAACAGTAAGTAAATCAGATCTCTTTCTCGAATATAATTGTTATTAAAATGTCTATTAATAATGTAGTTTATGGGAGAGTATTCTGAAAACACTGAAATTGATATAGAACGTGATTTTAATGTTTACTTCTCAATCTGTACAAATTATTTTCAAAACAAAATAACGCTATTTTAGATATAATATTTGGTCATAGTTGTTTGTTTTCATTTTTTACTTACTATGATAACATAATGATTTCATACAGTATTGGAAGACTAGCGGCTTATTGCAGTAACTCAAACATATCTGTTATTACATGAAGTAATGAGTCAAATGAATTTTCCGATATTAAACCTGGAAATATGGACTACAATAAGCGCATTTTATATAATCCAAAATTAAAGAATATATTAAAATTAAGATTTGAGAGCAACATTTGGTAATTTCAGCGGCTCAGGTGATTTCCCAAACCATTTATAGCATAACGCACAAGGTAAACAAACTACGACATAGTGTGTAATATGTTGTTTATAAAACATTATGGTTTTAGAACTTTCTAGTTTATTAAACAAATAGTTGATACAAAAACAGTTTTTTTTCTGAAAATTTTACTTAATCTTACGTTTTTCATAAAACATATTTTCCATTTCTTGAAGTTTTTTTTTAAATATAGCTTAATTTTAATATATAATTTACTTCAATAAATACAACATATGCATTTATTTAATGTTACGTATATAAAAAACAAGATTTAAAAAAACGAAGACTTTTTAATACGCCAAGTATGTTTATTTCATACTGATGTCAAAAATGACATTTTTCGGATTATTTATGGTACAAAAGATGGGACATTAAAGTCCTAGTACTTTAAAGTAAAATATTAAAGTTCAAGTACTTTAACGGCCGGTCTTATAAAGGCCACCAATCTGATGTTAACTTTAATTCGCTGTTAAAATAAACAAAAACGCATCAAAATTTGTTTAATAATGAATAATATGTCATAAGCGCCAACGTTTTGATGAGCTTTTGTTTATTTTAACAGCGAATTAAAGTTAACGCCAGATTAGTGACCTTTATAAGACCGGCCGTAAAACTTATTTATGGTACAAAAAATGGGACATTAAAGTCCTAGTACTTTAAACTAAAATATTAAAGTTCAATTACTTTAACGGCCGGTCTTATAAAGGCCACTAATCTGACGTTAACTTTAATTCGCTGTTAAAATAAACAAAAACGCATCAAAATTTGTTTACTAATGAATAATATGTCATAAGCGCCAACGTTTTGATGAGATTTTGTTTATTTTAACAGTGAATTAAAGTTAACATCAGATTAGTGACCTTTATAAGACCGGCCGTAATTATTTATCGTACAAAAAATGGAACATTAAAGTCCTTGAACTTTAAAGTAAAATATTAAAGTTCAAGTGCTTTAAAATTATGCGTCACTTGTTGACATGAAATTTGAAATGATTTACACCTTTTTATTTAATATTCATTAAACTTGCAGTATGAAATAAACCGTTGTATTCACCACGTACTATTAAATCCAACATAAAAATTATTTATACAAACAATCTATACAGTACAATAATTAGCTATCACGATTAATATTGCAATAAATACTCGGTAGTAATGCAAGGAATGCATTTGAATAAAATCGTTTGCAAAAGGTCAGCGTTTTTACACCAAAAATATTTAAGTGGTTAGCTAGGAATAAATTAGAATATTTTTCTTAGAAAATTTTGATTTTTTAATCAGAATTATTTACGTTTATCCGCTAAAGCTTTAGATTTTATTGAGTTTTAAGTTGTTCTAAAACAACTTCGGTTTCCAAAACCTCATTGTATTGCGTCGTTATAAAGAACCCTTCGCCGTTCTTATAGTAACTACAAGTTGAAAATATGGGAGTTATCAGGCGGTAAATATATTTTTGGAAACGTATTTGTAGTGTGAGGGGTTACTGCACCTATATTTTTCTAAATTTCAATGTTTGATGAGTCACATTCTTGTCGAGCAATCCTGTTAAAAAATATTATTACTGCCGATTGATATTAAAAGTTTGATTTTACTCACATTGACTTGGCTAAGTTCACCAGCTGCTTTTAGTTAAACCAATAACTATTTCTATGGTAATTAATTACCTATTTTTCAGGATAAAGACAACAGAGCTTTCGTTATCAAACCGATACAACTACAACGGTGACCCCCGTGATTGTCTTTATAAATCCAAAATCTGGGGGAAACCAGGGCGCAAAACTACTGCAGAAGTTCCATGGCTGCTAAACCCCCCGACAGGTATTCGACCTAACGCTAGGAGGGCCAAAGATGGGTCTGGAGATGTTCAAAAAAGTCCCCAATTTGCGAGTACTTGCTTGCGGCGGCGACGGGACCGTGGGCTGGATCCTGAGCGTGATTGATCAGATTGGTGTTGTACCTCCGCCCGCCGTCGGTGTTTTGCCTTTGGGAACTGGAAATGACTTGGCCAGGGCTCTTGGATGGGGCGGCGTAAGTGATTTATCAAAGTTGCCTCTCGGTGGACCCAAATCAGTTAGCTTCTTTTGCTGTGACATCTAATGATTTGAGTATTGCAGGGCTACACCGATGAGCCAATTTCCAAGATATTATCCAACGTCAACAGCAGCGAAACTATTTTGTTGGATAGATGGTCTTTGGGAAGTTGAAAAAAATCCTAACGCCGAGCCCAATGAAGAAGGCAAAGAAAATCTACCTTTAAATGTTGTCAATAACTATTATTCTCTTGGTGTTGATGCTCATATAGCCTGGAATTTCATGAAGCTCGTGGTATGTATTTACTAAATATTTATAATTAATATTAGCTTGTAATGACTAGAGATTAGCAGAATAACAATATAATTTTTTGGTTGGAACTTTAGATATTTAGGGTTCACACTAAAAAGGGAATGGAACAGTTGTATAAATAGGTACTCAGAAGTTAAGAGAGATACTGTAGTAGCACAAGGTACTACAGCAAAACATGAACATTGTTGCCGGTATATCCATACAATTCCAATTACTTTTGTTGGTGAACCATCTTAAACTTGCGATTTATGAAAACTACAAAATATTTCACCATTTTTAAGAATCATATCTTCAACAATTGGTACACTTAAAGTTGTTCATTAAGCAACAAAACCAATTCTGATCTTTACGTTCAATCTCGCTGCGAATGAAAGTTAGTTCATTTTAACGAGGTATTCGTTGTTTAACAGTATAACACTGTATATCGCTTTTTCTGTGATATACAAAGAAAAGGATAAATATGTATATAGTTGTTATTACGTAGGTGTTTTTTTCTATGTGATTAGCATAATATAAATAGAAAATTTACCATCTGTAAAACATGTATGTGTTATATCAACTAAGTACATAAAGTTAAGAAATACCGAGAGAAAAGCTCACGTCTAAAGGAAGAGCTAGCCAAAAGAGAAGTTGAATGGGTAAGAAAAATAGTCGCTTAAACGTAAAATAGAAAAACTAGAGAAAAGATCAGCAAAACAAGACAGACACGTATAAAGAATAATATAATAATGAAGGAAGCCCAAATGGATGAGGAAAAAATGGAAGAGAATATTGAGAATTTTTGGGAAAACGAAATAAGAGTGAATAGTAAAGCAAAATCGAATTACAAAATGGAAACGGTAAGATACAGTGAATAGTCGTGAAGATGAAGAGCTTGAAGAAATGCTTGAATTTGGAAATAAAAATATATTGTGACCGCTGAACGCTCTAATAGGTAGAAATGCAAAACAAACTAATGATAATCTTGCAACACTTCAATATAAAGAGAATAGCGAGCTGTGAATACCTGAAATAGTTTGTAACCAATAGCGTTCAACGCACCAGCCTAAGCTATTCCGGAGGAGGGATGGGTTATCACTAAAATGATCAAAACCAATAAGGGCGCCACCAACTTAATAGTTCAACTACTCGCGAATCTAAGTTGGAAGATCTGGTAATGGCAATTTACATTCAAGGGAGATATCTCAAAAATGCATTTATCAGACGCAGGCTCTTTGATAAAGCTGTAGCCTCTTATAGGAAGAAAAAGACATACATTCGGCAAAATTAACGTGGTATTTATTTATTTCCAATAAATGGAGGAAAAGTGAAAGTGGGCATTTCGTCATACGAAATAAAATATTAACTCGATGATATCTAAATCCAGGTATTTAGGTAATTAAGACGAACTCAATACCAAACCTGTAAATGGGAATAAATATCATTAACCCAATTTAGCATCAGCTGATCCTGAAGAGAGATCCAACTAGGTGCGTCGTTTGGGATAACACCACTCGACGGTCAGAACGCTACTCCAAGAAGACATAATTCCACAGTTCTGATGGAGCTTTCGGCAACACAGTTCTTTAGGTTGTAATTTACTTATGTAGTAGACCAAGCTTCTACAGTAGATGGTTATACAGCCTCCAAGTGGACTCTTACAGGTATGTTGGCATCAGCTGAGGGTGCTTGCAAAACCACTAGGTTGCAAGCGAAATATGAAAGACAAAAGGAATGCAGACCTCAATAAGTAGGCTGAATCGGTGCCTTAGAACCTCCGGAGATAAGCTAGAAATGCCGGATGCAATCAGCTAATTACCATACACTACTAAAACGAAAAATGAAATAACACTCACCCTGTATAACAGGACTTTTCTGGGGAATGACAGCTACATGCTTTCTGCTAACTTGAGGCCACGTACGGGAAAAAGGCTATTCAAGCTGCAACAAGTCGTTTCATAACTCGAAAAGGCTGAAACAAAAGATGCCTTTTCCAAGAGATTAGCTATTAAATTGCGCAAGGAGCTGTCACGAAAATGGAAAACATTCAAATTGATTGACAAATAAGGAATTTTGAAACGTGTTAAACCTTGTTCCTTGCCTTATTTATGTGCCTCACTCTCTGCATTCTCTTAGCCATTAACTGCAGTTCGTCCAAAATAATTCTTAATTTCGTACTTGTAACAAAAACAGCTAGTATATCGTAAATAAATAAAAATTTGTTGATGTGTCAATAATGCCAAATATTATATTAATCTATGTAAAAAAGCACATTAAGAACAGCAACTTTGTTCTGTGATATTAATACAACTACATACATAAACATTTTTATATTTTGTGAAAAAGGGTTACTTTTCTCATTAATTTAAGCTAGGAAATTAAGTTAATTTTTGCACTAGTGCAAAAAGTTTTTTATTCCCGCTAGTGGGAGAAGTAAATATTGGAGTGAGGAAAGTAAATATTAGAACATTTTCTTAAAACTTTTTTTATTATTTTTCTTTCGAAAATTGATAAAATTTTGTACGCGCACGTAGGAAAACGCATCATTTCCTTACGCGTGTGCAATGCAGAATGAGGCAAAGCCAGTTCTATTAGCACACGCATAAGGAAACGATGTCTTTTTCCCACTTATAACATAAATAGCTATTAAAGCATCACCGTTCTCTATGAAACTAACAGGTATGACATCTGCACTGCAATGTTAAACTGATAACAAACTAATTCTTCCCAGCTAAAGGTACCTAAATTTCACAAATTACGGATATGCAACCGAGAATGCAGTAAATTGTATTGATAGCTGCATATTCTTATGTTTCAAGCCATGATTAGTTCAGATAAGTGTTTATAATAATTTGGCCCCCTACTATATTTCACTGTGTGAAGTACAGATAATAGTGGTTGCTATGAAGATTAAGTGACTATAATTAATAATATCTTTGAATTAAACAAAAAGTAACTACCCTTTCGGAAGCGTTCTAACCACTAAAAGTTTTCATATGATGGCCAAAGGCATACACTATAAGTTTCACCATAGTGAACTTAGGTGCTTTACTAGAAGTATTCGCTGTCTTTTCACAGTATTTATTAATTAAATCTGTCAACATTTAGTTATTTAAACTAATCGGAATGCTTATAAGTATTTTATATGTTTACGTTTATATATTTTGTACCAAAACATCAATTTTTAGAGGCACATCCTGAAAAATTCAACTCCAGGCTTCGAAACAAAATGTTTTATGGTCAAATGGGAGGCAAGGATCTGCTCAAGAGAAAATGGAAAGGCCTAGCAGAATTTGTTACTTTAGAATGTGATGGTCGCGACTTAACTCGAAATTAAAAGAACTCAAAGTTCATGCTATAGTTTTTCTCAACATTCCAAGGTAAGCTGTTTTTCAAATAAACTGTGATGTCTTGATTAGTGTGTATTTCTTTATCTATAAGTGAAAGTTCTCTATATTACATTATATTACTTTTTTATAGTTATGGGGGTGGCACTCGCCCTTGGAACAGAGCCATGGGTGCCGCAGAACCCAGCACTGAAGATGGACTCATTGAAGTTGTTGGTCTCACAACATATCAGCTTGTGAGTAAGTTTAGGGCTAACACCAACTTGCATTGCTTTTTAATTTTTTGGACTAACACGCTTTGTCGCTGACTTAAAGAATATTTTTAGTTCCCTTAATGTAGTATAAAAACATGTCTTCTTTTTTTTGTTGTATTTTATTATCAATTATGTCTTCTTCTGGTTAAAACATATTTCATAGCAAACCATCTACGATTACTTTGCTAACTCCTGTTTTTTCTTCTATATCAATGTAATATAGTGTAAAATAGTTTAAAATTTTCAAATATGTGGAAAGTTTATTTGTTTTAGCCATTACTTCAAGCAGGTGGCCATGGCACCTGCATAACTCAATGTAGGGTCTGCTCGCATTGTAACTTCCAAAACAATCCCAATGCAAGTAGATGGAGAAGCTTGTAAACTCATGCCATCAATTATAAGTCTCACTCTGCTTAACAAAGCCACCATGCTTGCTAAACGGAAAGGCGGAAAACTTAATGTTCCTCAACTGCTTTGGACAATCTTAAAATTAATATTTACAAAATCAATATGGGTGACTACGAACAGCATCATTATGATAAGGATCTTTTAGCTCAAGCTGGTAATAAAAACCTTAAGTCTTTGTTGGTGATTCATTTAACCTACATGTTCTCCCGCAGCAATAAGTATTGGTGCAATAGAGGTAAATCCCACTTCTGACTTGGAACAAATTCGAGGACTGGTTAATAAATTTGTAGATGATTGTAGAGAGCAAGCAAAATTGGCAGACTGGTGTTTTCTTGACTGTAAGTGTTTCGCTTTTAATTAGCATATTATCACCTGCAAAACCCCAAAATCGTTTAAGCTTATTTTTAAATCTCTTTTTTAGCTTGCACTGCAGAAAGGTTCTTTCGAATTGATAAAGCTCAAGAACATCTCCATTATATATGTGATATAGCATATGAATCCTTGTACATTTTAGAGTGTGGGTGGTGGAACTGTACCTCAAACCCCTGAAGATGAAACTGCAGCTCCTTCACCGAGTTCCAATCACCAAACTCCGTATGTTATTCCAGAAATGAAAGTTAGGTATGGAACATTTGCTAAATTACTGTAGTTTTTGTATTTTTTTATTATGAAAAATGTACTTCCAAAT